>CM046875.1:316086454-316608954 GCA_025667525.1 Glebionis coronaria | reverse complement strand
TAAAAATGACACATGTAATTCATTAAAGGGTTTTCATAAAATGTTTCAAAAAGAAAATATGAATTACAAATGATGCCTTAGATACAAAATTCTATAAAAATATATAAGGAAGGATGGTGAAATAATGCCTTAAATACAAAATTCTATAAAAATGACGCACATAATTCATTAGAGAGTTTCCATAAAATACTTCAAAAAGAACATAAGAATTACAAATAATCCCTTAAATACAAAATTCTAAAATTGACACATGTAATTCATTAAAATGTTTCCATAAAATGCTTCAAAAAGAAAATAGGAATACAAATGATGCCTTAAATACAAAATTCTATAAAAATATATAGGAAGGATGGTGAAACAATGCCTTAAATACAAAATTTTATAAAAATAACGCATATAATTCATTAAAGGGTTTTATAAAATCCTTCAAAAAGAAAATAGGAATTACAAATGATGCCTTAAATACAAAATTCTATAAATATAAAAATTATATAGGAAGATGGTGAAACAATGCCTTAAATACAAAGTTTTATAAAAATGACACCTGTAATTTATTTTTGGGTTTCCATAAAATGCTTCAAAAAGAAAAATATAAATTACAAATGATGCCTTAAATACAAAATTCTATAGAAATATATAAGGAAGTATGGTGAAACAATGTCGTAAATACAAAATTCTATAAAAATGACACATGTAATTCATTAAATGGTTTCCATAAAAGTCTTCAAAAAGAAAATAGGAATTACAAATGATGCCTTAAATACAAGATTCTAAAAGTGACACATGTAATTCATTAAAAGGTTTCCATAACATTCTTCAAAAAGAAAATAGGAATTACAAATGATGCCTTAAATACAAAATTATATAAAAATATATAAGGAAGGATGGTGAATCAATGCTTTAAATACAAAATTCTATAAAAATGACACACGTAATTCATTAAATGGTATCCATAAAATGCTACAAAAAGAAATAGGAATTAACAATGATGGCTTAAATACAAAATTTTATAAAATGACACATGTAATTCATTAGAGGGTTTCCATAAAAAACTTCAAAAAAAAAATAGGAATTACAAATGATTTACAATAGTTTGACTTACTAAAATGAAAATATTTTTAGATATTCGGACTGTCAAGTTTTGGAATGGGCTATATATTGTTGCTATATTATACACGTGACAAAAAATAATATCAGGAATGAGCTTTTTGGGCTTACTTTTTCTAGAATACACTTTACCACAAAACATACAAAATAAAATCATCTCTAAAAAATATTTAACTATAATGTTTTTGCTAAAAAAAACTTTACAATAATAATATTCATTTCAAAAAAATTTAATGTAAAAAAGTTATTTATAATTAACATATACAAAATTTATTACCTCATAAGATTCAAAAATACATAAAATATTTATAAAGTATTATAAAAATTCTAAAAAAATTTAATGTAACAAAATTATTCATAACGTTAACGTATACAAATACAATTAACTCATAATATTCGCGCGCGCGTGCGTGACACACACACACACACACATATATATATATATATATATATATATATACGTATATATATATACGTATATATATATGTACGTATATATATGTACGTAACGTACATATATATATATACGTATATATATATATACGTACATATATATATACGTATATATATATGTACGTAACGTACATATATATATATACGTATATATATATACGTACATATATATATACGTACATATATATATATATCTATATATATATATATATATATATATATATACGTATACATATATATATATACGTACATATATATATATATATATATATATATATATATATATATATATATATATATATATATATATATATATATATATATATACATACATATATACATATATACATACATATATATATATACATACATATATATATATATATACATATACACATATACATATATATATATATACATATACATATACATATATACATACATATATATATACATATACACATATACATATATATATATATATATATATATATATATATATATATATATATATGTATATATGTATATATATGTATATATATGTATATATATGTATATATATGTATATATATATATATATATATATATATATATATATATATACTAGCCATTAGACCCGTCCGGTGGACGGGCTAGCTTTAATTATATATACTTTTAATGAAAATTGAATTTATGTGTGTTTGTATTAGAAGTTTAGTATATGTAGTGTTATTTATGGCATTGATATTTTAATAATGTAGCATAGAATAGACAAAAATAACGTAGTTTAAGATATTTAATTTATTTAAGAATATTATGAGTTTATTGAATTTGCATACGTTAACGGTATGAATAAGTTTGTTATATAATTTTTTTAGAATATTTATAATATTATATAAATATTTTATGTATTTTGAATGTTGTGAGGTAATAAATTTTGTATATGTAAATGTTATGAATAACGTTTTTACATTAATTTTTATTTGAAATTAATATTATTGTTGTGCATTTTTATAGAATTTTGTATTTAAGGCATTGTTTCACCATCCTTCCTTATATATTTTTATAGAATTTTGTATTTATGGCATCATTTGTAATTCATATATATTTTCATAAAAAAATTTATTTAAGGCATCATTTGTAATACATATTTCATTTTAGAAGCATTTTATGGAATCATTTTAATAGAATTTTGTATTTAAGGCCTTGTTTCACCATCCTTCCTTGTTTTTTGTATTTAAGGCCTTGTTTCACCATCCTTCCTTGTTTATTTTTATATAATTTTGTATTTAAGACATTATTTGTAATTCCCATATAAACTTTAATAGAATTTTGTATTTAAGGCATCATTTGTAATTCATATTTTATTTTTGAAGCATTTTAATGGATCATTTTTATAGAATTTTTTATTTAAGACATTGTTCCACCATCCTTCCATATATATTTTTATAGAATTTTGTATTTAAGGCATCATTTGTAATTCCTATATATATTTTTTAGAATTGTGTATTTAAGGCATCATTTGTAATTCCTATTTTATTTTTGAATCATTTTATGGAATCATTTTTATAGAATTTTGTATTTTAGGCATTGTTTCACCATCCTTCCATATATATTTTTATAGAATTTTGTGTTTAAGACATCATTTATAATTCCTATATATATTTTTATAGAATTTTGTATTTAAGTCATCATTTGTAATTCCTATTTTATTTTTGAAGCATTTTATGGAATTATTTTTATAAAATTTTGTATTTAAGGCATTATTTCACCATCCTTCCTTATATATTTTTATAGAATTTTGTATTTAAAGCATCATTTGTAATTCCTATATATATTTTTATAGAATTTTGAATTTAAGGCATCATTTGTAATTCCTATTTTATTTTTGAAGTATTTTATGGAATCATTTTTATAGAATTTTGTATTTAAGGCATTATTTCACCATCCTTCCTTATATATTTTTATAAAATTTTGTATTTAAGGCATCATTTTTAATTCCTATATATATTTTAATAGATTTTGTATTTAAGGCATTATTTGTAATTCCTATTTTATTTTTGAAGCATTTTATGGAATCATTTTTATAGAATTTTGTATTTAAAGCATTGTTTCACCATCATTCCGTATATATTTTTAAAGAATTTTGTATTAAGGCATCATTTGTAATTCATATATATATATATATATATATATATATATATATATATATATATATATATATATATATATATATATATATATATATTTATAGAATCTTATATTTAATGCATCATTTGTAATTCCTATTTTATTTTTGAAGCATTTTATGGAATCATTATTAAATAATTTTTGTATTTAAGGCATTGTTTCACCATCATTCCTTATATATTTTTATAGAATTTTGTATTTAAGGCATCATTTGTAATTCCAATATATATTTTTTATAGAATTTTGTATTTAAGGCATCATTTGTAATTCCTATTTTATTTTTGAAGCATTTTATGAAATTATTTTTATAGAATTTTGTATTTAAGGTATTGTTTTAACATCCTTCCTTATATATTTTAATAGAATATTGTATTTAAGGCATCATTTGTAATTCCTATATATATTTTTATCGAATTTTGTATTTAAGGCATCATTTGGAATTCCTATTTTCTTTTTGAAGCATTTTATGGAAACCCTTTAATAAATTACATGTGTCATTTTAATAGAATTTTGTATTTAAGGAATTGTTTCACCATCCTTCCTATATAAGGGTTTTTGATTTGATATATATATATATTTGAAATATACAAATACTTTTAGACGTCATTAATCTTTTTTTTTGAACAATAATAGGCTTATTGAACACTAACTAGATTAAATGGTCATAACTAATTTAAACTATTAAACTACAATTACTTTATGAATAAATCAGAAAATATAAACAAATGAATAGAAAGATTTCTTTGAAAACTGGGATTATACTCGGTCACTCATTACAAAAGTAAAAACGCTATACACTAAACCCAAAAGCTCATATATTTTATATTATTTTATCCTTATTTTATTCTCTTTCTTCAATAATTGTTGTCTTCTTCACTACTCAAAGGCAGCCATAAAAACCCAAAAGCTCATATATTTTATATTATTTTATCCTTATTTTATTCTCTTTCTTCAATAATTGTTGTCTTCTTCACTACTCAAAGGCAGCCATAAGATACCACGTTGTTCACATAAATTTTAACTTCACTACTTCACCATCAGTTCATTAAAAACCTAGAAACGCAATTAAAAGCCCACGGGAAACGTTTCTCAAACGTTTCTGTCTCAACACCTGCATTTCCATTTCACATGAAACGTTTCCCTTTTCTCAGAAACGTTTCCGGCGCGTTGCCAGCGGTTTCCGGTACGGGAGTCGGCACCCCCACGGCGTTTTCGTGCAACATAGATTGAAAATACAGAGATTGCAGAAGATATAGCTCCTATCAAGTCTAAGTTTTAATTCAACACATGAAACTGTGAAGCAATGACTAAAACATAACCAATGTATACAGCGTATATTAACGAAACCCTTTATTTATGAGCAAAGATGTTGGAAACTACGAATTATATAACATTATGAAGAGAAACTTGTATCTACCAAGACTTTTCCAAAGAGTATAAATTATACTATCAGTGTTGTTTATTGTATGGGATTGTTGCTCTAAAGTCTAAAGAGAAAAATGAATGTGAAATGGATCCTAACAAGTAACAGGTGGATCATAACCTTTTACCAACTGCCTTAGCTTATTCAGACTATTGATGGAATGACTTATGCTGTTTGAATCATTGACATACTACGGATGCAGAGATATCAAGATAGAAAGCTTAAATAGCGTGCATCATGTTTCGTCCATATGAGTATATCAATGATGCAAGTCAGTTTGTAAGTTAAGGTTGTTATAATTACAACAGACTAATACACATAAGAGTCGCATCATTAAGATAATCTTACATTTCAAAAAAACTGAATCAACTACAATCAATATTTAGCATTCAACGTTTTTCATTGCAAGTAACTGAATCAACTACAAATTAATGTTTAGCATGTGTCAGTTCGTTATTTCAACTAAAATGCTCATGTTCGTCAACACAAGGTTAGCGAATACATCCCTAGAAACTCTTCATTTTGCTAATAGTTGTTGACCATTTCTGAGTAAGATAACCACCAATCACTCAATGTAAAGTACCTAAGTATCTCAGCGGCACAACTGTTTGAAGTTATGGAAATCCTTTTTTAGAGTCATGTGATATGTGATCGTTAATTTTCTGGAAATTTACATAGGGAAGTGTTCGTCTAAACTTGTGCTCTATAGTGTATAAATGTGGATCATCATGAGATACTATCACCTTATTTTGTGTACACTATAAAACAGAAGTTCGAATGAGGACCTGACGAGAGCTTCCAGAACAGCAGCAATAACTTCATCACTGCCGCATGACAAAATTTCAACAACTTATGTCTAAATGATCTACAGACGAAATATCATCACTGTAACACAACAAAATTTAAACAGCTTCAACCCTCATGAAACCAAGACACTTGGTGACTCCTTAAAGTGATTAAAGGCTACTTTAAGTCTAAATGATCTACAAAATTGAAATGCTTACCAAGCACAAGCGCCTACAGCTTCTATTAGCATCCTCAACCTCAATAATGATACACAACTTACAGTAGTAAATATTCATATAGAAGTTACCTGTTACTCTGTCGGAAATCATATCCAAATCCAAATAAAGTTTTTCCTTCTTGGTATCCCCAGCTAGTCATCTCCTTAATTATATCATGAAAATAGCATACATTATCACGTCCAATGACCTACCACAACAGAAATGCACATGAGAAAGACAATCATAAGAGCAGCACCATTGTAGAGGTTCTCATTGTTTCAGTATGTACAAAGTAAAAAAAAAACATTGGCAACAACCGATGAACTTAGGAGCATTCGAGTTAAAAGCATCATTAAGACTAGGACCATACAACACATTCATTTACTAGATTACGGTGTAGAAAGTATTAAAACCCTGGCGAGTCTGCAAAGTATTATTTAACCATCATAAAACTAGATTCTATATACCAGACCTAACTGACATGATGTTCTAGTTGTGCTATATCTATCAATGCTTGCATGCTAACAACGTAGATCCTATTATTGGCTATAGCACAAACACAAGGCCTCTTCATAATAGTTGAACCAAAAAAAAATCAGGTATTTACTAAGCAACAACTTTGAGCTTGCGCAATATAGTAATGCATAACATGCATATAACTTAACATGTAATGGGTGTTGGCATGCGTAAATAATTCCAATTTCCCAGTCTTGATTCTTGATATGAAGTCATTGAAAGAAAGGTTTGTTTGCCACCTATCAGGCACTTACTTACCCCAATCTGTGAAAATACATAAGATGCTATTGGTCTATTACAAGATGCAAACTCAATATATGTAAAGTTTACAACAGCGAAGTTATTCATGCTTGGAAATGGAAGATGATACTTGAGGACTCCGCCATCTTAACATGCAACAAGCCCAGCTGAAGTGGTGTTTCGCTATTTTCTTCCAACAAGGAGTGTACCATATGCTTTTAACCAGCCAGAGTAGTTGGCTTATTAGCTACATGAATTGTTCAAAGAAGTGACAATCTTTCACTGTGCAAAAAAATCATTCTGTATTCTACTGAAAGCACAAACTTGTTCTATACCACAAGAGCTAACTATATTGTACAACAGTATGGGTTATTAAACATTTTCAAGAAAAACTTCATCTATTGCTACTGAAAACAACATAGCAGTCGCATAACAGTAAGAGACCGAGTATATGTATTTAACATAAGTATAACGAAGCAGAATATGATGCATGGAAAATGAAGTTAAGTTGGGCATAAAAACAGGCACCATATCAGGATCCAAGCAATCAATTGCATAGAGGCCATCTCTGTCTTGAGGAACGACAATACTGATGTTAGGATCCAAAGAGACAGTTTTACCTGGTTCATATAGCAACCCAATTAGTAGAATAGGGACGATTATGGTATGGTTTGCAGAATGAAATGGTTTTGGCAAAGGCTTTCAAGTAACTAGAAAAGAAAAAAAAAAAAAAAAAAAAAAAAAAAAAAAAAGAAAGATACCAGTATCGGGGTCGAACTGGCACCATAGCTTGGCGCGAAACTCGCGATCAGCTTCCCAAATCCTAACCCAAACACGTTCCTGTTTCCCAGTAAGAGCATCTTTAGCATTCAAAATGGAACCAGCAATCCCAGGAACAATAAGCACAGGATCAAGATTCTCATCAACATATACTTCTTTTGGTTCTTTCAATATCCTCAACCATGATTCTACTGCTTTCACTATATCTTCCAACAATATCGTCATTATTATTTTAGATTCTTTTTAGGCTTTCTGTTTCTCTTTTCTAATGGCTTTGCTTTGCTTGACGTGTTTGATCAAGATGACGTGAAAGCTCTTCTGTCGATAGATAAGATTTGTACCGCTTTCTTTCTTTATACTTATATCCTCCTCAATTCAAAATAATACGGGACTCATCCCACAATTCATCCATCTCAATAGCAATCTAATCCACTCAATACAATCTAATTTAATCTAATGAATAATATTAAAAATATTTAATTAATTTAATTATTTTTATAATTTAAATATTTTTTAAACCGTTAATTATTAAATAAACAAATATGTCATCATAATAAGCATTTAATTATCATTTTACCAATATGGTGTTGGAATTTATAAAAACATTTTATCATATTAACACATTAATATACACGAGTACGCAGCGGAATATAAGATCATGTATTGACAAGTAATTAACATAAACGATAAAGAATTGCGTACCTTTTAGCAATGGATTAAACACCTTTATCGAACCACCAATATAAACGAAAACTCAAAGATCAAACAATGATCTCTCTAAGAGTACGCACACAATACGTTATAGCAAACAATTAAGTATGCTAGTACCAACTCGTGATAAGCTAATGAATATTTGTAAAACAAATAAACC
Source organism: Glebionis coronaria (assembly GCA_025667525.1). NCBI lineage: Eukaryota > Viridiplantae > Streptophyta > Magnoliopsida > Asterales > Asteraceae > Glebionis > Glebionis coronaria. The sequence goes on along the minus strand of CM046875.1, from coordinate 316,600,391 downwards.
AAAAACCAATGACATGATCGGTTTATCGCAATACTGAATCGTAAAAACCATTAGCTTTTGTTTTCTATCGCATGACTTATATAATAATGATTCCTCATTATATATATGCATGAACATGTCGGTCCTATACCAACTAGAATAACAAGTTTTACGTCAAAAGCATAATAGGTATTAATTCAAATTGCCTTTTATTTGTTTTACATATAAATCCTTTTAGTTAACTTTTAACTATCGTTTATCAAAATCCATTAACTAACTAATTAGTTAATATTCGCAATAGCTTACCACCAGTGGCGGATGCAGGATTCCGGGTTATGTGTGGCACGATTTCTGGCTTGAATCGTTTTACAAATAATTAGAGCTGTAGGTGTAGTGAAGAGCAAAATGCTCTTTATTTGAACTCCACCAAGTGCCACGTTACTTGACCTTCATAAAAAACTTACATAAATTTAACCTTCCTAAAAAAATGTTTCTAGCTCCACCATTGTATGTTGTCCATTTATCAAGATAAAACTTGGCATGATTTTTGACGCGATTTTCTTCGAGAAAACTTATTAGCGTCATTTGTCCATTTATTAAGACAAAACTAGTTTTGTTTTTCCGAATGTGAATATTCTAAACATACTATAGTGATAATATAAGCTTTTGAAATCATAAACAAACTCTTAAATGTCTTCAAAATCATATAACTATCCTTTTACATATTAAAAGCCTTAAGGTAAAAAAACAAATTGATAGCCAAACATATACAGTAATATAATACTAGGAAAGTTATATTAAAACGAAGTTACTATACAAAATAAAAAAACTAATTGAAAACAAATTAAAAACAAATTGAAAGGAAGTTATTACTACAAGACAAATTAGACAAAAGCAAACAAGACAAATTAAACAAAAGGTTACAGTATTGTCATATCTTTCATCTTCATCTCTTTCTTTTTTCTCCATTAAACAGCTCTCAAACACAATTCGTTAAATGGGTGTGGCACTTTAAAAAAACCACAAAATTCACTACAGACTATAGTATTTCGTGGATAATTATGTGTGGCACGTGCCACAGGTGGCCCGTAGGTAAATCCACCCCTGCTTACCACTAATTAATATATTACGCCTAATATATTAACGTATAATTGTTTTATGTATTAACGCGTGTGTCTCCTTAGGCTCGGGACGACTTCCGGACATATATTATTTACGTGTACATATTCCTTCAGCTTCCACTTGTACATGTACAATAATATAATATAATAACTTTGGTTAGCGTCTAGCAACACGCCAATGCTCCCGGAAACTCTCGAGTGTAGTTTTCTATAAAGTACATTTAAATGACTTAAACATTTACAATCCCTTTGTTTCTCAAATGCCATGTTAATAATGGATATGGATCAAAGTCATTCCATTTTAACTATTATGTTTCTCGCATTACATAATTAATATAGATTACCAATCTAATCGAGACAAATCTAAATTACCATTAGGTATGGTCATACAAACATCTATTTAATTAACGAGAGGCCCAGTAGCATTATTCTTCAATCCTAGTTGAATGAACAAATTCTATCTTGACTGCACGTGCCTCTTACATGCTTCAAGATACAAATGATTATAGTCTTTGTTACTACCTTATTCAGGATAGCGTTAGAACTATAGCAAAAAGTACCATCCACATATATAAGACCTGCTTGCATCTCAAGTCAAAGGATTTAGTAATGTAAATCATTTACAAGTTTCACTTAAAGACACTGATCCATAAAGTGATTGACTTGTTAGTAGGAGATGTCCAAGATACAACTTTTGGATATTGTATGAGTTGGTGAACCGTTCTTGCATATTCTACGAATATTACCATCTCTCATATATGTCTTAATTCAATTATATTCCCATATAATCAATCGACATAGACAATTTAGAATAACTTATTATTCAAGGATTTAAACATGCAAAAATAGGACCAATAAATATTAAAGAAAACGAATATATCCAATACTTCAATTCACAAAATAAATATTGTTTAACAATATCCTTTATCCAAATACTAAAAGATCAATGCATGATAACCTTAGTTGAAAAATCATGCCTCAAGATATGATGATCATACTTGTTGTCAAGGCATATATTTCATAAAACTCTACTAGGTTTGATATTTGTAATTCTGAGAATACTTATTTCAAATCCACAATTGTGAAAACCTCTGAACATATATTGTGATTGTTATTATGTACGTTTCTACATATGAACACACAACAAAATGGGAGGATTGTTGTTGTACATCCTATAAGGTATATGAGTCCAACAAAACACCTTATTGAAAACAATCTTCTTTAATAGCTTCTTAAACTATAAAGTATTCTTTATTCTTTTAATATGTATTGCAACATTATGCTCAATTGAACATAACTAGTTAATACTCGGCTTTTACCTAGTATAAAAATTATCGTTGAACCAATCTCTTCGAATTGATTATTGGTTTAAGTGTGCGACTCAGTCTTCTTTTGGTAGGAAACAAAGATTTGTCGTTGTAGTATACTTAAATTGCAAGACTTTTAAAAGTAAATGGCGGGTAATTAAAACTAAACTAATTAAAATGTAACTGTGTAAAATTAAAACTTTAAAAGTAAAGTGATTAAATGATTTAAAACTAAAGCGTGACGAAAAATTAAATTGACAAAGTAAATAAAAATGTAACTTAAAAATCAAACAAATCAAGATATAATTCAAAACCCAAAACCATCAGAATGTTAGATCGGAATGCTGTCACCACACCCATCGGAATCCAGATCGGAATGTGCCATCGGAATTAGTCTATCGGAATAATTAAGGTGCTATCTATCGGAATGTTGAAAAATGCAACCTATCGGAATGTATACAAGTTATCGGAATGAACTCAGATCGGAATGTTGCTAAGTAAAACTGGGCAGCACTTCGACTTAAAATACCTCAAGAGCCGTCGGAATATGCGATCGCAATGTGCGATCGCAATCCCAGATCGGAATGAGGGGGTTGTTACTCTAGATCGTAATACCGTCGGAATGTGATAACCCTTGTTCCAATTCTGTCACCATCGGAATAAGAGTAAAGCTGTCGCAATGTGTAAAATCCCTCACTTTCTGATGGAAGTACAATGCGTAATAAGCAGAAGCTAAATAAGCTAAAACGAATAAGCTAATATCAAAAACTTAAATGAAATGGAAATAAGACGAGACAATAAGCAACAAATTTAAAGACTTTTCAAAACACGAAATAAGTAAACAAAATAAGCAAACTTTTAGAAAGATGAAACTTTTTAGAAAACTTAGAAAAGCAAATAAGCTAAGTACAAAACAAGCCAATAAGATTGTCAAACTTATAGCTTATTTCATGCGAAAACTTAGATAGAAGTAAAAAGGTGAACTTTTTAATCAAATAAGCAAAGAGATTAAGCAAAACTTTGCTTAGTCCGAATTTGCAATAAACCAAAAACAAGAAAAGTAGAATGAGAAAGATAAAGAAAAACTTGATTAAAGGTAAAGATTCAATGACAAAATTAAAAACACTTACTTGGAATTAAAGGAATTAAAGTGCAAGACAAGTATTTAAAATGACATGAAAATAAATTTGCAAGAAATGAAAATGGTGGAAAGTCTAATTTGTCAAACTAGCTAACAAAATGAAATGTGGTGAAATGGGTGGTATTTATAGTGATTAGGGAGGTTAAGCATGTGTTGCTTCCTTCTTTCTTTCTTTCTCGTCTTTTCGTCTTCTTAATTCTTTGACTTTTTTCGACTTTGTCTCGGGATTATTTGAACTCGTCTTATAATTTCTTCGTTTATTAGACTTGAGTTTCTCGGCTTTATTAAACTTCCGTTTTTAGACTTGTTCTTCGATAAATCTTCAGAATAGGTCTTGGACTTCAGTTCCTTTTGCACTCTTGATCTCTTGACTTCGTCTTTTGTCTTTTTCTTCGATAAAAGCCCGTGAAAGCCCATGTTTTCCTCCCTTTTTATATTTTGGTCCTAAATCATAACAAAAACACAAACCACGCATAATTCCGACATTTACGACATAAAATACACGTTTTGGCTTGGTTATTATTGTAATTAAGTGGTGAAAGGATGGGTGTTTTCGCACCAATCAAATCCCCTACACTTGACCATTGCAATGTCCTCATGCAATACACTAGTTACAAAGCACATTTTACATTTTTCATCATAATCAATCCACATTGGCCTTTATTAAAGATATATAAAATTATAAACATTCAAAGGAAGAAAGTAAGTAAAGAAATCAAAGTCATACCTTAGGGTTTTGGAAATGTCATGAATGATTATCATCCTCAAGTTTTCACGTTCCCCAAACCAAGCTTAAAAATGAGATCATTGTTATATAAGTTAGCAAACTATCACGAATTCATGTGGGCCAATTATTCACTTAGACTCCCTTATTCCTAGGTGTATCTCTTATATTTTATTGTTGTCTTGAATGATCACGAGGATGTATTGTTGACTTATTTCGATAGTTATTTAGGCTGAAAATAAAGTAGGACGATTTAATTAATAGTTAGCTAAAGGACAAAATCTTTTAAAACTGCTTCTCGGGACCTCATAAAGTTCATATCTTGGCATAACTCGCTTCACGATTTGAGACCTTTCTCGGACCGATATTTGGCAGTGACTTCATACTTCAAATCTTTGAGAGACGTTCTTGAAATTATGGTCTTCTCTTCATAATAGGAATTTCTTCACTTGAACTTTTTGAGAGATTCTTCATATTTGGACCACGACTTCTTCATTTTTCTCCAATCTTTATTTGGGATTTTGATATACAACAATCCGCCTCCTTTTAGGACTTGGATCTATTTATCCTCATACCTTGCTAGGGTCTTTTCGGATAGACTTCTCCATCATCTTTTGGGAGTATTTGCTTTTCGTCGTGTGTCTCGATCCTTCATATTGATTTTTGATAAATGATTCTTCACATCACCTTTGGATCTTCAGCAACAAAATATAGCCCTCATGCCTTGTTAGGGCATTTTCGGACTCGCCAATCTTCGCATCCCGCTTCAATAAGTTGTGCCTTGGCAATGAACTCTAATTAATACCGAGCAACTTTTAAACGATCTTGGGCTAGAAGCTAAGTAACTTTTCAAATCGTACGACCTTACTTATTGTAGATAAATTTATTAACAAGCGATGGGAGAATAGGCTTATAATCAACTCACATAAATTCACGAAAGAATACCAAACTTATAATTGACACTATCATCTGTCGTTCTCCACAGTTTAAAATCTCAAGGAATGAGACTCGTGGATGCTTAGCCTATTAAATCCACATTTTGGGTTTTCGAGTCATCTATAGGATCTTGCAAATTCTTAGACTTTTTTCAAGTTTAGAAAACGCATTTTAAAGTTTCCTTGATAAACGACTCTCTAGGATCAATTATAGGAACTTGCGAAAAGTTCTTGTTCTTAACCCGTAAGAGTTAAGACTTTCGCGTTTTAAAGCTCCCTAAATAATAGCCTAGCAAAACTTGACTTAAACACGTTAAGGATACTAGCTAGAGTAAACTTGGATAAGTAAACTCGGGTTGAGTCAAAAAATTCATAACGTTTGAAAATAAAAAGCACTTTATTTAAAATTTATTCTAGCAACGAAATAAAACAACTATAACGAATGAAAAACTACGAGGCCAAAATAGATCAAAAATTTTGAAAAATGTCGAAAAATCAAATTTTCTGGTTAAAATGAGGGAAAATACAAGGAAAAGACCACTTAACTTCGATAGAAGGCCCCCTACACTTAATATAAACATTTTCCTCAATGTTTAAGCATGTGGAAGTAAACTCTCCTACACTTAGGACATTGTGCACGTTGTTTAAATCTTGCTAAGGGAAGGACAACTAAAGTGATTCCTATTTGAATATTTGAAGAATATAAAATAGAGAATCAAAAGAGTTTAGGATAAAACCGGGAAGATGGGAACACGGAATCACGGTTCGTTAAAAGTCATCAAGAATGGATCTTTGAAAGCTCGAATCCCTGCACATGATTAGAGAGAGGACAACAAACACATACTAGGGTGTCCCCCTACACTTATTATAAAAACAAAGAAAAGGATAGATACTGCGGGTTGCCTCCCGAGAAGCGCTTGTTTTTGTTAACCGAGTCGTGAGCCTGACTCGACCTTGATTATCATAGAAAGAAACTTGAAACACATCCACCGGGATCAAATACATGGTTTTCGTCCATCAAATAGCACAAGCTTAAGGCGAACAAGGCAAGCCAAAGAAGAATAGGCAAGGTTCCCTTAAGCAAAGATGGAGCACAGTGGTAGCAAGGGTGCTGAGGTGCAAGCATATCTCCATAAGTATCAAAAATCTTTCCTTTTATTTCATCAGATGGATACTGAGATGGCTTGAAAAGTGCAATACCGGGGTCGAACACCTTTTCCTTTAGGGGAAAATAACACTCAGGCTCAGCAGACCTTGAAGAGGATCCGATCATAAATCTCGCAATATCATCCTCAAACAGAGGATAGAGAGGAGTTAAGACATAAGTGCTGCGGATATCGGTGTCGGCCAGATTTTTCTCCTTTGAAGCGGGTTTCTTCATATCCAAAGTAGGATGAAGACCATAATCATCAAAGTCCAAAGGAGGAGCATCACTCTCATTTGGAAAGTAAGTGTTGAGAAAAGTAGCAAAGTCTTCCTCAAATGAGTAGTCATCCAAAGTAGGATCAAGTGTTGTTGGCGGAGGATCTTCATCATGTGAAGAATCACTCGAGAGAGTATCAGCCTCATCAAAATCATCATAGGTGGGCATGTCAAGATACTCAGAAGTAAAATCATCATAATCATCTTCATTGGATCTAGAATCATCATCATAGTCATCATAAATTGGAGGAGATTCATGAATTGGTGGAGGATCAGAATTGGAGAGAGAATCATCCACATCATCATGGAACAGTGGATTATCATAGCAAGAATCAAACAAAGGATTGTTGTAGACGAAAAAATCATCAAGCACATTAATCATATTCGCGGATTCTCTTCCATTTGTTTTGGTAGTGATCTTCTCCATTTTGAATACTTGTGCATCATTCCCGACTCTTAAGATTAACTCACCTTCGGCAACATCGACTAGGGCTTTTCCGGTTCTCAAGAATGGCCAACCAAGTATTAATGGAATACGAGGGTCTATGAACTCTTTGTTGGAGTAAGGTCGGGCAATGATAACTTTTTCCAAACACTTAGAGGCATCAGGTTTATACTTGCCCCGAGATCGGCTAAGGCAGTAAATTCTTCGGTTTGGTGAAAAGTACATGGAAGCACAAAACGACCGGGATCTCTAAGTTTCTCTGGAAGTTCTTTAAGAATCACGACAGAACAATTTTAATTCAATCGAGTATTAACAAACTCGGCCATCTTCTCCTTCTTGCTAAGCAATTCCTTAAACATCTTGACAAATTTAGGCATTTGTGCAAGAGCTTCACCAAGGCTAAAAGTGATAGTCATTTCCGAAACTTTCTTCAGATAGTTTGACACTTGAATGTCATCCTTGGTTTGCAGTTTAGCCTTGTCTAAGCGAGATGGATAAGGAATATTGGGGTTATAGGTGGAAGGTGTAGGTGTAGCAGGTAAAGGTTGAGACGTTGAAGGTTTAAAGGTGGAAGGTGGGGTTGGTGAAGGGTTCTTCTTGGGTACTTCTTCATGACGAGGCGGAGACGGTAATGGTGAACTAATACTAGGCGTGGGAGTAGGAGGGATAAATGGTGGTGGAGGAGGTGTAGATGGAGTAACTGGGGGAGGGATAGATGGTCCTACTACGGTTGCTCCACTGCGTGTAGTAATAGCACTCACATTCGCTCTCGGGTTGGTGACGGTGTTTGAAGGTAGAGAGCCCGAAGTAGAAGGTTGAGTAGTTGGTAAGAAACTAGCCAGCATATTCTTCAAATCATTTGTTTGAGTGCTGAAGGAGGTTTGTATATCATGTCGAAGCTCGGATCTAATATCATTCCCTTGCTTAGTGATATCTCCTTTCAAGTTAATGATTTGGCTTTGCAGATTCTTAATTTGCTCTCCTTGGGTTCTCATTAAAGCTTAAATATCTTGATTAATGGGCGGGGCTTGTTGAGCGGGTGGGTGATAAGGATTAGAAGCTCGAAGTGGGATTTGGTTGCTTCTATTGTAGTTGTTGGGGTTTTGGTGTTGAGGAGAAAAACCGGGTGAAAGATAATTGTTAGAACGGTAACTGTGACAACCCTGGTTTTGAGGTTCGTCACTTAGTTTTATTTTGTGCTAGTTACGTGTCTTTACGTGTTTATGTGCTAATTGGTGTGTATAGATTGTGGTTTGGATATCGTTTTCCGGTACGGGGTACCTTGTGAGTGAAACGATGTGAGATGATTTCATGTTCATGAGCTCACATGGTAGTGACTATAAAATAAGTTGGTGATATTTAGTGGTTTTACGTATACGTATATGTATTATAGAAAATCGTATTTTTACGATTTACGGTTTAGCATTTGGAGGTCTCAGATGAGGTAATTAGTCATATGGATATTTTTCGGGATGGTTTTAAGTCATTTAGGACTTAGTTATAAAGTTTATTTCAAAATTTGAGATTTTTTATAAAAGTGTATATTTTACGTCTTTTACGGTAAAACGCGTAAATTTGACTAGTTTTACGGTTTTGAGGTTTTGGAAGCTTTAGGAGCTGAAATAAATTAAGACAAATTAAGGTAATGTTAGTAATGTATTATTAAACAATAAAAAGAAAAATAAAATAAAAATACATATATATAAGTCGGTTTAGGCCGATTGGAACAAAAAAAAAGGAAAGAAAAGGTAATGGGCTATGGGTTGGACTTGGGTTCACCCATACCATATATAATGTTTTAACTAAAAACAAAAACCATATTTTTTCTTCCTGGAACATTATAGTCGACGACATAAGGAGAAGTTTTAGGGTTTTCATAGTTTTTTCATCTTCCATTGAATTAAAGGTAAAACCTTCATAACCCTTTTTAATTAAATTGTTTTATGTTTTGTTTAATCATCTTATGATGGATTTAGGTTAGGGTTTATTATAAAAACAGTAAATTAATGTTATATTAATCATATCATGATGATTACATAAACTAGGGCTTGTATTTAATGGGGTTATGGGTAATTAATTAGTTTAATTTGATTAAACCCGTTTTTAAAAACTGGGCAGAATTTTGAGTCAATTGTTTTGATCATATTGCGAGTTCTACAAACTCTTATTTTGCAATCCAAGTATCCCTGAAAAGGTAATTGAAGTGGATTTCCAATGCAATAAACGAGAACTAAATTGGAGGTCGGGAAGTAGATCAAAAACAGGTTACAACAGTCGGAGGTCAAAACAGTTTTGAATTCAACCTGTTTTCTTTTTAAGTTTTGGGTTGTTTGGGGTACTTAGGGTTGCATTGGGATTTTCTAACGAACATGAGAGATGGTTTATATATTGTAGTAAGTATCTTCACTTGGGCTAAGGTTGTGGTTTAGGGTAAGACCCCCTAATCCTAACAAACTTTTTGTATGTTTAAAATCAGTAAAACTGGAATCACTACAAAAAAATGAGGCTAATGCAACATTTTATAAGCAACACTTTTAAAATATATTGCTTTTTAGAAAATATCAAACAATAGGCAACATTTTCATACTAAGTGTTGCATTTATAGGTCTAGTGCAACATCTTTTCAAAGTGTTGCAAAACGTATTATATTGAATTAAAAATTTTAACAGCCCCCGTCCCCCAAAATGAAAATTTTGACTCGTATCCCGCTCCCCCAAAATATTTTTTTTAGATCAAACTCCCGCTCCTCCTTTATTTTTCAACAAATCAGTTTTCATCTTACCCTAAATTAAAATTTCTAATTGGCCTATCAATTGTCTAATAAATCTTCTTTCTTCTTCTAGATACAATCGTTTCTACATTTCTTTGTCACTAATTCATTATATTTATGTTATTAACTCTTGCTATCATATGTATATATGAAGATTATAGATCCCCTTTGAGTCACGAATCAAGAAACTTGTGGACAAAAAGAATTTACTTGTTATTTTTCTAGATTAAACACTACTAAATAATGATGTCGTGTTGATGATGGTTCACCGAGTTGGACATTCTCTGAGGTGAGACTTTTTTTCTTTTTCGTATTAGGTGAAACATGATATATTCTTTTTCTTATTCTATATTTTCACCAAATGTATTATGCTAAAATTGATCCCTGTAGTGGTTTGTTTTATGGAGTTCCTTTCAATATTTCATTAGACTCAGTTTGTTTCTTTTGTGGTATACCTGGTACTATAAATACCCTATAATCTATGTTAGAAGTAGATGTTGTCAATGATATAAGGTTATTTGGGAGAAATTAGGATGTGAATTCACATCGAGGTTGTACTATACTCGCATTCTATGTTTACGTCCTAGGAGGGTTCCAATGGTTTATATGTTGTTTACTGATTTACGCTTATAGTTAGATTTGATGTTTGATGTTGTGTGGGATGAGCACAGTTCTAAAGGTTATGACAATTCTAAAGGTTATGGGATTATGGCTTTGTTGGTAAGCACAATTCGTCATGAATTTCTGTTTTTCAAATTAAATATAACATATTATAACCAACTATGTCATTATAGGAGTTCTTGATGCAACTTCCACAGAACCTGAACATGGAAAATATAGTAAGTACAGACTATCGCGTGGCATTATACTTTGTTCTTTTCACAATAAAAAGGGTAGTGTTTTTTTTGTAACATAATTACTTTTATAACCAAATGAAATTCCACTTGGGAATTTATCAGTTGCAGGTCGTTGTGGAGACAACCCTCGCATACATCAAAGAAGCACCAGCCGTCGAAATCATTGGATTAACGTATACCTGAAAACCAGCTTATTCGGGTGTCTACTGTGTATAATTTTTAGGTTTGGACCAATACTTCTTTTGTGGTTTCAAACTTGGTATATTTATGATTATTTGGACCTTCTTGAAAGTAACTAGTAATGGCAATTCTAAAGGTAATGTCTTTGTTGGTAAACACAATTCATCATGAATTTCTGTTTTTCATATTAATTATAACATATTACAACAAACGGTGTCATTGCATGAGTTCTTGAAGCAACTTTCACAGAACCTGCACATGGCAATCAGGATTTTGAAAGGGTCTTAGTTTTCAGGGCTAAGATGAAGCTAAAACAAATTAAATGGGCTAATAATGTTATTTCATTTATTAATCAACATAGTTTTGTAGTAAGAATTAGTAATCAGTTGTCTTAACAACACACGAGATATTACTGTCATTTCATTGGTCACTAACCAGATAAACAATTCTTGCATGATGCAGAAGATTTCTACAAAGCCATTTCAAACCGAAGATGAGCTGCTGGATCAAATAGGGAACCGTGAAAGAACCGTTTTCAACAATGACAGACCCATAGTTTCCTCTCCTCCTTGATTTTACACCACAGACAGTAACTTTTATCTTACTTTCTATATAACTTGGCGTGCGTTTTATTGATGGTGTTGCCGACCTTGTAATAAGTCTCATCGGTTACATTAAATGGTTTGTGGTAAATGGTTTCCGTTATCAGAAGCATTATGCAGATTTTGGAATGGGTTCTAAGTCTTAATGACCATGCAAGTGTGAATGATGAAGAACATGGTGGCAACTAGCAGTGGTATATTATTACAAATATAGCCCTTTTTTAATCTTATATATTCGAGTAAACATATAGTGGCTCATTTTGTATATGCGTTCGGGGTTCGACAATTGATGGTCTGCACACCACATGCCTTTGTAAGCTCTTCAACATTTTTCATATATGTGTCATTTTAAACCTACTAAGATATGAGTGGTATCCATTTTGAATCAGATTAGCTGAATCACTTATTTGAAAGTTGAACAAGTACAAATTGGGTAGAAGGGTCAAACAAGGTGAGAGTCATTCAAAAGCATTGCTTATTGTGTCTAGAGATTTTGATTCTTATTGTTGTCATGCCAAACATATTTTCTATCAGTAGATTTATTTAAAATGAACATGAATGTATATCCAGGATAATCTGACGGAATCTTGTCTTTTTTGACCCGTACTAAAAGTGTGATCTTAGCATGCCACACGTCTATCTTGCAGCTACTTTTTTTACATATTTGGAATATAAGAAATCTGATATACACAAGAAATTTATACTTGGTAAACTGAACCAGAAAACATAAGTAGGAATATGTGATTCAGTTTATTTTTTTGCTTGCTAGCTGACACTGCAAGAATCGTGGTTCAAGGGAGGTGGATGTCGACCAAAGATCATACCTGGTTCAAGGGAGATAAAGGGCTACTATGTAAGCTGAAAAAACTCTTTGTTGGAATGCTAAAATTAGAGAGGATCATCATGATGGAAATAAGTTTAAGCAAGATGTAAGGCACAAATAAAATTAGACAACAAGTGAAAAGCTAGTAGCATGAGCTATTTGCGCCTTCCATCGAGTTCAAAATTTGACAAGATATGAGTGATCGTATACTTGGAGAAATCAAAGATGTCTGAGATTTATGAAATTTTGATTAGATAACTTTTCCTTTTATTAGATTTATGTATGTTAGGTATTTTATGTTAACTAAGTTGGTTAAAGTATAATATTATATTTTTTTATTGCATTTATTTATTTCTGTAATAGAAGGAAATTTTATTTATAGGCGAAAAAGTTGTTTTATAATCATTAAACATGTCTTTTGAATAAAATAAAAGTGCTACTAAAAATAATTAAAAAAGTGTTGCATTAAACTTTTGTAATAGAAAAAGTGTTGCATACCACCCTGAAAAATGTTGTTATTTAGTTTAAAAGTGTTGCACCTATGTGTATAATTGTTGCATTTGAGTATAAAAAGTGTTACAATTATTTTAAAAGTGTTGCGCATAAAAGTATCACAATTCATAAACATGAGCAACACTTTTGAGAAATGTTGCATAATCTAATAAAAGTGTTGCATATACCTAAGGCGACGTTACATAACATAGCACTTGTCAAAGTGTCGCATTATGCATAATGCAACATTTTAAAGGCATAATACAACACTTTAGTGGTGTTGTCTTAGCTTCATTTTGTTGTAGTGAATGACAAAAGTATATATATATATATATATCGGGGCCTTAACGGTAGCTTTAAGGTTGGGTCAAGTGGGAGGTGTTAGCTAACCTATGTAAGGGCATAAATATTCCCTCTACAGAGATCATGGGTGTGTTTACGTGGGTGTTTGGCTTATAGTTTGGAGACCTAAAACTGGGACTGTTTTTGATAAAATGTTAACAGGATGTGTTATGAAGTAAAAAGAGTTAAGGGCTTTATAGAGGGGTGTAATGAGATGCTTAGAGCATATATATGAGGTATATATATGGGATAAGGTTAGATGTCCATCATAGGTTGATGAGCCACTTTAGTGTTTGGTTCATGTTTTGATTATGTGTTTTTGGTTTGTTAGTTTTTTTGCTAGTGCGCGGATGTTTGGGGAAGCTCACTCAGGTGAGTTTCATAGTCCCATGTTTACTATTGTTTTTGACTTCCATATGGGATGGAAGAGACACTGTGTTATGTTGTTTATAAATTTATGCTGTGAATGTTTGGCGTTGGTAATGGACTTATGTGTGCATACTTATGTGATTAACTGCTAGATAATTCTTGATTGTTTATGTTTTGACTTGGTACCAAGGGGATGTTGACAAGGCGGGGCCTTGGGGAGGTACATAGATGTGTGAGCATCTATGGGACCAAGGGGTTGTTGACAAGGCAGGGCCTTGGGATTTGGTTCATAGGTGTTTGGATGCCTATGGGAGTATGATGTTTGGTATGGCTGGGAGCCTGAGTTTTGGTTTGATTAGTTAAATCATGAATGTTAGTTTGTTAATGCATATTAGTATCACATTGTCTATCTGTTTTTAACTTTTGGTTGTTACTCACAGCTTATGGTATGATTTTGGCGTTTGAGTCTAAACCTATGACTCTCACCAACTTTATGTTGACGTGTTTTAGTGTCTCTTTCAGGTGTGAATGTGGTTAAGCTTGAGGTTAGAAGAGGCTAGACTTGGATGCCTTAGGATTGCATATAGAAGGAGATCCCCGTTCCTTCTTAGTTTACCTTTATGTTTTTTTATAATTGATACATGTTGGCACCTATATGTTTGTTTGGTTTATGTTTATTGTTTGTCTTGGGTAAGTGGTAGGTCTGTTACCTACTTACCTAGACTCCTGCTATGTTGAGATATTGTCATGACCTTTGTGTCGCCATTTATGACATTATAGTTGCATTTTAGTTTTCTTTATAGAGACACCGTTTGTTGTGATGATATCCATACGTCGCGCCCCATATTCCGCCATGGTGGGGAGTGACAGAATGGTATCAGAGACAATGGTTATAGAGAATTAGGTTGCCTAGTCGCGTAGCCTAGTCTATAGCTTAAGGGTCCCTGCATATAGGCGTCATAGGAGTATGTATGCATTTTATTATAATTGATGTGCTTGGATGTTATTTATTGTGATGTTTTGACTAGTATGAATTGAACCATAGTAAGTTCATACTTAGCCACATGCTATTTTCTTTTCGGGTTGTGACTAGTGCGGGTTGAACCATAATCATCCACGCTAGTCATTGTCGTATTTTGCTTAAATTGTATCTTATAGTACATAATTTGGTACATGGTAGTTTCTATCTTTTGTTGGGTTATTTAATGTACCCGAGAGATATTATTTTCTTTTGATGTTTAAGTCATGTTCCCTAAGGATAGTGTGGTGGTTCGAGTTATTAGGAGTAGGTGGGTATGAAGGATTTTATGATGTTTCCACTCTTATGGGCGACATGACTTATAATTGATTATGTTTTCGTTTTGGATTTAGTCTAGGCTGTTTTAGCTAGACTATGGATTTCTGTATTCCAAGAGTTTTATTATGTTATTTTTATAGATGGAGTTTTGGACCTTATTGGTTATGTGGTTATGAGCTTATGTGAGTAGATGGATTTATGTGTTATATGTTGTATTGATGCTTATAAGTGTCATCATAGGAGGGAGTGCATTGGGAAAAGGTAATTGTATAAGTATGGTGGCCAACATAGTTATACAAGTACCTCAACTTCAATGGGTTCTCAAGTATGATTGCATGAAAAAGGGTTAGTACATGCTTGTATATGATGAGATGTAGAATTTGGGTATACGTATAATATATGGGTTTATGTAATGGCTGCCTATGATATGGCTATGGTTCTTTTTGTGTTATATGTTTTGGGTTATAGTAGTGTTGTGTGATTATGGGGTCGCACGATATGGTTTGGTTTTGGAGGTGGGCTTATTGCCTTGTTGTGGCACGGTGAGATGGTGATTCCTCGTATGGAAAAAACGAGCGTATAAAGTGATTGATTGACTTGACAAGTATGATAACGAGTATGTTTGAGAGATTCAATAGGTATACATATGCGGATGTATATATACTAGTAGATGTTACGTTATGATTTACGGTCGTTCATTAGTTATTATAACTTGAACGTACCTAGTGCTCTCTTGTGTTTAAACAAATTATTAGTGCTCGAGTTTGGTGGAGTTTCAACGACGTTTTGAATCTTTTGAAGTGTGTCTGGTAGCGTATTCTTTGAGTTTCGTATTTCACGTGTACGTTTTAAAATGGTGTTCTTGGTTTTAAGTCTATTGAAATAACTTGGGATTTCTTTTGAGATAATGGAATCTTTTGTGTTGGGTCTTACATTTCTTTTGGTCGGTATATATTGAGAAAAAGGGGGGACTTGGAAATCTATTATAGGGTTAGATAGTTGGTTGTATTCGGTAAAATAAGGGTAAGGGTTGGAGTCGTGTATGAAACAAGATGTAACATAAGATTTCTTTTAATCAACACTTATTTATTTCAAATTCTAAAAGACTTTCTTTAAAATAAAGCGAAGTAAAATTTCTTTCTACTTACGTAGTTTATATAATTGGGTTTAACCAATTCACGTCATTTATAATTATTAATACAAGGTTAAATTGAGTTTATGAAGATTTCACATACAATTTTATCTTTCATTAATATAAAATTGTTTTGGTCATAACTTGTTCGTTTTTAGAGCTTTTTGAGTGATTCAAAAGAAAAAAATTATGTACTCGGAACGTACTTTTCAAATATTCAGAAAGTATAGTCATGGGAGGTCAGTGGACTGGTTGGAATTATTGTACAAGTGTCGGGTTCAAGGTTGAGTTTTGAATAGTAGTTTATTTTTATTTGGGGTGCACAGGATACCTAGTCTTTGGGTTGAGTGTTGAGATCGCCTAGAAGGTTGTTTGTAGATGGTTTGAGTCACATAGATGTGGGGAGGTAAAAAAAATAATAAAAATAAAAATAAATAAATAAAAGTATATTCTTTTGGAAAGGTCGATCTTTTGCACGGTTTAAATGATATGTCGGGGGCGTAATATGTTTTGGTTGCTATTGGGTGTTTCTGGGATTATTTTTCGTTGTCATGGGTCATCTTGAATTGATACACGTTTTGGGTTTGAGTTTTCTCTTGAGTCTCGTGGTTTTTGACTGGTTTTAATTGGTGCACGTGAAATGTCGTTAGTTATCCGTGGGTTTGATTCGTCGATCGTATCTAGTGGATTCAGGATGTATTTTTGGTTACGTATTGATTGGGAACGTTGAGTTAGTCATATGAAAGACTTGGTCGCGCCTACACGATTAAGTAGGTGGCCATGAGAGAACGGTCGAATACCCTTAGCGGGGAGGAAAGAGGTTCGTAGACGAACTAATGTGGGCATGAGGTCTATTAGGAGTACCAAGGGAGATGAATAGAGATTTGTGAAATGTATGGATATTGGCACAAGTAACGTGCCATAGAGAGTGTTGGAAGGGGATATTGTTCGTAAGGCATGTATGTTTTCTAAAAAAAAAAAAAATTCCTGAAATCTAGTAGGTTTGCCTATTATTTTGAGATAGAACCATGAATAGAGCAAGTAGGAGAAGTGAGAGGAGTTGGAGTTAGTGCCTTTCCAAGGAAATTGTTGATGGAATGATTTCAAGAACAAGAGTTGATGGAAATTTGCAACGGATGCAAGGTAAAAGTCGAGTTGCTTAGTAGTAGATTGGATGAGGAAAGCGGTTGAGTGGTCTGATGAGAGGAAGCATTGGTCTTTTAAAATGCGTGTAGAATTTTGTAAATAGAACGAGGTAGGAATTTATTCATATTACCGCTGAGAGAGGGTGCAAGGAGGACATAGTTGAAACTGCTGAGGATGTTGTTCAAATGTTTTGGGTTTATGGTTATGCATTTGGCTTCGCCAAAGCACTAGCGGATTTCACAGTGTCAATGAGCCAAGTGTGCATGAACGTGTATAAACGAGTTGTCATCGGGAGCATCGACGGCATCTTGATCTACTCAAATCTGAGAAGGAGAGTGAGGCGAATTATGTGTTGGTTTTGGAGTGGAGTTATACGTGAGATTTTCGAGTGTGAGTTTTAGTGATAAGTTTACCATGATGAGTAGTTAGAGATGATGACATATCATGGAACCAGCAAGGGGCGAAGTGAAGAAGGATGAGGAAGCATTTCGGAGGCTGAAGAAGTGGATTGGATAATGAGCCGATCTTGGCATTATCGGAAGGACTGGATGAATTCGCGAAGCATGACGATACGTGGAGCAAGGATTTGGACGCGTACGAGGACGACAAAGAAAGGCGATCACTTATACGTTGCAGGAACTGAAGATTTGGAAGAACTGGATAGACTTAGTTAGTGGAGATGGACTGTTATATCTGCCTAGAATGCTAGAGGCATTTGGTGTACGAGACGTGGAGAATGATCTATACGGATCATGAATGTCTCCAACACATATTCAATCATCCTGATTGTACATTTGGCAAAGAGGATGGGTGGAGTTAATTGATGGAAGAAAATTTCAAGGCCAAGTACCATTTGGGAAAGGCAAGCATGGTTGATGAGATATGGAATAAGAAGAATGAAGTGAAGCTGAGACGAACTTGAACTATATGGGTGACGTATTAGGGTGGTTTGGATGAAGGATGTAGGTTGCACGAGTTGAGTTGTCTAAAGCAGAGAACGCGTCAACATGTATGTTGCATGGCTTAGACAATCATATGGAGAAAAGGGACGTAGACTAGGAGTAGCTTAGAAAGGGCGATGTGAGGACGAAGTTGGTAGAAGGGATACATAATGCGGTGGAGGAATAAGTACGACGAGAGTTGGGTGATAGTCGATAGATTGACTAATTCATCTCATATTTCAAGAGGAATGAGAAGTCACGCAGTTGAGAAGTTGAAAGGATTGCGTACGGATGTGATAGAATGGAGGGTTTTGCGTAAAATTTAGCCTAATATGTATGGAATGCCTTATGAAGGATTATGGCAACGGAAGAAACGATGGGAAGCATCACATTGTGATGTATGGTATGAGTTGAGGAAAAAGAAGGAAGTGTGTATAGAAGCGAAGCAAGAATAAAATAGGTCGAGATAGGAACCGAAGGTAAAACTTTGGTAGAGCCTAATGAGTAGAATAAAGCACAACGCAGGCTAATACTGTCGTAGTGTGGAAAAGGAAATGGCACTGACCTATACTGATTGTTTGGGAGGCTTAGTATCGATAATCGAATGGATGAGGAGTTATAGGTGTGATATGCCATAGGGACGGAGGGCTTGGTCTAACTGAGATAACCGTCCTTTTGATGATGTGTATAGATCATAAGTTGATTTGGATTGGAAGAACTAATGGATATGTGAAAGACCGTCATAGGTCACTTTGTAAGGAAATTGGAATTTTAAGTAGTTTGGAGTATGGACTAAAGGGAGTTGATGAACATGATTGGATATGAGTATATCCGGCTAACTGGAAAAGGATAGGCAAGTGAGATATTTATACAACCTTAGGAGTCACACTGAGGACATGAGTGATTGATTTAAAGGGAGTTAGGAAACTCTTTAGCGGTGGCTGAGTTTTCATATAATGATAGTTATCATACTAAAAGTCGATAAGTGCCATTTGAGGCTATATGAAAGGATAGGGTGAGTTGTCCCCATTGTGGACTAGAATTGGTAAAAGAGGCTACTAATGTGGTAATGATGTTTGTGGAAAGGATGAGAGCAACAAGGGATGCTATGTAGAAAAGGAGGAAACCACTAGAGTTAGTGACAAAGTTATGTAGGGAGTTTCACCCATAGTAACGGGTGGTATGTTTAGGTAAAATAGAAGAGCTGATGTAGGGTTTTGTAGGTCCATTTATGATCTTTGGAAAGATCGGACCATTAGCTTATGAGCATAGAATTACCTGGGGGAAATGAGTTGTATACATGATACATCTCATGTATTGAGATTGGTAAAGGTTGTTTGGGAATGCATTTTGCATGTATGGTTATTCGGGACTTGTGTTAATAAGAGTCTTTCTTTTATCAAAGAGTCATCTATGAGATTTATTGACTGTGAGGTCAAGAGTTTGGCAGTGAGTTTAATTATTTTTGGTTTGTATATGTGGTATTTTGAAACTTGAACTAAGTTCACGTGGAAATGAGAGGAGTTCATTTAGAACAAGTATCCTCGTGTGATTTGTTGTTTTTGTGTTTGATCCTAAGGAGTAAATCTCGGGACGAGATTTCTATTAGGAGGGAGTGATGTGACAACCCTGGTTTTGAGGTTCGTCACTTAGTTTTATTTTGTGCTAGTTACGTGTCTTTACGTGTTTATGTGCTAATTGGTGTGTATAGATTGTGGTTTGGATATCGTTTCCGGTACGGGGTACCTTGTGAGTGAAACGATGTGAGATGATTTCATGTTCATGAGCTCACATGGTAGTGACTATGAAATGAGTTGGTGATATTTAGTGGTTTTACGTATACGTATATGTATTATAGAAAATCGTATTTTTACGATTTATGGTTTAGCATTTGGAGGTCTCGGATGAGGTAATTAGTCATATGGATATTTTTCGGGATGGTTTTAAGTCATTTAGGACTTAGTTATAAAGTTTATTTCAATATTTGAGATTTTTTATAAAAGTGTATATTTTAGGTCTTTTACGGTAAAACGCGTAAATTTGACTTGTTTTACGGTTTTGAGGTTTTGGAAGCTTTAGAAGCTGAAATGAATTAAGACAAATTAAGGTAATGTTAGTAATGTATTATTAAACAATAAAAAGAAAAATAAAATAAAAATACATATATATAAGTCGGTTTAGGCCGATTGGAACAAAAAAAAGGAAAGAAAAGGTAATGGGCTATGGGTTGGACTTGGGTTCACCCATACCCTATATAATGTGTTAACTAAAAACAAAAACCATATTTTTTTCTTCCTGGAACATTATAGTCGACGGCATAAGGAGAAGTTTTAGGTTTTTCATAGTTTTTTCATCTTCCATTGAATTAAAGGTAAAACCTTCATAACCCTTTTTAATTAAATTGTTTTATGTTTTGTTTAATCATCTTATGATGGATTTAGGTTAGGGTTTATTATAAAAACAATAAATTAATGTTATATTAATCATATCATTATGATTACATAAACTAGAGCTTGTATTTAATGGGGTTATGGGTAATTAATTAGTTTAATTTGATTAAAGCCGTTTTTAAAAACTGGGCAGAATTTTGAGTAAATTGTTTTGATCATATTGCGAGTTCTACAAACTCTTATTTTGCGATCCAAGTATCCTTAAAAAGGTAATTGAAGTGGATTTCCAATGCAAGAAACGAGAACTAAATTGGAGGTCGGGAAGTGGGTCAAAAACAGGTTACAACAGTCAGAGGTCAAAACAGTTTTGAATTCAGCCTGTTTTCTTTTTAAGTTTTGGGTTGTTTGGGGTACTTAGGGTTGCATTGGCCTAACGAACATGAGAGATGGTTTATATATTGTAGTAAGTATCTTCACTTGGGCTAAGGTTGTGGTTTAGGGTAAGACCCCCTAATCCTAACAAACTTTTTGTATGTTTAAAATTAGTAAAACTAGAATGACAAAAGTATATATATATATATATATATATATATATATATATATATATATATATATATATATATATATATATATATATATATATATATATATATATATATATATATATATATATATATATATATATATATATATATATATATATATATATATATATATATATATATATATATATATATATATATATCGGGGCCTTAACAGTAGCTTTAAGGTTGGGTCAAGTGGGAGGTGTTAGCTAACCTATGTAAGGGCATAAATATTCCCTCTACAGAGATCATGGGTGTGTTTAGGTGGGTGTTTGGCTTATAGTTTGGAGACCTAAAACTGGGACTATTTTTGATAAAATGTTAACGGGATGTGTTATGAAGTAAAACGAGTTAAGGGCTTTATAGAGGGGTGTAATGAGATGATTAGAGCATATATATGAGGTATATATATGGGATAAGGTTAGATGTCCATCATAGGTTTATGAGCCATTTTAGTGTTTGGTTCATGTTTTGATTATGTGTTTTTGGTTTGTTAGTTTTTTTGCTAGTGCGCGGATGTTTGGGGAAGCTCAATCAAGTGAATTTCATAGCCCCATGTTTACTATTGTTTTTGACTTCCAGATGGGATGGAAGAGACACTGTGTTATGTTGTTTATAAATTTATGCTATGAATGTTTGGCGTTGGTAATGGACTTATGTGTGCATACTTATGTGATTAACTGCTAGATAATTCTTGATTGTTTATGTTTTGACTTGGTACCAAGGGGATGTTGACAAGGCGCGGCCTTGGGGAGGTACATAGATGTGTGAGCATCTATGAGACCAAGGGGTTGTTGACAAGGCGGGGCCTTAGGATTTGGTTCATAGGTGTTTGGATGCCTATGGGAGTATGGTGTTTGGTATGGATGGGAGCTTGAGTTTTGGTTTGATTAGTTAAATCATGAATGTTAGTTTGTTAATGCATATTAGTATCACATTGTCCATCTGGTTTTAACTTTTGGTTGTTACTCACAGCTTATGGTATGATTTTGGCGTTTGAGTCTAAACCTATGACTCTCACCAACTTTATGTTGACGTGTTTTAGTGTCTCTTTCAGGTGTGAATGTGGTTAAGCTTAAGGTTAGAAGAGGCTAGACTTGGATGCCTTAGGATTGCATATAGAAGGAGATCCCTGTTCCTTCTTAGTTTACCTTTATGTTTTTTTATAAGTGATACATGTTGGCACCTATATGTTTGTTTGGTTTATGTTTATTGTTTGTCTTGGGTAAGTGGTAAGACTGTTACCTACTTACCTAGACTCCTGCTATGTTGAGATATTGTCATGACCTTTGTGTCGCCATTTATGACATTATAGTTGCATTTTAGTTTTCTCTATAGAGACACCGTTTGTTGTGATGATATCCATACCTCGCGCCCCATATTCCTGATAGAATGCTATCAGAGACAATGGTTATAGAGAATTAGGTTGCCTAGTCGCGTAGCCTAGTCTATAGCTTAAGGGTCCCTGCATATAGGCGTCATAGGAGTATGTGTGCATTTTATTATAATTGATATGTTTAGATGTTATTTATTGTGATGTTTTGACTAGTATGAATTGAACCATAGTAAGTTCATACTTAGCCACATGCTATTTTCTTTTCGGGTTGTGACTAGTGCGGGTTGAACCATAATCATCCACGCTAGTCATTGTCGTATTTTGCTTAAATTGTACGTTATAGTACATAATTTGGTACATGGTAAGTTTCTATCTTTTGTTGGGTTATTTAATGCACCCGAGAGATATTATTTTCTTTTGATGTTTAAGTCATGTTCCCTAAGGATAGTGTGGTGGTTCGAGTTATTAGGAGTAGGTGGGTATGAAGGATTTTATAATGTTTCCACTCTTATGGGCGACATGACTTATAATTGATTATGTTTTCGTTTTGGATTTAGTCTAGGCTGTTTTAGCTAGACTATGGATTTCTGTATTCCAAGAGTTTTATTATGTTATTTTTATAGATGGAGTTTTGGACCTTATTGGTTATGTGGTTATGAGCTTGTGTGAGTAGATGGATTTATGTGTTATATGTTGTATTGATTCTTATAAGTGTCATCATAGGAGGGAGTGCATTGGGGAAAGGGTGATTGTATAAGTATGGTGGCCAACATAGTTATATAAGTACCACAACTTCAATGGGTTCTCAAGTATGATTGCATGAAAGATGGTTAGTACATGCTTGTATATGATGAGATGTAGAATTTGGGTATACGTATAATATATGGGTTTATGTAATGGTTGCCTATGATATGGCTATGGTTCTTTTTGTGTTATATGTTTTGGGTTATAGTAGTGTTGTGTGATTATGGGGTCGCACGATATGGTTTGGTTTTGGAGGTGGGCTTATTGCCTTGTTGTGGCACGGTGAGATGGTGATTCCTCGTATGGAAAAAACGAGCGTATAAAGCGATTGATTGACTTGACAAGTATGATAACGAGTATGTTTGGGAGATTCAATAGGTATACATATGCGGATGTATATATACTAGTAGATGTTACGTTATGATTTACGGTCGTTCAGTAGTTATTATAACTTGAACGTACCTAGTGCTCTCTTGTGTTTAAACAATTTATTAGTGCTCGAGTTTGGTGGAGTTTCAACGACGTTTTGAATCTTTTGAAGTGTGTCTGGTAGCGTATTCTTTGAGTTTCGTATTTCACGTGTACGTTTTAAAATGGTGTTCCTGGTTTTAAGTCTATTGAAATAACTTGGGATTTCTTTTGAGATAATTGAATCTTTTGTGTTGGGTCTTACATTTCTTTTGGTCGGTATATATTGAGAAAAAGGGGGGACTTGGAAATCTATTATAGGGTTAGATAGTTGGTTGTATTCGGTAAAATAAGGGTAAGGGTTGGAGTCGTGTATGAAACAAGATGTAACATAAGATTTCTTTTAATCAACACTTATTTATTTCAAATTCTAAAAGACTTTCTTTAAAATAAAGCGAAGTAAAATTTCTTTCTACTTACGTAGTTTATATAATTGGGTTTAACCGATTCACGTCATTTATAATTATTAATACAAGGTTAAATTGAGTTTGTGAAGATTTCACATACAATTTTATCTTTCATTAATATAAAATTGTTTTGGTCATAACTTGTTCGTTTTTAGAGCTTTTTGAGTGATTCAAAAGCAAAAAATTATGTACTCGGAACGTACTTTTCAAATATTCAGAAAGTATAGTCATGGGAGGTCAGTGGACTGGTTGGAATTGTTGTACAAGTGTCGGGTTCAAGGTTGAGTTTTGAATAGTATTTTATTTTAATTTGGGGTGCACGGGATACCTAGTCTTTGGGTTGAGTGTTGAGATCGCCTAGAAGGTTGTTTGTAGATGGTCTGAGTCACATAGATGTGGGGAGGTAAAAAAAATAATAAAAATAAAAATAAATAAATAAAAGTATATTCTTTTGGAAAGGTCGATCTTTTGCACGGTTTAAATGATATGTCGCGGGGCGTAATATGTTTTGGTTGCTATTGGGTGTTTCTGGGATTATTTTTCGTTGTCATGGGTCATCTTGAATTGATACACGTTTTGGGTTTGAGTTTTCTCTTGAGTCTCGTGGTTTTTGACTGGTTTTAATTGGTGCACGCGAAATGTCGTTAGTTATCCGTGTGTTTGATTCGTCGATCGTATCTAGTGGATTCAGGATGTATTTTTGGTTACGTATTGATTGGGAACGTTGAGGTAGTCATATGAAAGACTTGGTCGCGCCTACACGATTAAGTAGGTGGCCATGAGAGAACGGTCGGAATACCCTTAGCGGGGAGGAAAGAGGTTCGTAGACGAACTAATGTGGGCATGAGGTCTATTAGGAGTGCCAAGGGAGATGAATAGAGATTTGTGAAATGTATGGATATTGGCATAAATAACGTACCATAGAGAGTGTTGGAAGGGGATATTGTTCGTAAGGCATGTATGTTTTCTAAAAAAAAAAAATTCCTGAAATCTAGTAGGTTTGCCTATTATTTTGAGATAGAACCATGAATAGAGCAAGTAGGAGAAGTGAGAGGAGTTGGAGTTAGTGCCTTTCCAAGGAAATTGTTGATGGAATGATTTCAAGAACAAGAGTTGATGGAAATTTACAACGGATGCAAGGTAAAAGTCGAGTTGCTTAGTAGTAGATTGGATGAGGAAAGCGGTTGAGTGGTCTGATGAGAGGAAGCATTGGTCTTTTAAAATGCGTGTAGAATTTTGTAAATAGAACGAGGTAGGAATTTATTCGTATTACCGCTGAGAGAGGGTGCAAGGAGGACATAGTTGAAACTGCTAAGGATGTTGTTTGAACGTTTTGGGTTTATGGTTATGCATTTGGCTTCGCCAAAGCTCTAGCGGTTTTCACAGTGTCAATGAGCCAAATGTGCATGAACGTGTATAAACGAGTTGTCATCGAGAGCAGCGACGGCATCTTGATCTACTCAAATCTGAGAAGGAGAGTGAGGCGAATTATGTGTTGGTTTTGGAGTGGAGTTATACGTGAGATTTTTGAGTGTGAGTTTTAGTGATAAGTTTACCATGATGAGTAGTTAGAGATGATGACATATCATGGAACCAGCAAGGGGTGAAGTGAAGAAGGATGAGGAAGCATTTTGGAGGCTGAAGAAGTGGATTGGATAATGAGCCGATCTTGGCATTATCGGAAGGACTGGATGAATTCGCGAAGCATGACGATACGTGGAGCAAGGATTTGGACGCGTACGAGGATGACAAAGAAAGGCGATCACTTATACGTTGCAGGAACTGAAGATTTGGAAGAACTGGATAGACTTAGTTAGTGGAGCTGGACTGTTATATCTGACTAGAATGCTAGAGGCATTTGGTGTACGAGACGTGGAGAATGATCTATACGGATCATGAACGTCTCCAACACATATTCAATCATCCTGATTGAACATTTGGCAAAGAGGATGGGTGGAGTTAATTGATGGAAGAAAATTGCAAGGCCAAGTACCATATGGGAAAGGCAAGCATGGTTGATGAGATATGGAATAAGAAGAATGAAGTGAAGCTGAGACGAACTTGAACTATATGGGTGACGTATTAGGGTGGTTTGGATGAAGGATGTAGGTTGCACGAGTTGAGTTGTCTAAAGCAGAGAACGCGTCAACATGTATGTTGAATGGTTTGGACAATCATATGGAGAAAAGGGACGCAGACTAGGAGTAGCTTAGAAAGGGCGATGTGAGGACGAAGTTGGTGGAAGGGATACATAATGCGGTGGAGGAATAAGTACGACGAGAGTTGGGTGATAGTCGATAGATTGACTAATTCATCTCATATTTCAAGAGGAATGAGAAGTCACGTAGTTGAGAAGTTGGAAGGATTGCGTACGAATGTGATAGAATGGAGGGTTTTGCGTAAAATTTAGCCTAATTTGTATGGAATGCCTTATGAAGGATTATGGCAACGGAAGAAACGATGGGAAGCATCACATTGTGATGTATGGTATGAGTTGAGGAAAAAGAAGGAAGTGTGTATAGAAGCGAAGAAAGAATAAAATAGGTCGAGATAGGAACCGAAGGTAAAACTTTGGTTGAGTCTAATGAGTAGAATAAAGCACAACGCAGGCTAATACTGTCGTAGTGTGGAAAAGGAAATGGCACTGACCTATACTGATTGTTTGGGAGGCTTAGTATCGATAATCGAATGGATGAGGAGTTATAGGTGTGATATGCCATAGGGACGAAGGGCTTGGTCTAACTGAGATAACCGTCCTTTTGATGATGTGTATAGATCATAAGTTGATTTGGATTGGAAGAACTCATGGATATGTGAAAGACCGTCATAGGTCACTTTGTAAGGAAATTGGAATTTTAAGTAGTTTTCAAAGTTCGTTGTTCTGATCTTTTCGAATTGACTATTGGTATAAAGTGTGACTCAATTGTTCTTGGTGGAATAATAAATGGTTTGGTTGATTATCTATTTTAAACTAATAGCAAATATGAAAGTGTCGTTGAGTAAAATAAGAGCTTAAAAGATTAAACTAAAATAACGAGTTAAAAATAAATGCTTGAAAACTTAAAGACAAGATTAGAAAAATACTTGAAAACTTAATAAATCTAAGACTTGAAAACTTTGTAAAAACAAGAAATTAAACCATCGGAATGCAAAATCTGAATCTGATCGGAATGCTGGTCGGAAAGTCTGATCGGAATACTTGGTCGGAAAATAAGGTTGATCGGAATACTTGAAAACAAAACAAATCGGAATAGTGCAATCGGAATGTATTTAAAAATACAATCGGAATACATGAACTTGAGTCAAATCGGAATGTTTAGCAAACACCCAATCGGAATGTCAACAAACCCCCACCGTCGGAATATTAAAACCCTATTCCGATTAGGTGATCGGAATAGGGAGGTGCAAATCGGAATAGCTGAAACCCTAATCCGATCAGGGTGATCAGAATGGGGGGTAGTAGTCGGAATGTGCAATCGGAAAGGGGTTTACCCTTTCCGATGGTTTCTACTCGAAAATAAGCTAAGTTTTGAGCTACTAGGAATAAGCTCAAACCAAAACTTGATCGAATTAATGATAAGCCGAACTAGTAAGCACAAATTAAGAACTTTTAAAACTTTAAATAAGCAATCTTTTAAATCAAACTATAAAAAGATGAACTTTTTAAGAAAACTTTTAAAAAGTAAATAAGCTAAACATATAAATAAGCCAATAAGCACAAAGATCTTAAAGCTTATTCGTATGAAAACTTAAGTAGGAATAAAAAGATTAACTTTTTAAGCACGAAAACATCAAAATCAACACGGATCAAATATATTTCGCACCAAAATTAACTAAAAATAAAGAAAGGTAGAAAGAGATGAAAGATTAAAAGCTTAAGTTGAACTTGATTAATGAAATCCAAATACAAAAGGTTTAATCTTGAAAGATTAAAAGAAAGAAAAGATAAAAACTTAGTGAGAGAAAGTTGAGAACTTTCTCTCTCTAAAACTAGAAAGAAAAAATGAAAAATGAAACTAACTACTAAAAACTAACCAACCCTCCTAATGTGTATTAGGAGGGTATTTATAGGGAAAATGGGAAGGTGTGCATGTGTTGCCTCTTCTTTCTTTCTTCTCGACTCGATTTAAATCCTTTGTCTTTCTCGACGTCGTCTCGGGATTTGTCGATGTATATTGAACTTGTCTTTGTAATTTTTTTTGTTCAATTAGACTTAAGTTCTTTGACTTCATTAAACTTCCGTCTTTAGACTTTTTCTTCGATAAATCTTCAGAATAGGTCTTGGACTTCCGTTCTTTTTGCACTCTTGATCTTTTGACTTCGTCTTTTCTCGTTTTCTTCGATAAAAGCCCGTGAAAGCCCGTGTTTTCTTCCTTTTTCATCATTTGGTCCTAAAACACAATAAAAACACAAACCACGCATAATTCCGACTTTTACGACATAAAATACACGTTTTGGTCTTGTTATTATTGGAAATAAGTGGTAAAAGGATAAGTGTTTTCACACTTATTAAATCCCCTACACTTGACAATTGCAATGCCCTCATGTAATGCATTAATTTTAAAGCACGTTTTACATTTTCCATCATAAATAACCCACCTTGGCCTTTATTAAATACTAAACATTTATGGAAAGTAAAAAGATAAAAACAAGTAAAGAAATCAAAGACTTACATTGGTTTTCGGCTGCCATGAACGTTTATCATCCTCAAGTTTCACATTCCCCATACCAAGCTTAAAAACGAGATCATTGTTATTATAAGTTAGCAAACTAACACGAATTCATGTGGGACAATTATTCACTTAGACTCCCTTATTCCTTGGTGTATCTCTTATATTTTATTTTTGTCTTGAATGATCACGAGGATGCATTGTTTGACTTATTTTGATAGTTATTTATGCCGAAAATAAAGTGAACGATTTAATCAATAGTTAGCTAAAGGACAAAATCTTTTAAAATTGCTTCTCGGGACCTCATAAAGTTCATATCTTGGCATAACTCGCTTCATGATTTGAGACCTTTCTCGGATCGATATTTGGCAGCGACTTCATACTTCGAATCTTTGAGAGACGTTCTTGAAATTATGGTCTTCTCTTAATAATAGGAATTTCTTCACTTGAAGTTTTGAGAGATTCTTCATATTTGGACCACGACTTCTTCATTTTTCTCCAATCTTTATTTTGGACTTTGATATACAACGATCCGCCTCCTTTTAGGACTTGGATCTATTTATCCTCATACCTTGTTAGGGCCTTTTTGGATAGACTTCTCCATGATCTTTTGGGGAGTTTTTGCTTTTCGTCGTGTGTCTCGATCCTTTATATTGATTTTCGATAAATGATTCTTCACATCACTTTTGGATCTTTTAGCAACAAAATGTAGCCCTCATGCCTTGTTAGGGCCTTTTCGGACTCGCCAATCTTCGCATCCCGCTTCAATAAGTTATGCCTTGGCTATGAACTCTAATCTATACCGAGTAACTTTTAAACGATCTTGGGCTAGAAGCTAAGTAACTTTTCAAATCGTACAACCTTATTTATTGCAGATAAATTTATTAACAAGCGATGGGAGAATAGGCTCATAATTAACTCACATAAATTCACGAAAGAATACCAAACTTATAACTGACTCTATCATCTCTCGTTCTCCACAGTTTAAAATCTCAAGGAATGAGACTCGTGGATGCTTAGCCTATTAAATTAAAGTTTTGGGTTTTCGAGTCATCTATAGGATCTTGCAAATTCTTAGACTTTTTCAAGTTTAGAAATCGCATTTTAAAGTTCCCTTGATAAACAACTCTCTAGGATCAATTATAGGAACTTGCGAAAAGTTCTTGTTCTTAACCCGTGAGAGTTAAGACTTTCGCGTTTTAAAGTTCCCTATATAAAAGCCTAGCAAAACTTGACTTAAACACGTTAAGGATACTAGCTAGAGTAAACTTAGATATGTAAACTCGGGTTGAGTCAAAATATTCACGACTTTGAAAGATTTTAAAACCACTTTATTTTAACAAGGAAAGAAAATAACCATAACAAAGGAAAATACAACTATACAACTAGGCCAAAATAGATTAAAAATTTTGAAAAATGTCGAAAAATCAAATTTTCCGGTTAAAATGAGGGCAAATTCATAGAAAAGACCACTTACTTTGATAGAAGTCCCCCCTACACTTGAGATAAACATTGTCCTCAATGTTTAAGCATGTGGGAGTAAACTCCCCTACACTTAGGACATTGTGCACTTTGTTTAAATCTTGCTAAGGAAAGGACAACTATAGTGAATTCAATGTGAACATATAAGATATGAAATATTGAATCACGACAGTTTAGGATAGAACCGGGAAGATGGGAACACGGGATCACGGTTCGTCAAATGTCATCAAGATGCTCTTTGAAGCTTGAATCCCTGCACAAGATAAGAAACAAGACAACAAACACATACGGGGCTCCCCCTACACTTATTATGAAAGAAGTAAAGGATAGATCACGGGTTGCCTCCCGAGAAGCGCTTGTTTTTGTTCACCGAGTCACGAGCCTGACTCCACCCAAAACTAGTTCATGGGAAACGTGGTGAGGGATGGAATCATCTCATTAGAGATGTCCTCACCAAAGTACAACTTCACACGCTGGCCATTCACCTTGAAATTAGGCCCATTTGGCTGAGAAAGCTCAATGGTCCCATATGGAAAGACTTTGGCGACGGTGAATGGACCAGACCAGCGGCTCTTCAACTTGCCCGAGAAGATCTTCAACCGAGAGTTAAAAAGTAAGACTTGATCACCAACGTGGAACTCTTGGTTCTTAATTCTTGCATCATGGAGGATCTTGGTTTTCTCCTTGTAGATCAGCGAGTTCTCATAAGCTTCATTCCTTAGTTCATTTAGCTCATTGAGTTGAATCTTTCGAAGATCACCGGCTTTGTTGATGTCGAAGTTAGCCCACTTCAAGGTCCAGTACGCCTTATGTTTCAGCTCGATAGGGAGGTGGCATGCTTTCCCGTACACAAGACGATAGGGTGTAAAACCAATCGGGGTCTTATAAGCAGTACGGAAAGCCCACAAAGCATCATCTAACTTATCGGCCTACGCGGCACGATGCTCTCCCACAGTACGCTCCAGAATTCTCTTCAGTCCACGGTTGGAAATCTCGGCTTGCCCATTGGTTTGGGGATGATAGGCGGTGGAAAGACGATGATTAACAGCATACTTAGCCATGACTCTTGCAAATTGATCATTGCAAAAATGAGTCCCGCGGTCACTGATAATAGCACGAGGAACGCCGAATCGAGAAAAGAGCTGCTTCAAAAAGTTCACAACCACCCTCGCATCGTTCGTAGGGAGAGCCTTGGCTTCAACCCATTTAGAAACGTATTCAACGGCTACGAGGATGTACTTGTTCCCTTTAGATGATGGAAATGGCCCCATAAAGTCGATGCCCCATACATCAAAGATTTCACACTTATTAAGTAGTTTGGAGTACGGACTAAAGGGAGTTGATGAACATGATTGGATATGAGTATATCCGGCTAACTGGAAAAGGATAGGCACGTGAGATATTTATACAACCTTAGGAGTCACACTGAGGACATGAGTGATTGATTTAGAGGGATTTAGGAAACTCTTTAGCGGTGGCTGAGTTTTCATATAATGATAGTTATCATACTAAAAGTCGATAAGTGCCATTTGAGGCTATATGAAAGGATAGGGTGAGTTGTCCCTATTGTGGACTAGAATTGGTAAAAGAGGCTACTAATGTGGTAATGATGTTTGTGGAAAGGATGAGAGCAACAAGGGATGCTATGTAGAAAAGGAGGAAACCACTAGAGTTAGTGACAAAGTTATGTAGGGAGTTTCACCCATACTAACGGGTGGTATGTTTTGGTAAAATGGAAGAGCTGATGTAGGGTTTTGTAGGTCCATTTATGATCTTTGGAAAGATCAGACCATTAGCTTATGAGCATAGAATTACCTGGAGGAAATGAGTTGTATACATGATACATTTCATGTATTGAGATTGGTAAAGGTTGTTTGGGAATGCATTTTGCATGTACGGTTATTCGAGACTTGTGTTAATAAGAGTCTTTGTTTTATCAAAGAGTCATCTGTGAGATTTATTGACTGTGAGGTCAAGAGTTTGGCAATGAGTTTAATTATTTTTGGTTTGTATATGTGGTATTTTGAAACTTGAACTAAAGTTCACGTGGAAATGAGAGGAGTTCATTTAGAACAAGTATCCTCGTGTGATTTGTTGTTTTTGTGTTTGATCCTAAGGAGTAAATCTCGGGACGAGATTTCTATTAGGAGGGAGTGATGTGACAACCCTGGTTTTGAGGTTCGTCACTTAGTTTTATTTTGTGCTAGTTACGTGTCTTTACGTGTTTATGTGCTAATTGGTGTGTATAGATTGTGGTTTGGATATCGTTTCCGGTACGGGGTACCTTGTGAGTGAAACGATGTGAGATGATTTCATGTTCATGAGCTCACATGGTAGTGACTATGAAATGAGTTGGTGATATTTAGTGGTTTTACGTATACGTATATGTATTATAGAAAATCGTATTTTTACGATTTACGGTTTAGCATTTGGAGGTTTCGGATGAGGTAATTAGTCATATGGATATTTTTCGGGATGGTTTTAAGTCATTTAGGACTTAGTTATAAAGTTTATTTCAAAATTTGAGATTTTTTATAAAAGTGTATATTTTACGTCTTTTACGGTAAAACGCGTAAATTTGACTAGTTTTACGGTTTTGAGGTTTTGGAAGCTTTAGGAGCTGAAATAAATTAAGACAAATTAAGGTAATGTTAGTAATGTATTATTAAACAATAAAAAGAAAAATAAAATAAAAATACATATATATAAGTCGGTTTAGGCCGATTAGAACAAAAAAAGGAAAGAAAAGGTAATGGGCTATGGGTTGGACTTGGGTTCAACCATACCCTATATAATGTGTTAACTAAAAACAAAAACCATATTTTTTCTTCCTGGAACATTATAGTCGACGGCATAAGGAGAAGTTTTAGGGTTTTCATAGTTTTTTCATCTTCCATTGAATTAAAGGTAAAACCTTCATAACCCTTTTTAATTAAATTGTTTTATGTTTTATTTAATCATCTTATGATGGATTTATGTTAGGGTTTATTATAAAAACAGTAAATTAATGTTATATTAATCATATCATGATGATTACATAAACTAGGGCTTGTATTTAATGGGGTTATGGGTAATTAATTAGTTTAATTTGATTAAACCCGTTTTTAAAAACTGGGCAGAATTTTGAATCAATTGTTTTGATCATATTGGGAGTTCTACAAGCTCTTATTTTGCGATCCAAGTATCCCTGAAAAGGTAATTTAAGTGGCTTTCCAATGCTAGAAATGAGAACTAAATTAGAGGTATTGAAGTGGGTCAAAAATAGGTTACAACAGTCGGAGGTCAAAACAGTTTTGAATTCAGCCTGTTTTCTTTTTAAGTTTTGGGTTGTTTGGGGTACTTACGGTTGCATTGGGATCTTCTAACGAACATGAGAGATGGTTTATATATTGTAGTAAGTATCTGCACTTGGGCTAAGGTTTTGGTTTAGGGTAAGACCCCCTAATCCTAACAAACGTTTTGTATGTTTAAAATCAGTAAAACTGGAATGACAAAAGTATATATATATATATATATAAATATATATATATATATATATATATATATATATATATATATATATATATATATATATATATATATATATATATATATATATATATATATATATATATATATATATATATATATATATATATATATATATATATATATATATATATATATATATATATATATATATATATATATATATATATATATATATATATATATATCGGGGCCTTAACAGTAGCTTTAAGGTTGGGTCAAGTGGGAGGTGTTAGCTAACATATGTAAGGGCATAAATATTCCCTCTACAGAGATCATGGGTGTGTTTAGGTGGGTGTTTGGCTTATAGTTTAGAGACCTAAAACTGGGACTGTTTTTGATAAAATGTTAACGGGATGTGTTATGAAGTAAAACGAGTTAAGGGCTTTATAGAGGGGTGTAATGAGATGCTTAGAGCATATATATGAGGTATATATATGGGAGAAGGTTATATTTCCATCATAGGTTGATGAGCCATTTTAGTGTTTGGTTCATGTTTTGATTATGTGTTTTTGGTTTGTTAGTTTTTTTGCTAGTGCGCGGATGTTTGGGGAAGCTCAATCAGGTGAGTTTCATAGTCCCATATTTACTATTGTTTTTGACTTTCAGATGGGATGGAAGAGACACTGTGTTATGTTGTTTATAAATTTATGCTGTGAATGTTTGGCGTTGGTAATGGACTTATGTGTGCATACTTATGTGATTAACTGCTAGATAATTCTTGATTGTTTATGTTTTGACTTGGTACCAAGGGGATGTTGACAAGGCGGGGCCTTGGGGAGGTACATAGATGTGTGAGCATCTATGGGACCAAGGGGTTGTTGACAAGGCGGGGCCTTGGGATTTGGTTCATAGGTGTTTGGATGCCTATGGGAGTATGGTGTTTGGTATGGCTGAGAGCCTGAGTTTTGGTTTGATTAGTTAAATCATGAATGTTAGTTTGTTAATGCATATTAGTATCACATTGTCCATCTGTTTTTAACTTTTGGTTGTTACTCACAGCTTATGGTATGATTTTGGCGTTTGAGTCTAAACCTATGACTCTCACCAACTTTATGTTGACGTGTTTTAGTGTCTCTTTCAGGTGTGAATGTGGTTAAGCTTGAGGTTAGAAGAGGCTAGACTTGGATGCCTTAGGATTGCATATAGAAGGAGATCCCCGTTCCTTCTTAGTTTACCTTTATGTTTTTTTTATAAGTGATACATGTTGGCACCTATATGTTTGTTTGGTTTATGTTTATTGTTTGTCTTGGGTAAGTGGTATGACTGTTACCTACTTACCTAGACTCCTGCTATGTTGAGATATTGTCATGACCTTTGTGTCGCCATTTATGACATTATAGTTTCATTTTAGTTTTCTCTATAGAGACACCGTTTGTTGTGATGATATCCATACGTCGCGCCCCATATTCCGCCATGGTGGGGTGTGACAGTAACTTAACAGGTTACGATCACCTTGAGGTCGGGCTTGGTAATTTTCCAGTGAATAGTTACCATAAGCCGCATACACGTTTTCCGGATTGCCTTGAGTAGAAGGACAATCAGTGTATGAGTGAGGACCGCCGCAAGTCTCACAAGAAATTTCTACAGATTCAACTTGTTGTTGATGATTTTTAGCCAAAAGTTGCATATTCTTGCTCATTTCAACCATTGCGCGGGTCAATTCGGTGATATCAGGGTTTGCAGAAGTAGAAGACACATTGACTCTCGGGTTATTCCTTGAAGATGCAGAAGAATCCCAGTTTTTGTGGTGAGTAGTCATGTTCTCTATTAGCTCTCTACACTCCTCAGGTCTCCTTTTCATAAATGTGCCACCGGCGGCTGCATTAATCATATCACGATCACGAAAAGTTAAACCATTGTAGAAAGTATCAATTAAGGTGACGGGAAGCATGTTGTGGTTTGGACATCGATCGATCAAAACAATATATCGTTCCCAAGCATCAAAAAGTGATCCATCAGGTTCTTGCATAAATCCACTAACTTGATTTCGAAGGCTCGTGACCATGGATGCTGGAAAGTAGCGCGACAAAAAGCGTTGAGTCATGTCATCCCAAGTATGAATTGAATTCTTTGGAAGACGATCAAACCATTTTTCGGCATGGTGAGATAAAGTATGTGGAAAGAGCTGAAGGCGAAGAATATCCATAGTAACACCGGGCAACTTCATGCTTTGAGTAATAGTAATGAATTTGTCGAGGTACTTGTTGGCATCATCATCAGGCAATCCGCGAAATGGATTAGTTTACACTTGTTGAATCATGTGATGCTTCAACGAAAACTCCGGAGCCGTGATTTGCATCGGCGCAATCGGTCCTCCTCGTCCATACATAGTTGGTTGACAAAGATCCTCCATTGTCCGAAGATCGGGCTGTGGAAGAACATTGTTGTTGTTATTGTTGAGGTGCGGTGGATTATTGTTGTTGTTCACACCTGCCATAGCTAAATCTTCACGAGTCTCGGGCTCTGGATAAGTTGAAGATCTAGTACGCATACACCTACGAAAGCAAAAGAAAAAAAAATACCAAAGCAATAGACAAAATATATACAAATATAAAATCTTTTTGGATTTTTGAAATTTTTGAAATTTTTATGGATTTTTAACAATTTTTAAATCTTTTTGGATTTTTGAAAAATTTTGAGCAAGAAAAATAACGTTCACGAGTGAACGGATCCCAAAATTCAACGCGTCTCTCACAGAAAGCCGTTAATCTTAACGAAAAGAGCCGGCAGCGGCGCCATCTAATACTCGGCTTTTACCTAGTATAAAAATTATCGTTGAACCAATCTCTTCGAATTGATTATTGGTTTAAGTGTGCGACTCAGTCTTCTTTTGGTAGGAAACAAAGATTTGTCGTTGTAGTAAAATTAAATTGCAAGACTTTTAAAAGTAAATGGCGGGTAATTAAAACTAAACTAATTAAAATGTAACTGTGTAAAATTAAAACTTTAAAAGTAAAGTGATTAAATGATTTAAAACTAAAGCGTGATGAAAAATTAAATTGACAAAGTAAATAAAAATGTAACTTAAAAATCAAACAAAGCAAGATATAATTCCAAACCCAAAACCATCGGAATGTTAGATCGGAATGCTGTCACCACACCCATCGGAATCCAGATCGGAATGTGCCATCGGAATTAGTCTATCAGAATAATTAAGGTGCTATCTATCGGAATGTTGAAAAATGCAACCTATCGGAATGTATACAAGTTATCGGAATGAACTCAGATCGGAATATTGCTAAGTAAAATTGGGCAGCACTTCGACTTAAAATACCTCAAGAGCCGTC
Organism: Glebionis coronaria; assembly: GCA_025667525.1. NCBI lineage: Eukaryota > Viridiplantae > Streptophyta > Magnoliopsida > Asterales > Asteraceae > Glebionis > Glebionis coronaria. The sequence goes on along the minus strand of CM046875.1, from coordinate 316,563,467 downwards.
GGAATATGCGATCGCAATGTGCGATCGCAATCCCAGATCGGAATGAGGGGGTTGTTACTCTAGATCGCAATACCGTCGGAATGTGATAACCCTTGTTCCAATTCTGTCACCATCGGAATAAGAGTAAAGCTGTCGCAATGTGTAAAATCCCTCACTTTCCGATGGAAGTATAATTCGTAATAAGCAGAAGCTAAATAAGCTAAAACGAATAAGCTAATATCAAAACCTTAAATGAAATGGAAATAAGACGAGACAATAAGCAACAAATTTAAAGACTTTTCAAAACACGAAATAAGTAAACAAAATAAGCAAACTTTTAGAAAGATGAAACTTTTTAGAAAACTTAGAAAAGCAAATGAGCTAAGTACAAAACAAGCCAGTAAGATTGTCAAACTTATAGCTTATTTCATACGAAAACTTAGATAAAAGTAAAAAGGTAAACTTTTTAATCAAATAAGCAAAGAGATTAAGCAAAACTTTGCTTAGTCCGAATTTGCAATAAACCAAGAACAAGAAAAATAGAATGAGAAAGATAAAGAAAAGCTTGATTAAAGGTAAAGATTCAATGACAAAATTAAAAACACTTACTTGGAATTAAAGGAATTAAAGTGCAAGACAAGTATTTAAAATGACATGAAAATAAATTTGCAAGAAATGAAAATGGTGGAAAGTCTAATTTGTCAAATTAGCTAACAAAATGAAATGTGGTGAAATGGGTGGTATTTATAGTGATTAGGGAGGTTAAGCATGTGTTGTTTCCTTCTTTCTTTCTTTCTCGTCTTCTTAATTCTTCGACTTTTTTCGACTTTGTCTCAGGATTATTTGAACTCGTCTTATAATTTCTTCGTTTATTAGACTTGAGTTTCTCGGATTTATTAAACTTCCGTTTTAGACTTTTTCTTCGATAAATCTTCAGAATAGGTCTTGGACTTCAGTTCCTTTTGCACTCTTGATCTCTTGACTTCGTCTTTTGTCTTTTTCTTCGATAAAAGCCCGTGAAAGCCCATGTTTTCCTCCCTTTTTACATTTTGGTCCTAAATCATAACAAAAACACAAACCACGCATAATTCCGACATTTACGACATAAAATACACGTTTTGGCTTGGTTATTATTGTAATTAAGTGGTGAAAGGATGGGTGTTTTCGCACCAATCACTAGTCTACATGGTCATTATCAAAGATAGAATAGTACCATTACTAGTATTGAGTTTAATCTCAATCAAACTATCATCCATGTCTAGAAACATCACTATGATATACTATAATCCATAAACTATAAATTATTACTATGATAATATTTGGTGTCTTTCTAAACTCTAAGTTTGTTGACAATGATAATTACATCTTATTATCATATAGAATATTCATTACTTGGAACAATTCAAGTTAGTAATAATCATTCTATCTCAAACAAATCTTATCATAACATTTGTACTAATCATCTAAATGCTTTTCTCTTTAAGCAATCGTTGTTGTCAAATCTTCTTGTACTTATACAAGTTTTACAACTATCCATACACACAATATGATTTGCATGATGAACCCCTTAAGTTTTCATCTTATGTCAACTCTCATCAAATGAGATATATTCATTGAGACTTTCTAAATGACATTTCATATTGTGTTGGATTTCATTAACCACAAATGTTTATTACAATAAACATACATATCAAGGTCATACATTTAATTTTTAAACCCTTCATATGAAACCTTATTCCAAGCTAAGGTTTAACATCTTGCTTACATGGAATATTGCTTTCCATATGTTATACATCATATGTGATTTAAGAAATAAACATAATACTCCCACTAGCTTTTAGATGTACTCACAAGTTATCTTAGATCTAATTAAAAATCAAAACATGGATTTAATAATTAGACTTGAGATATATTACTTAGATGCATGTATTAATCCATACATGGACTCTTGCATTATGTACACTTCATAAAGATTATTGTAATTTATAAACACTTTGATCAAAACCGTCCTCGCTAGTGTAATCATACAAAAGTGTTTAAATATTACATTGTCATATTTATCATTATAAAACTATAATGACAATAAATCATCTTTATTAAATTAATGCATGTAGAACTTTTCTATCACATATTATGCATTAATCATGTGTACAATATTGTCGATATGATTCTTTCACTAAAGAAACTTATATTCACCTCACGGTCTAACCGATTAGTTAAAGATTAATCAAGTTTCCAAAAATTGATTATCTTCTATGGACTTGCATATACTCATTCATAGTTTATTCAATAATGACATTCAAGATTCAATAATACATCTATATGGTTAGTAGGGTCACCATGATCCTCTAACATACATTCCTTAGTATTGACATATCAATATATCATTCAAGTACTAAAGACATCCTTGCGGATCTATGAATGTGAGTTCTATCATCACGATGTTCAACACTTAATGTTCACCATCATTATGACATTCGCTAGTATATTTAGAAGGTTGCATATTTTGTTATTTATCTCTTAAAGATCTTCGAGTCCTCCCACTTGCTTTTAGTAATCATATACTATTCTTCAAATACTTAGCATGTAGGGCAACAACATATTGTTATCTTTTGGACATGTCACAAAATACCTTGATAGTTCTTGACAAATCCAGAACTTCAATTTTAAAGACTTAATGTGATTCATCACATTCCATAGCTTGATGGTGTCTTAGTTTCCTTCTAGGTCGGAGTAATATTTAAGTATATACTTTGTATACTCAAATTCCAAACCTTGACAACTTTTGGAGGTAAAGTATTTCAAGTCATCAACATCAAATAATTTTAAAGAATTTGATTTATCACTCAAGACATTTTATGAGTATTTGAGATTGTGAGACTATCACAATTTCTAAATAACTTAAGACTCCATAGGTCAAATACTTATCAATTGTGTCAAAACAAAATTTAAAATATATAATATTTAAAACCTAGTGCATGCTCTAATGTATACATCTTTGAATAGTTCAATAACTCTATATACATTATTTATCCTTTGAATAATTCAAAGACTTCATGTTCATTAAAAAGAAGATATAACAAGTAAACTATTTAATTTATGTTTATAAGTCTTTTAACAATTTAAAGACTATATGCTTATGCTTTACGAGAGACATGAACATTCATAAAGTATCTACAAACAACTTGAATAGTTAATTCAAGTTAATTGCTTACTTCATTTATATTATTGTGCATTCCAAGAAATATTCCAATAAATATAAACAAATTAGTTGAAGTAGCTTGTTATTCGTATCATGACATTTTCTAAACAAGACAACATACATTGACAATTAAATGTATAAGTCTTAATAGAATATTAGATTCATATCTCGCGGTCAAGAAACCATTGACAAATTGTTATATGTTGTACCTTGCACACAATAAAGATTTCTCTCACTTGTGCATGGCACAACATCATGTACACATATAAACAACCACGAAACGCAATTGTTTATTTGAACAATATGATAATGTCATGTATATTTGAATAACTAGTAGAATGTCAACCACATAGTTTTATAATAAATTCTGCATAATTATTATATGGAAAATACTTCAAAAGTGATAATCATATAAAATAGAATGCATTTATCCTTAAAACTATGGCTCTTCATATCCTGAAAGTAAATTATTATTTCAAGTCAAACTAGAAATAATATGGATTACTACGAAGGTAAACAAGCTTGTAGCTCCCACTGAATTAGACAACATTACATTAATGTATTTCGTAACGCTCCCACTGGATTTGGCAACATTACAAATGTTACTTCACCAGTAAATAGCAGATAGCGATTTATTTACTTCTCTACTCGCTTTAAATGCCCATAAGTAACAATTACTTATGTATTGTGACAATCTAACATTTTCAGGTAGTGAATTATTTTCTCGTATAATATTTTGAAACTTATTTTTGTGTTGGTTGACGAACTCACAATTTACAGATTTAAATTTGGGCTTACGTGCATAATTTAGCGTCCTTTACGATTAAACCGGAAACCTTAGGATTACGTATTTACGTTTTTGAACTCCGTTTTTGATGAGACAATTTTTATTGGATTCGTTTTGTGTCGTTGATTCATAATTTATAAAAACGTTTTTCGTGAAACGACCCGAGGGCACGCAAATCGAGAAAACTAGAATCGAGGAATACCCGTAAATTAGTGAGGTGGGACAAAATACATTATCCCACCCCACTAGCTTACATGGGACGGCACACATGACACCACATCTAAGGATGTGGCATCATGTTAACTTGTTATTTACAAGTGTAAGACTAAGCTTACACTTTAAGCCACTTACTAGCTAAAACCATCAACCACTTCACATACCATCATTTCATACATGCAAACAACCTCAAAATCCTCTCAACCACTCCACCCTTGCCGTCCACTTTAAAGAACAAACACCCCTCTTTGATCTTTTCTAGCCATGAAATACTTGTTATCTAGCTCTATCATGGAGTTATCTTGAAGCCTTGATCATTTGGTGGCTATTTTAACAAAAAAGGAGGTGATTTGCTTGTGTCCTAGGGCTGATTTCTCAACTATTTTTCTTGGTTTTTGATGATCTTGGAGTTACTTTTGGTGTTCATCAAGTTCTTGTCTTCCAAAAACAAGATATACACTTGGTTGGTAAAGAAGATAATCCTCTCCATTTTCTCTTGTTATTTTTGTAAAGAACAAATGTATTTTCTTTCTTATTGTATATGTATATGATGAATATATGATGATAAAAATGTTGTGTGGGGATCAAGTGTTGATAAATATGCTTAAAAAGGTTAATAACAATAAGAAACAAGGCTAAAATCATGATTAATTTGTTGGCTGTATAAAAACAGTATGTAACTAAAACTTGAACTGATAAACTTGCATGGTAGAATCCATTTACAGTAAGTACAAGATGTTATACACATGTGAGAGTTGGCCATGCAATGGAATCATTATAATGAGTGAGATATGATCAAAACAAGATGAGTGTGCTAATCTGAATAAGCTGTTTTGTAGGGACTGTCAAGCATAGATAAACTTAAAATGAGCAGTAGCTATAACTAAGTTAAATATAGCACATAATATGAAGATCATGCCATCCAAAAATGAGCTTCTAATTCATTGTAGAACTCTAGATATGATAAAAATGGTGAAGATGAAAATAAAAATCAGATTTTGAGAATTAATGTTTATTATTATTATATAAGCACTCAAATTTTATTGTATAAAATATAAAATAAAAACCCACTAACTTATGAATTTTATTTATATAAATATGTAAAAGGTTAAATAAATGGATAAATTATAAAAATGGTAGTGGAATAATACTTATAAGTAATAAAAACTATAAACTTGATTTTTACAACTTTTTCGGCTATTACCGTAACATTAACGTTTTTCGCCAATTAAAACTTAGATGATCAAACCCGTCTAATGTAAAGTTTTTAAAAGTCATATACTGATATATAAGTAACTAATACAATTAAAAACCGATAAAACCCGAACTATAGGACATACGGACATTAACGAGCTAACTAAGCATATTGGACTAATAATTGGACTAAATAAGATAAACACTTATAAAAAGAACTTATTGGGCTTAACCCATTTGGGACCAACATGGAAAGTATAGATACTGATAATATAAGTATAAAATGGATCAAAACAAGTTAAAGAACTTATACTAAGCTTATTGGACTTAAAATAGGTAAATAGGTAAAGCTAGTAAACTAGTAAAAAGTTACCAAAACGTAAACTCTAAAATGAGTAAACAAGGATATATAAACCCACTTGATCATCATCATATGTACAAAATCATCATATGTATATTGCTATTTTGATAAAGTCATTGGACAAAAGTCTAAGACCGATTATTATTTATATAGGTTTCCGTGACCGAAGCACGCCCGTAGCCGATAATCCGCCTTTCATTATCAACGTGAGTTCATAGCCTCGTACTCTTTTAAATGTTTTATAAAATGATTTGTAAACCCGCGAGGGAGATAACATGCTAGATTTTGATAAAAATAGAACACAAGTAGTCCCGATGGTATGCTTAATGATATGGACCCGAATGATGCTATGACCCTATAAACGAGACAAAAAGGATTATTAGTAGTTAGGTTATGTCACTTAAAGTCCCATTAGCACGAATTGTGAACTACCGGGATTTGGTAGACGCTTATGCATTTGATAGTACTATTTGGGGACGATCACCCCAGTTCGCGCCTTGACGGTTGATCCCCGTCGTACCACATTGATTGGTAAGCGAATTTATGTATGAGAAGATTCCATAGCGTGATTTTTGTGACGACACGCTAACTTAGATGGGCAAATTGTTTGTCGGGTTCGCGGCCCGCTGTTTTCATAGTAAGGTAACAATGTCATGCGGCTAATAATAATCCTAGAACCTATATACAAAACAATAATGACGCTAATAACGATAATAATATTACCTATAATGGTAATATTGAGGCTACGGTCTCATGGACGATTTAAGATGTATGCTTGATTTATATATTGCCTGACTAGCAATACGTGGACTTACTTCCGATATTATACTTGTGTTCTGATTTTAACGATTGTTTTATATAAAGGTTTTTATTAAACTCTATGAATTCACTCGGCATTCGCTGATATGATTTTTGCATGTTTTTATCTCAGGTGCTTGAAGGTAATCCGGATGGAGATCGACTCTGATGGCCCACATAATATTAAAAATGTTCATTCGATCTATGTTTTGTAAACTTAATGACCTGTATAATTTGGGACCTGTTGTACACTTTAAAACTTTTTATCGAATGAATGTATGTTGAACCTTGTATAACCATTTTTATGTGTTGTCTATGATTGGAGTTATTGTGCTATCCCGTAACACTATGAAAGACCCTTCCGCTGTACCGATACGAAAAATGAGAGTGTTACATGTATTATAGAGAGTGTATGAATTTCTACCATGTAAATGAGAGACTATCTATCATGCTTTTATTAACTTGAAAACTGGCATGCAATTTCCTCCATATTAGGCCTACCATTTAATAAGGATATTTAGTGCCTACGTTGGGTTAAAACATAATAACTAGGATAAATAAATCTAGTTATTATAATCACAATAAACAAACAAAACACTTGTTTTGCTCTAAATTGATTATAGCCTTAAGGGGATCGACATGTAAAGAACAAAAGAAGTATTGCTTGCCTAGAGATTGCTAAGAGACTTATTAGTTTGAAAGATGCTCAAAAACTCAAAATATTTAATGAGATCTACCTGAAACAATAAGTTGTGCAAATCTACTTAACCATTTAAGTTCACTTAAAGATTGATAATTACAATAATCCAATCACACCTATTAATAGCTTTTCCTTGCACCGGAAAAGGATAGGTATATGTATCTTTCTTTATTACAAGAAAATGAGACTTTGTTTGTCAAACAAGCATTAGTTTATGGAACTTTGTTGCAATAATACGTTTAAAAGAATCACAAAATTCAATTTTAGTATTTTCGATAAAAGCTAGAATCCATAGAGATATACCGCCACCGCATCAGTTGATCTGCTAGTGATGATGATATTCAAGGGGTAATTGAGGTTCAATAATTGCATCTAATACAACTTCTAGAATTATGGGACTCAACTTTATATACATCACTTGTGACAATTCAAAAATGAAACAGCGAACATGTTTATCCCATCTATTGCCACGAGTTAAGGTCTCACCTATCTTAACTTGCTTAAGTTGTCCAACCAAAAACCGTGATTATATAGCACCGACGTCTCACAATCGAGTGTATTATATCACCTTAGGTTACAAAATCACCACAGTCTCACGTATGGTGAAAGAGCAAATGCTAGTGCTTTTACGAGTTAGATGGCAAATAAACTTATTTGAAAGGGTATAAATTTTGACAATTTCAAAACAAGTACAAAGAAGCATGCAACATCTTTGTACCATGATACTTTAACAAATTTACTCAATTCGTTAATTATAGACATCACTTGTTTAACTTACAATTCAATTATATAAATAGTGATATCATAAAAATTGACGATTCAACATGTATTCTATTTAAAAAAGTTTAATTTTATCACGGGAAAAGATTAAAGAATGATTAAAATCATTCAAACCCTAGACCATTCGCGGCTTCCTAAATAGTATGCAAGATAAGGAGACTACAAGTAGTCAGGTATTATAGGGCAACGGTATATACAAGACCAAAGTCTTGATGAGTCTTCTCGAACCTCAGCCTTGCAACTAGATAGTACTTTTGCAGATTACATCATTAATAAAATTTTACTAATTTAAAATAAAAAACAAATTATAAACTTGATTCTTGCTAATCACGGCGTGAGTTAGATTTAAAACCATGTAAAGGCGACTCATTTGTTGCCACATATGATCGTGCAAGAAGAAGATTATAATAAATCAAATTTCATATAGTTTTAGTCCGGTTTATTTTTATTATTTTTTCGAAAAACCCTTTGCTTGAACCATGATATATAACAATTATAATCAAAAGCAAAACAAATAAACATTAACATAAAACATATATTCAATTAACAATTAATCACATACTTCATGCATACCACATCAATCATGACTTCAATTAAATCAATTAATTAAGAACACATGATCCATGGTAAACTTGCATGATTCCCATGGATGGAACCATAATTTAACAATTAACAACGTGATCAATAACGACTAATTAACGATTAACAACATATTTATCAACAAAATTGCATACAACTTAGGGTTTGTCTAATTAATTTTATTAACCCTAATTAGGGTTTACACAATTATATCTCTTTCGTTATTTTTAATGTAATTAAAAGCTATACAAACCTGTCTCTGATACCCTATTGGAATTTATAAAAAACTTTTATCATATTAACACATTAATATACACGAGTACACAACGGAATATAAGATCATGTATAGACAAGTAATTAACATAAACGATAAAGAATTGCGTACCTTTTAGCAATGGATTAAACACCTTTATCGAACCACCAATATAAACGAAAACCCAAAGATCAAACAATGATCTCTCTAAGAGTACGCATACAATACGTTATAGCAAACAATTAAGTATGCTAGTACCAACTCGTGATAAGCTAATGAATATTTGTAAAACAAATAAACCAAAAACTAATGACATGATCGGTTTATCGCAATACTGAATCGTAAAAACCATTAGCTTTTGTTTTTTATCGCATGAATTATATAATAATGATTCCTCATTATATATATACATGAACATGTCGGTCCTATACCAACTAGAATAACAAGTTTTACGTCAAAAGCATAATAGGTATTAATTCAAATTGCCTTTTATTTGTTTTACATATAAATCCTTTTAGTTAACTTTTAACTATCGTTTATCAAAACCCGTTAACTAACTAATTAGTTAATGTTCGTAATAGCTTACCACTAATTAATATATTACGCCTAATATATTAACGTATAATTGTTTTATGTATTAACGCATGCGTCTCCTTAGGCTCGGGACGACTTCCGGACATATATTATTTACGTGTACATATTCCTTAATATGCACCATAATATACTTTTGAAAAAGAAAAAAAAATTCGTTTTTTTCTTGTTAAAATTTACGTAAAATATCACATACGATAATCGTGTTTCATCATATATGATAACATTGTTAAATCATAAATTATTGTTAAATCATATATGATACTGGTTTATATCATATATATATATATATATGATCAATTAATATTGTTTCATCATATATCATACTAGCGTTAAGTCATAAATTATTATTAAATCATATATGATATTAGTTTATATCAGATATGATAAGTCATATCATATATGATACTGGTGTTACATCATATATGATATTAGTATCATATATGACAATTTTTGACAATGAAAAAAAAAGTGAAAAAACGAGAAAAAAAAAATTGTCGAAAGTGCATCATATAGCATATCTATAGAAAGATAATTAAATGCTCTTCGTAATGGTATATTTTTTTCGTATAACGTTTAACGGTTTAAGAGATATTAATGTTTGAAAAAAGATGATGAAAATAGATTTTGTGTTTAATCTCATCCATTGAATTAAACTGGATATGAAGAGTGGGGATTTATCCTTGGGTACTCAAATAAAATTTAGTATGTAAATGAACTTAAATCAAAATCATAATAATAAAAAAAACGTTTAATGTAAAAACTTATAGAAAAACACATTTTAATCTTTTTTTCATAAAACAAAACATTTTTTAATATAAACTTTTTAGAACTTTTTTTTATTTAATAGTGGTTTTAGGACTTTCACATTATTAATATTATTTTTAATATCATTAAAAAGCCTAATATGTTTTAATTTATCAAGTTTGCTAATAATTATGAGTCAATATTTACTCAAATTCGAATCTTTTGAGAAAACTCGTTCAAAAATTGATGTGTCAAAATTAAATGAAAACTTTAGATAAACGAAAGATATTTTATAAAGTTCTGAGAAGGGTTTTTCTATAAACTGTCTAAACCTGTGGATTAATTTAAAAATATCCAGTTACAAACTTAGAGTCTCTAACCCATTCTAATTAAACCCAAAACCCGTACAAAATCATCTCTAAAACTTTAACCTTTTACTTGACCTTCCAAACCCTAAAACTGTGTTTTTTTTTCTAACTTGATTTGTGTTATTTATAATTTTGCAAGTGTACCAGATGATTTTAAGGTATTTGGTAAGTTTATATGTGCTTAGTCATAAGTAATAACTTTTTTTATTCATTTGAGTAAAAGCTCCACTAATTAGCCAGCAATTAATTTGTTTAAGTCATTGGTATTAGCTTTTTTTTTTGGATAAGAGGACAAAATTCCCCGGTAAAATATATTAAAACCCAAATCATTAAGTACAATGGAATACGGCTGAGATACCGTATTAACCTCAAGCAAGAGCTTGAACTACCAAGATCTTATGACATGCCATAGATCATCAACTACATACCCTATAACACCTATGGGAAAAAACCACCTAAAGGTACAGAGACAAAGAATACAACGACTCATAATGAGAATAACATAGAATCCGACAATCTCCAATGATGGACGAGATTATCAACACCCCTAACATGCTTCCAACGACAAGACATAAGCTTGAGCCGAGTTACATTCAACACAACCTCAATAACTTTATCCTTAGATCTCTTTTCCCTCTGAAATAACCGATTGTTACGCTCTTGCCAAATGGTGTAAATAGTCGCAGCCACAACTAACTTCGCTACAACGCTACGAGATGATTTCTTCTCAGCAAACGGTATAATGCCATTAATAATGTCATCAATCACATATCCCGAATTCGAAAGACCAGTACTATTTTTTACTCCATCCCATACCTTAGCTGAGAAGCTACACTCGAAAAATAGATGTTCATGGTAATCCGGAAGCAGCTCACAAAGGGGGCATCTTAACGAACCAGCATCAACATTGTCCCAAGCTTATAGCCTATCCTGAGTTTTCAGACGACGCTTGATAACCAACCAAAGCAAAAAAGCATGTCGCGGAATACAACCCGCGAACCAAACCACATAATACCACGAGACCTTCTCACCTCGGGGTCTTAAATCTGTCCAGATAGAATGCATTGAAAAATCCTTGATCGTGCCCTGGCTATCTCACCACACAATAGAATCCCTCGCACCCTCAATTAATCTTGGATCCGAAATCTCACTAAGCATAGGATATTTATTCAGCCAAGCTGTAGGCCACGATAAATGATCATCACTCAGCAACTCCCGAACCTCTGTATTCATATTAAAACCCTCTCGATGAATGTCCCTATTAGAAACAATATTTTCCAACGGACTATGCATACACCAAGAATCTTGCCATGCACGAGTCATAGAACCGTCCCCAAGCTTATGCCAAATGAATTGACGAAGAAGTGGACTGATACAAGGCTTTTGGCCCGTATAAAAATTATATGTTCGTTGTTGTGTGTATCTAATCGAATTGATCTAAGCTCTCTATGTGACTTTATTGTTCTTTGGTGAAACAAAAATGTGTCGTTGTAGTAAATAAAATGTGCAGAGCAAATAAAGTAAAGGTGCACTTAAAATAAATCTAAATCCAATAAAGTAAATGGTGCAAGTAATTAAAAGCGAGACTAGAATTAAAAGGCACTTAAATGAAAATAACGCAAACTTAAATCTAACTAAGGCAAACTTAAAACGCAACTAAAACTAAATCTTAAACTAAGGTAATTAAACTTAAAGTGCTATTAAGGAAAAAGGCGGGAAAAATAAAGCTTAAAATAAAAGGGCAGAAACTTAAAATAAAACTAAAAATCACCCCTATCCGGAATAAACCCTACTCGGAATATATGGCCTACTCGGAATATGTCACCTATCCGGAATATACCTCTATTAAGAATATTAGTCTACTCGGAATAAATGATCTTACCCGGAATACAAGCCTATTCGGAATAATACCTCTATCCGGAATATCTGTCCCTATTCGGAATAAAGTCTTATGCGGAATAATGCTCTTACTCGGAATAATACCACTATTCAGAATGTCCAGCCTACTCGGAATATTATCCCTACACGGAATGTTTAACCCTATGCGGAATAAACCTTCTATGCGGAATAAGTTCCTATTCGGAATGATGCACCTATTCGGAATAAAAGGTCTATGCGGAATATCTTGCTATTCGGAATGTGGAATATTCCGAATAAGCCTCGCAGCAAAACCCTTATTCTGAATAAAAAGCCACTATTCGGAATAATCAATATTCCGAATAGTCATCCAAACAAAAGCTTACTCGGAATAAATCTGGGCTCGAATTCAGGGAAAGAACAGTAACAATAAACCGAAGAACAAGGAACAAAATAAAGCACGAATTAAACAAAAACAAAGCTAAATCAAACACAAGATTAAATCAAACCAATAACAAAGCATCTATTAAGCATAAACAATCAATCCAAAAACAATAAAACTAACAAAACTAAATCAAAATAATCAAAACCCACTTAAATAAATCAACAAAAATTAAGAACATGAACATAAACAAATCAACACAAAGATTAAAGAAAGGTAGAATGAGATTAACAAGATAAAGATAAAGATTAACAAGAATTAAAAGAAAAACTTACTTGAAATTAAATGGTAATTAAGTGCAAGACAAGGTAATTAAATTTGACAAGTATTTAAATTGACAAGGTAATTAAAGGTGCAAGGAAAGTAAATGGTGGAAGACTAATTGTCACACTTAGCCAACAAAGAAGAAAATTAACTAGCCTAAACTATATATAGGGGAGGATTAGGAAGCTTCCTCCCCTCTTTCCTTTTCTCTTAATTACAAGCTTAAGTCCTTCTTTCTTTAATCTTCATTAATTGCATGCTTAGTCCTTTTCTTCTAATATTCTTTAAACTTGGACTTAAATGACTTTTGGCTTGGGATTTCTTTTGAACTCGTCTTTAAATTCTTCAATAAATTATACTTGAGTTTCTCGGCTTTTGATAAACTTCCGTCTTTTGACTTTTTCTTCGATAAATCTTCAGAATTGGTCTTGGACTTCCGTTCTTTTTGCACTCTTGACTTCTTGACTTCGTCTTTCATCTTTTTCTTCAATAAAAGCCCGTAAATGCCCGTGAATTCCCGTGTTTTCTCCACTTTTCACCTTTTCGTCCTAAATCACAACAAAAACACAAACCACGCATAATTCCGACATAAAAGACATAAAATACACGTTTTGGTCCGGTTTTTATTGTAATTAAGTGGTAGAAAAGATGCGTGTTTACACACATATCAAATCCCCTACACTTGACCATTGCAATGTCCTCATGCAATGCACTAGTTAAAAAGCACGTTTACATTTTTCATCATATTCAATCCATAGTGGCCTTTACTAAAGAGATAGAAAATTAAAAACATTCAGAATAAAGAAATCAAAAGCATACCTTGGGTTTTGGAAATGTTATGAATAATCATCATCCTCAAGTTTTCACTTTCTCTAAACCAAGCTTAAAAACGAGATCATTGTTATTATAAGTTAGTAAACTATCACGAACTCATGTGGGCCAATTACTCACTTAGACTCCCTTATTCCTAGGTGTATCTCTTATATTTTATTATTGTCTTGAATGATCACAAGGATGCATTTTTGACTTATTTCGATAGTTATTAAGTCTGAAAATAAAGTGAACGATTTAATCAATAGTTAGCTAAAGGACAAAATCTTTTAAAACTGCTTCTCGGGACCTCATAAAGTTCATATCTTGGCATAACTCGTTTCGCGATTTGAGACCTTTCTCGGACCGATATTTGGCAGCGACTTCATACTTCAAATCTTGAGAGATGTAACATCTCAATGTTTCGCGACTATTTAGTCGAATGCAATACGCAAGTTGTGAGCGTGTTATGTTGTACCGTGTGTTTTATTTGTTCTAGTTATTAAGGTTTGATAACGTCTCGCACAATTGTCTTTTGTTTTGGGATCGTACGCTAAACGGTTTTGCTGTCGTGTTATGTCAGTCGCGTCTAAACCTAAACATATTGAAACCGAGTCGAGTTTATCACTATCTCAGCATGTGCATAAAACTAAATATTTAAACCTTCAATTTCATTGCCAAGCTTGTCATACAAGTGTCCCAAATCAGTCACAAGGCTACATTACACTTATAAACTTTATAGTTATTTGCCCCACTAAAGGACAACACATTTGCCTAGTTTACCCCTTTTGGGTATATCACAAGCAAACATTTCCAGAATTTCACTAACCCTAGACTAATTATACAAGCTTATATACAAGTCCAAGGTAATGTCCAAAGTCCAAATACAAGTTATCACAAGTTATCACAGTCCAAAAATACAAACATTAAAAATCTGCACAAGTCTTCACAATACAACTCCTGGGTAGAAGTTTTGTTCCAGCCAACCTACACGCCTCGTCCGAACCTGCACAACCAAGGGTCTTCATTCTGTCCGAACCTGCAAAACCGAACGCAACATCCCCCTTTGTGAGTCTTTTGTCCTTTCGTTTTACTTTCGAAGTCTAGATGTGCTTGTTTTTGTACGAACCTACAAATAAAAGAAACCATGGTTAGTCATTGTAAAGGCCTTATACTTGTAACCAAAAACTGTAAATTTCTAAACTTTTAAATACAAACATGTGTATGTTATTATCTTGCTGTCAACCAAACCGAGACCCATTTTAGACCAAACCGAGACCCGATTGAGACCAAACCAAGACTCGATTTTGAAACCAAACCGAGACCCAACTTAGAACCAAACCGAGACCATGTCCAACCAAAACAAGACTTCAATCATGAACCAAACCGAGACCCAATCAAGAACCAAACCGAGCACCAAAACAAACCAACCAAAGTCCTATTTTCTGCCAAATTAATTACCATTCTTACCAAACAAATCCAAATCTTAATCAAGCTTTCTTTTACAAGAAAACCTTAACCATGCCGCGTGTATATAGAAACCCCAATCGAAACCCTAATCATGTAACACCTTTTTAAACATTTCATTTACATTGAGACATTTCAGAAACATCATATAGACACGAATAACATTCAATTATATAAAAACCCCCAATTTTTATAAAACCCTAGATTTACTTTTTATTAATTAAAATGCTAATTAAACCTAATCTAAACCCAATCCCCTTAATTAATTTAATTGAAAGTGAATTATACAAAAACCCCCAAATTAACCGAAACCCTAATTTTTATAAATCGACTTTATATTAAAATTAGTTTGATTTTATAAATGGAAACATCAATTAATTACGTTTTAAACTGATTTTGATGAAAACCCCCAAATATTTCAAAACCCTAAATTTGTTTATCTTCAGTCCGAATACCATATGAGTTACAACAAGTATTTACGAATCAATTGAACCCACTGATATATATAAAATCGAAAATCAATTAAAAGCTTTTAAAAAGGAATAAAGGAAATTAAACTTATCTTTGATTTGGTATTTGATTCACGAACCGCAAGAAGAACACCATCAGAAAAACCCAAACGGTTTGATGTGGGGATTAACCCACATCTCACGCGATATAAGAACCTCAGACCACCCATATTTAACCTTATAACCCAAACTGATTAGATGATAACCCTAGAAAGGGATAGAACCAATCTAGGTTTAGAGAGAGAGAGAGTTGTGGGACGGTGGAGGAAATATCGAGAGAGGAGAGAGAGAGTCAACTCCCAGTTATGGGGTTATGTGTGATAAGCACACGCATATACTCCTTTCATTTCCTTGTTTAATCCGCCAGTGGACCGGGCCGGGTCAATGACCCTTGGGCCGGTTGCTGGGTAAAGGTTTTGGACCCCCAATTTTGGGCCTTATGAGTTTATTTGGTTTAAGTTAAAGCCCAAACGAAATTTGTTAAATTTAAGTTATGTTTTGACCCGTAAAACCCGACTCGTTAATAAACCGATTTTATTTAACGTACTTTTCCGTAAAATCGTATTTTCATAAAACGTATGGTTTCGTCAAGCACAACTAGGGTATCGAGTCATTTAATCATACAAGTATTCGGATCGTAACTCGATTCTTAATTTAATTAGGTCGCGGCTAGCGTAACCGTACTCTCGAGCTATTTTATCTTCGTTCTCTTTGCTGAATTTACGAGGTGAGTTTATAGCCCCATACTTTACTATTTTCACTGCTTTTTGGGGTGAGACATTGCTTGATTTTAACGTTTGAACACAAGTGCATTTACTGATTTATCTATTAGTCTAAGTCCCACTAAAAACCCAGTTGCTTTGGCCCGTGAATCGTGAACCGTTAATTACTTTGTGTAAGCGCGAATGTTATGGATAGATCTATCGGGATTGACGTCCCTGTCTGTCTTGTCCAACAAGGGGACAAGCGGGCACAGTTTCATTTGAATCTGATATAGGATGTCGTGGGTTTAGGCATCTAGTTTGGGCTACATTTATTTGATTATACTGCCGGTGTTGTTAACGCTTCGGTGTCACGAGCTTAGACTGTAATAAATACTTTTGGGATGACTTTGTATATGTTATATTGTCATCACATTCGGGAAAATCTTGTGGTTCATTAAACATTTCAAACTAACTAAACCTATGAACTCACCAACTTTATGTTGACACTTTAGCAATGTTTTTCTCAGGTATTAAGAAGGAAGATGCTAAATGAGGTCTCATGCATTGCCGTCATTTCTTTGAAACAACGATCATTTGTACCATTTGAGAAAACTATGTTTTGTAACCATATTCAGTTTATGCTTCCGCACTTTGTTGAAACAACTTATTTTATTAATTACAAGTGATCTATTTTCCGAACGTCCCATTTAGAGGTCGTTCTTTGTGACTATGTGTGTATGATAATCATGACGTCACCACTCCCTTGTCGCCATTATACTCTGATATTTTGGGAGTGTGACAGATTGGTATCAGAGCACTAGTTATAGAGAACTAGGTTGCATTAGTAATTCTAGACTATAACTGCTCTATGTTTAATCGATTATCATACAGATTGTAAGTATTAAGTATATGTAGATACATAAGTAATAAATGGGATACATGTGAATTAACAATTACGAGGTATATTTACATGGGTTACATGTGCAACAACAAAATCTGAATTATGTTATATGGGATACATGTGGATTCAACAATGATTGCTATGTTATGTTGATGTCCTTTTTACGGACTAATTTTATGAGATATTTACACACCTTTATTTTGTTTATGATTACAGCGATGTCTTCATCCGATGAGTCCACGTCTACAGGAGCGTACTACAACCGTAGTTCGCAGTCGACCATCAGTTCATCAGTAGGACTACCTAGAGGATCGCCGTCAGGATATCCGTGGTACCGGATGGTTTCAGATGATGATGTAGAGAGAGAGGTTGAGGAAGTTCGTCATTCACCGATTCGTATTCCTGACGCATCAGCTGACGACGTGCTTAGCCTAGAAGGCGGGGGAGAGGATGACATGGACACTGACGTGGTGCAGTCACCAGGTCAGGCATCAGTGACTGGAGATGAGACTGTAGAGGAGACAGAGGATGATGGGATGGAGTTTACAGATGGGGAAGGAGAGCCTATGGAGGTCACAGACACTGAGAACCCTCCTACTGCATATGCCGCTACTCCTGAGGTTTCCCTAGCACACATCTCCTCATCTTCATCTAAAGACGAAGGAGAAAGGACTGCTATTCCTGCTCCAGCACCTGGTACTCTACCTTTCTACTATGTGAGACGACGTCTTCGGGGGAGAGCTGCTCGACCACCACTTTCACCTTACAAACCCCTCATACCTTTCACTGCCACTGACAGGCATGCAGCCCGCACACCTGCCAGTTCTGTCCCAGAGGCACCATTACTACTACCACCACCAGAGACTGTACCTGCAGTGTACCAGGAGATGCTTACTGACGCTGGTATCTCTACAGGACCGAGAGCTACGACTCCTATTCCTAGGAGAGCTACGTCGACGGTGGTGATGCTTGGGGCGGCAGATGGTTGTGTGACGACACGGTTGAACAGGTTGGAGGATGCTGTAGAGGCTTTAGGTGAAGAGTACAATGAAGTGCAGGATAAGTTAGAAGCACTGACGAAGAAGAGTCCAGTCAGGGATGAGACAGTGTTGACAGTATGTGTGACCCGTCTACGAGGACAGCTTCTTACTGTTCTTGATCAGATGGAATCCATGCCAAACACTCGTCTTGAGGAGATTGAGAGCCTGATGACCCGTTGGGGAGTAGAGCCATTGGTGGAGACAGGCGGACTAGAGGCACCAGTGGATGACCCTGTTGCAGACTTGGATAAGAGGTTTAGAGCCGCTTGTCATGACACCGATGTTAGGTTGAGAGATTCCCAGGCTCGTGAGCTAGTGGTTGAGAGGAGATTAGCAGAGTTGGAGAAGGAGCTTCATCAGCGCCGTGAGGGCACTAGTTAGATTTATTTTGTACCATCGACCTATCCCTGTATGACCACTAAGCTTTGAAGTTTGTCTTAGCTAGTTGGTATTTTATTTTCTCTTATTATGTTATGACAAACTATGATGTATTATCAAACGATTTCATGAATGATATTATGAGTTGCAAATTGAGAGATTATTATTTATTGTGTATTATATCTTGGAGCATTTCATAATTGTGTTGTGTGTGCCATGCATGTTATGTCTGGCAAAAACTCATTATCCTATTACCTTGTTAGATTATGGCGCCAGTTAGAAGATCCGAAACGCAAAATCCGCCAGCCGCTACCGGTGGAATTGACACTGCCCTGTTAAGCCAAATGATAGCCGAACGAGTGGCCGAGGCACTCGCGACCGCTGAAGCAAACCGTACAGCTAGCACACAGGAGGAGACCAACCAAGGAGCTACAAATGCTATTGCACGTACTTGTACCTACAAGGAATTTCGTGCAGTTACGCAAGTAAGTTTCCGAGGTACTGAAGGAGCAGTAGGATTAACCAGATGGTTTGAGAAGCTAGAATCCCAATTTGGGATTAGTAATGTCGCTGAAGCCGACAAGGTGAAGTTTGCGTCAAGCACGTTAGTGGATGGTGCTTTGACTTGGTGGAACGTCTATGCTCGTGCAGTGACCATTGACGTTGCCCAAGCGACGCCCTGGAGTGAATTTAAAGCTATGTTCGTGAGGAAATACTGTCCCCGAAATGAAGTCAAGCAGATGGAAGTTGAGCTGTGGAACCTAAAGGTCAAGGGTACTGCTCTTACTGCTTACAATCAGCGCTTTCAGGAGCTGATTTTGTTATGTCCTGAAATGGTACCCAACGATGACCGATTGTTGGAGCGCTACATTGAAGGACTACCTTTGAGCATCAAAGGGAATGTGACTTCATCCAAGCCGACTGATTTGCACGAGGCAATCGACATGGCTCAGAGTCTGATGTACCAAGTGGTACAGGAGTTGGGAGAAAATACTGGGGATAAAAGAAAGTGGTCTGGCAACCACTACAACAGCAATACCAACAACAACAACAACCCAAGCAACTACAACCAGAACAAGCGTCAAGAAGTAGCAAGAGTGTTCACTGCTGGACAAGGAAATACTGGGAACTACGCTGGGAGACTACCTTTCTGCGGAAAATGTGGTCGACACCACGAAGGAGCATGTCCCCCTACGTGCTACAATTGTGGGAAGGCGGGACATAAGGCAAAGGAATGCCGAGCACCACCTCGTGCTACTAATCAAAGAGGACCTGGAACGCAAGGTGGCCAAGGAGCAAATGTCACTTGCTTCGGATGTGGAGAGAAAGGTCACTACAAGAACAAATGTCCGAGCGGTGGAAACCAAGGTCGTAATAACCAGATTCGAGGGAATCAAAATCAGAACCAAGGGAACCAGAAGCAGAATCAAGGGAACCGAGGAGGGAATAACCGAGCCACAACTAGTACTCCTGGAGGATTCACGGCACCTAGCAAAGTGTATCATCTCTGTGCTGAAGCTGCTGTGCAAGACAACAATGTTGTGACTGGTACGTTCCTAGTCAATAACAACTATGCTTCAGTACTATTTGATTCTGGTGCGGATAGGAGTTTTGTGTCGTCTATATTTAGTGAACGCCTAAATGTTACCCCGACTGCGTTAGACGTTAAGTATAATGTAGAATTAGCCGATGGGAAGTCAGTAACCACCGACGTTATTCTGAAAGGATGTAGTGTGAGGCTACAAGGTCGTTCGTTTAGTATCGACCTACTCCCTATAGAATTGGGAAGTTTTGACGTCATCATTGGAATGGATTGGATGTCGAAGCATCACGCAGAGATTGTATGTCATGAGAAGTGTGTCCGTGTTCCTTATGGAAACGACGTACTCATCATACAAGGCGAAAGAAGTGGTGTGAAGAATGGATCAAGATTGGAAGTCATCTCATGTATCAGAACCCAAAGATACATTGAGAAGGGATGTCCGGTATTCTTGGTTCAAGTAACACAAAAGGAAGGAGAAGAAGATCGCGAGAAGAAGGTGGAAGATGTACCGATCGTTAGAGACTTTCCGGACGTATTTCCAGAGGATTTACCCGGACTACCACCAGCACGGCAAGTGGAGTTTCACATCGAGCTTACACCAGGAGCCGCGCCTGTTGCTAGAGCCCCATACCGTCTAGCACCGGCCGAGATGACAGAGTTAGCTGAACAGATAAAGGAACTTTCTGACAAAGGTTTCATTAGACCAAGTTCCTCACCCTGGGGAGCGCCAGTCTTATTTGTCAAAAAGAAAGATGGATCCTTTAGAATGTGTATCGATTACCGAGAATTGAATAAGCTAACGATAAAGAACCGCTACCCATTGCCGAGGATTGACGATCTTTTCGACCAATTGCAAGGATCTAGCATATACTCGAAGATCGACTTAAGGACAGGATATCATCAACTAAGGGTTAGAGAGGAAGACGTTCATAAAACGGCTTTTAGAACCCGATACGGACACTACGAGTTCCAAGTTATGCCTTTTGGTTTGACAAACGCACCTGCGGTATTCATGGATCTCATGAACCGAGTTTGCAAACCATACTTGGACAAGTTGGTGATTGTATTTATCGATGACATCCTTATCTATTCTCGTAACGAAGAAGAGCACAAGGAGCATTTGAAGACCATATTAGAGCTGCTAAGGAAGGAGAAGTTATATGCAAAGTTTTCCAAATGTGAGTTTTGGATAAACACAGTGCAATTCCTTGGTCATGTGATCGACAGCAGTGGTATTCACGTTGATCCTGCTAAGATCGAGGCTGTAAAGGATTGGGCGACTCCAACAACACCCACGGAGATCCGTCAATTCTTAGGTCTTGCTGGTTACTATAGGAGATTCATTGAAGGTTTCTCTAAGATAGCTAAACCAATGACGGAATTGACTCAAAAGGATAAGAAGTTTGAGTGGAAGGAAGAGCAAGATTTGGCATTCCAGACGTTGAAGCAGATGTTGTGTGAAGCACCGATACTAGCCCTACCTGAGGGTAATGAAGACTTTGTGGTGTATTGTGATGCATCCATAAAAGGGTTAGGTGCAGTACTGATGCAAAGGACTAAGGTCATAGCTTACGCATCAAGACAACTAAAAGTGCACGAGAAAAATTACACAACTCATGACCTAGAGTTGGGAGCAGTGGTGTTTGCCTTGAAGATTTGGAGACACTACCTTTATGGTACTAAGTGTGTTGTATTCACTGATCATAAGAGTCTACAACATATTTTGAATCAAAAGGAACTCAACATGAGACAACGACGCTGGCTAGAGTTGCTCAGTGATTACGATTGCGAGATCCGTTATCACCCAGGCAAGGCAAATGTCGTGGCCGACGCTTTGAGTCGAAAGGAGAGAGTTCTTAGGGTGAAGGCTTTAGTGATGACCATTGACTTAGACCTTCCATCCTTAATTCTCAAGGCTCAGCAAGAAGCAGTCGAGGAAGAAATGCTTAAGACTGAAGATGTTGGAGGAATGATGAAGAAGTTGGAAGCACGTTCGGATGGAACGTTATGCCTTGATAATAGGAGTTGGTTACCATGCCATGGCGACCTACGACCCTTGATTATGCATGAGTCGCATAAGTCAAAGTACTCCATACATCCGGGATCTGATAAAATGTATCATGATCTGAAGATGTTGTATTGGTGGCCGAACATGAAAGCGGACATTGCTACATACGTTAGCAAGTGTTTGACTTGTGCCAAAGTCAAAGCCGAACATATGAAACCATCAGGATTATTGGTCCAACCCGAACTGCCAGAATGGAAGTGGGAAAGGATCACTATGGATTTCATTACCAAGCTACCAAAGACCGCAGCCGGATTCGACACGATTTGGGTAATCGTCGACCGACTCACCAAATCGGCTCATTTCCTACCCATCAAGGAGACTGATGGAATGGATAAGTTAGCAAGGACATACCTGGAGGAAGTAGTCACGAAGCATGGTGTGCCTGTGTCTATAATCTCCGACCGAGACAGCCGATTTACTTCGCAGTTTTGGAAGTCACTGCAGAAGGCATTGGGAACGCAGTTGGATATGAGCACTGCGTATCATCCCCAGACCGACGGTCAAAGTGAACGGACCATTCAAACCTTAGAAGATATGCTGAGAGCCTGTGTGATTGACTTTGGAAATAGATGGGATAGACACCTACCTTTGGTGGAATTCTCATATAACAATAGTTATCATACTAGCATAAAGGCAGCGCCATTCGAGGCACTGTATGGTAGGAAGTGTCGTTCACCCGTGTGTTGGGCAGAGGTCGGTGAAGCACAACTCACTGGACCTGAGATCATACACGAGACTACTGAGAAGATCTTTAAGATTAAGAGCCGTATGCAAGCCGCAAGAGATCGACAGAAGAGTTATGCTGATATGAGACGCAAACCTCTTGAATTTGAAGTTGGTGACAAAGTCTTGTTGAAGGTCTCACCTTGGAAAGGTGTGATTCGCTTTGGAAAGCGTGGAAAGTTAAACCCTCGTTACATTGGACCCTTCAAGATCATAGAAAGGATTGGCCCCGTAGCCTATCGTTTGGAATTACCCCAAGAACTTAGCCGAGTGCATAATGTGTTCCACATTTGCAATCTGAAGAAATGCTTAGCCGACGAAACACTCGTTATCCCTTTGGAGGAGATTCAGCTCGACGACAAACTCAACTTCGTAGAGGAACCCGTAGAAGTCATGGACCGTCAAGTTAAACAACTCAAGCAAAGTCGTATACCGATTGTGAAAATCCGATGGAACGCGCGTAGAGGTCCAGAATACACGTGGGAACGTGAAGATCAATTCAAGAGCAAGTATCCTCATCTTTTCGTTAACCAACCTACTACAACAACGTCTTGATTTCGTGACGAAATCTCTAGAACATGGGAATACTGTGACATTCGTCAAATTTCCATCATTATTTATTCATGTTGTACGAGTATTTTAACTGCTTATCGACTAGTCGTCGTCATGAACGTGTTAATTTCTTTGCTTTGCGGACAAAGCCCTTTTTAGGGAGAGCATATGTAACATCTCAATGTTTCGCGACTATTTAGTCGAATGCAATACGCAAGTTGTGAGCGTGTTATGTTGTACCGTGTGTTTTATTTGTTCTAGTTATTAAGGTTTGATAACGTCTCGCACAATTGTCTTTTGTTTTGGGATCGTACGCTAAACGGTTTTGCTGTCGTGTTATGTCAGTCGCGTCTAAACCTAAACATATTGAAACCGAGTCGAGTTTATCACTATCTCAGCATGTGCATAAAACTAAATATTTAAACCTTCAATTTCATTGCCAAGCTTGTCATACAAGTGTCCCAAATCAGTCACAAGGCTACATTACACTTATAAACTTTATAGTTATTTGCCCCACTAAAGGACAACACATTTGCCTAGTTTACCCCTTTTGGGTATATCACAAGCAAACATTTCCAGAATTTCACTAACCCTAGACTAATTATACAAGCTTATATACAAGTCCAAGGTAATGTCCAAAGTCCAAATACAAGTTATCACAAGTTATCACAGTCCAAAAATACAAACATTAAAAATCTGCACAAGTCTTCACAATACAACTCCTGGGTAGAAGTTTTGTTCCAGCCAACCTACACGCCTCGTCCGAACCTGCACAACCAAGGGTCTTCATTCTGTCCGAACCTGCAAAACCGAACGCAACATCCCCCTTTGTGAGTCTTTTGTCCTTTCGTTTTACTTTCGAAGTCTAGATGTGCTTGTTTTTGTACGAACCTACAAATAAAAGAAACCATGGTTAGTCATTGTAAAGGCCTTATACTTGTAACCAAAAACTGTAAATTTCTAAACTTTTAAATACAAACATGTGTATGTTATTATCTTGCTGTCAACCAAACCGAGACCCATTTTAGACCAAACCGAGACCCGATTGAGACCAAACCAAGACTCGATTTTGAAACCAAACCGAGACCCAACTTAGAACCAAACCGAGACCATGTCCAACCAAAACAAGACTTCAATCATGAACCAAACCGAGACCCAATCAAGAACCAAACCGAGCACCAAAACAAACCAACCAAAGTCCTATTTTCTGCCAAATTAATTACCATTCTTACCAAACAAATCCAAATCTTAATCAAGCTTTCTTTTACAAGAAAACCTTAACCATGCCGCGTGTATATAGAAACCCCAATCGAAACCCTAATCATGTAACACCTTTTTAAACATTTCATTTACATTGAGACATTTCAGAAACATCATATAGACACGAATAACATTCAATTATATAAAAACCCCCAATTTTTATAAAACCCTAGATTTACTTTTTATTAATTAAAATGCTAATTAAACCTAATCTAAACCCAATCCCCTTAATTAATTTAATTGAAAGTGAATTATACAAAAACCCCCAAATTAACCGAAACCCTAATTTTTATAAATCGACTTTATATTAAAATTAGTTTGATTTTATAAATGGAAACATCAATTAATTACGTTTTAAACTGATTTTGATGAAAACCCCCAAATATTTCAAAACCCTAAATTTGTTTATCTTCAGTCCGAATACCATATGAGTTACAACAAGTATTTACGAATCAATTGAACCCACTGATATATATAAAATCGAAAATCAATTAAAAGCTTTTAAAAAGGAATAAAGGAAATTAAACTTATCTTTGATTTGGTATTTGATTCACGAACCGCAAGAAGAACACCATCAGAAAAACCCAAACGGTTTGATGTGGGGATTAACCCACATCTCACGCGATATAAGAACCTCAGACCACCCATATTTAACCTTATAACCCAAACTGATTAGATGATAACCCTAGAAAGGGATAGAACCAATCTAGGTTTAGAGAGAGAGAGAGTTGTGGGACGGTGGAGGAAATATCGAGAGAGGAGAGAGAGAGTCAACTCCCAGTTATGGGGTTATGTGTGATAAGCACACGCATATACTCCTTTCATTTCCTTGTTTAATCCGCCAGTGGACCGGGCCGGGTCAATGACCCTTGGGCCGGTTGCTGGGTAAAGGTTTTGGACCCCCAATTTTGGGCCTTATGAGTTTATTTGGTTTAAGTTAAAGCCCAAACGAAATTTGTTAAATTTAAGTTATGTTTTGACCCGTAAAACCCGACTCGTTAATAAACCGATTTTATTTAACGTACTTTTCCGTAAAATCGTATTTTCATAAAACGTATGGTTTCGTCAAGCACAACTAGGGTATCGAGTCATTTAATCATACAAGTATTCGGAT
Organism: Glebionis coronaria; assembly: GCA_025667525.1. Taxonomy (NCBI): domain Eukaryota; kingdom Viridiplantae; phylum Streptophyta; class Magnoliopsida; order Asterales; family Asteraceae; genus Glebionis; species Glebionis coronaria. Next base: position 316,537,280 of record CM046875.1, on the reverse strand, counting down.
CGTAACTCGATTCTTAATTTAATTAGGTCGCGGCTAGCGTAACCGTACTCTCGAGCTATTTTATCTTCGTTCTCTTTGCTGAATTTACGAGGTGAGTTTATAGCCCCATACTTTACTATTTTCACTGCTTTTTGGGGTGAGACATTGCTTGATTTTAACGTTTGAACACAAGTGCATTTACTGATTTATCTATTAGTCTAAGTCCCACTAAAAACCCAGTTGCTTTGGCCCGTGAATCGTGAACCGTTAATTACTTTGTGTAAGCGCGAATGTTATGGATAGATCTATCGGGATTGACGTCCCTGTCTGTCTTGTCCAACAAGGGGACAAGCGGGCACAGTTTCATTTGAATCTGATATAGGATGTCGTGGGTTTAGGCATCTAGTTTGGGCTACATTTATTTGATTATACTGCCGGTGTTGTTAACGCTTCGGTGTCACGAGCTTAGACTGTAATAAATACTTTTGGGATGACTTTGTATATGTTATATTGTCATCACATTCGGGAAAATCTTGTGGTTCATTAAACATTTCAAACTAACTAAACCTATGAACTCACCAACTTTATGTTGACACTTTAGCAATGTTTTTCTCAGGTATTAAGAAGGAAGATGCTAAATGAGGTCTCATGCATTGCCGTCATTTCTTTGAAACAACGATCATTTGTACCATTTGAGAAAACTATGTTTTGTAACCATATTCAGTTTATGCTTCCGCACTTTGTTGAAACAACTTATTTTATTAATTACAAGTGATCTATTTTCCGAACGTCCCATTTAGAGGTCGTTCTTTGTGACTATGTGTGTATGATAATCATGACGTCACCACTCCCTTGTCGCCATTATACTCTGATATTTTGGGAGTGTGACAAGAGACGTTCATGAAATTATGGTCTTCTCTTCATAATGGAATTTCTTCACTTGAAGTTTTGAGAGATTCATACTTGGACCACGACTTCTTCATTTTTCTCCAATCTTTATTTTGGACTTTGATATACAACGATCCGCCTCCTTTTATGACTTGGATCTATTTATCCTCATACCTTGTTAGGGTCTTTTCGGATACACTTCTCCATGACTTTTGGGGAGTTTTGCTTTACGTCTTGTGTCTCGATCCTTCATATCGATTTTTGATAAATGATTCTTCACATCACTTTTGGATCTTTAGCAACAAAATATAGCCCTCATGCCTTGTTAGGGCCTTTTCGGACTCGCCAATCTTCGCATCCCGCTTCAATAAGTTATGCCTTGGCTATGAACTCTAATCCATGCCGAGCAACTTTTAAACGATCTGGGGCTAGAAGCTAAGTAACCTTTCAAATCGTACAACCTTATTTATTAGCAGATAAATTTATTAGCAAGCGATGGGAGAATAGGCTCATAATTAACTCACATAAATTCACGAAAGAATACCGAACTTATAATTGGCTCTATCATCTCTCGTTCTCCACAGTTTAAAATCTCAAGTAATGAGACTCGTGGATGCTTAGCCTATCAAATCAAAGTTTTTAGGTTTTCGAGTCGCTTATAGGATCTTGCAAATTCTTGGACTTTTTCAAGTTTAGAAATCGCATTTTAAAGTTCCCTTGATAAACGACTCTCTAGGATCAATTATAGGAACTTGCGAAAAGTTCTTGTTCTTAACCCGTGAGAGTTAAGACTTTCGCGTTATATAGCTCCCTATATAAAAGCCTAGAAAAACTCGACTTAAACACGTTAAGGATACTAGCTAGAGTAAACTCGGATTGAGTCAAAAGATTCACAACGTTTGAAAATTAAAACCACTTATTAAACATTTATTCTAATAAGGCAAGAAAATAACTATACAAAAATAAAAACTAATAGGCCAAAATAGATCAAAAATTTTGAAAAATGTCGAAAAATTGATTTTCCGGTTAAAATGAGAACAAATACAAGGAAAAGACCACTTAACTTCGATAGAAGTCCCCCTACACTTAAGATAAACATTGTCCTCAATGTTTAAGCATGTGGGAGTAAACTCCCCTACACTTAGGACATTGTGTACGTCGTTTAAATCTCTCTAAGGAAAGGACAACTAAAGAGATTCCTATTTTAATATTGAGAAAATATAGAAAATAGTGAATCGAAAAGAGTTTAGGATAGAACCGGGAAGAAGGGAACACGGAATCACGGTTCGTCAAGAATCATCAAGAGTGGATCATTGAATCTCGAATCCCTGATTAAGAAGTGAGGAGAGGAAATAGCAATCCAAAGGGTCTCCCCTACACTTATGGTAAAAACAAAGAAAAAGATAGATAATTGGGTTGCCTCCCAAAAAGCGCTTGTTTTTGTTATCCGAGTCACGAGCCTGACTCGTCCCCGAATTAAATGGTCCATGGGGAGGCCTCTAATGTTATACCGGGATCAAAGACCTTGTCCTCGTTCCCGGAGAAATATAACAAAGGGCAGGCAGGAGGATAAGTCTTAAACGGTAGAAATGTCCTTTCAACATACGAGAAGTATGTGAAATCTTGATCCTCGGGAGGTGGGGTGGGTATAGGAATCACATTGTCATCCTCCAAAGACAATGGATGTGGACCAATTGGCAAAGCCGTAAGGTTATTAATCATAGAATGGTCATTGTCACCTCCCGGGTCAAAACACTCATCCTCATTGCCCGGAGAGGGAAATTGATACATCACCCGCTTGGGTGTGCCTTCAGTAGGATGAGGGGGAAATATAGTAGGAGAAGTAAGAGAAGAAGTACCGTCCACCTGTGATACCTTTCCAGTAGAGTCAGAACTCTCCACCTCTGCGATAGAAGGGGTCATGGCTATCAAAGTATGCTCATCAGTAACAAGATAGTCATAGCTATCAATGTCTTCAATTCTTTCGTCAAAGAGAGGATTCACCTCACTAGATATGTAATCGTCATCAAAATGAAATAAAGGGTTCGAATAAATCTTGAAAATTTCCTTCGGAACGTCTTCATCAGATAGTGACTCGTCATCACTAGAAGTAGAATCATCATCTTGATTGAAAAGAGGGTTAGAGAAAACCATAGAATCCTCTTCCAAAGTGTTGGTGGAAGGAACATCATCAGAAGAAAGTGCATCATACTCATCGTCACTGTCGGATGTCAACTCAAATTCACTTGGAATTGAGACCAGGTTATCAGCGCTAGACGTATTGAATTCGTCAGATTCCTTTGCAGGAATTGTGCTGATATCCTCATCCCTTAAGATGGTTGAATCCTTAGGCTCCGGCAAGTCAGGAGAAGGAATAGCATTCTCATTGGTCCAAGAAATAGGACTCTCATCGTCATAACTGTCATAATAATATGGAGACACAAGAGGAGGAGTATAAGCATTAAGGTTAGATACCTGCTCTTGGTGCTGATCCGCTTGCCATTTCTCCATCATCCTGTTGAAGGCTTCTTGAACTTTTTGAAAGTTGTCAAAAAGTGTGGCCAGTTGATTAGGAGGAAATGCACGACAAGGTTGAGGATTGATGGTGTGACGTGGGGGCTCACGGTTATAAACACTGGGATGATAGCACGGAACTTTTTCAAAGATCCTCGACGGATCACAAGAAGAAGCATCGTGAGGGCCCCCACAAATATAACACCACGGGTATGGAGAAAAACCCGGTATGTCTTGAGGATAGGGATTGTCATAGGGAGAGGGTGGGAAAGTATTGTAAAAGTTGAAGTATGAATTTGTTGAATTGCAAAATGGACAAAATCCAAATTGTGTATCGTCGATATCAAAACCACACCGCTCACAAGTACACCATTGACATGTTTGAAAACCATGCCAAGGTCTCCCACACCGCACGCACGACGAATCTATGAAGAATTTTGAATAAGAGGGGTAAAGAAAAGAATGAAACATAATAGAGGATAAAGAGGAATATTTTTGGTGCAAAACTTTGAAAAAGAAATGCTTTTTATAATTTTTCAATTGTTTTTGGGATTTTTGAAAAAAATTTTTGACACAAAAAATAACGTTCACAAGTGAACGGATCCCAAAAAGCAACGCGTCTCTCACAGAAAACCGTTAATCTTTACGAAAAGAGCCGGCAGCGGCGCCATTTGATACAAGGCTTTTGGCCCGTATAAAAATTATATGTTCGTTGTTGTGTGTATCTAATCGAATTGATCTAAGCTCTCTATGTGACTTTATTGTTCTTTGGTGAAACAAAAATGTGTCGTTGTAGTAAATAAAATGTGCAGAGCAAATAAAGTAAAGGTGCACTTAAAATAAATCTAAATCCAATAAAGTAAATGGTGCAAGTAATTAAAAGCGAGACTAGAATTAAAAGGCACTTAAATGAAAATAACGCAAACTTAAATCTAACTAAGGCAAACTTAAAACGCAACTAAAACTAAATCTTAAACTAAGGTAATTAAACTTAAAGTGCTATTAAGGAAAAAGGCGGGAAAAATAAAGCTTAAAATAAAAGGGCAGAAACTTAAAATAAAACTGAAAATCACCCCTATCCGGAATAAACCCTACTCGGAATATATGGCCTACTCGGAATATGTCACCTATCCTGAATATACCTCTATTCGGAATATTAGTCTTCTCGGAATAAATGATCTTACCCGGAATACAAGCCTATTCGGAATAATACCTCTATCCGGAATATCTGTCCCTATTCGGAATAAAGTCTTATGCGGAATAATGCTCTTACTCGGAATAATACCACTATTCGGAATGTCCAGCCTACTCGGAATATTATCCCTACACGGAATGTTTAACCCTATGCGGAATAAACCTTCTATGCGGAATAAGTTCCTATTCGGAATGATGCCCCTATTCGGAATAAAAGGTCTATGCGGAATATCTTGCTATTCGGAATGTGGAATATTTCGAATAAGCCTCGCAGCAATACCCTTATTCTGAATAAAAAGCCACTATTCGGAATAATCAATATTCCGAATAGTCATCCAAACAAAAGTTTACTCGGAATAAATCTGGGCTCGATTTCAGGGAAAGAACAGTAACAATAAACCGAAGAACAAGGAACAAAATAAAGCACGAATTAAACAAAAACAAAGCTAAATCAAACACAAGATTAAATCAAACCAATAACAAAGCATCTATTAAGCATAAACAATCAATCCAAAAACAATAAAACTAACAAAACTAAATCAAAATAATCAAAACCCACTTAAATAAATTAACAAAAATTAAGAACATGAACATAAACAAATCAACACAAAGATTAAAGAAAGGTAGAATGAGATTAACAAGATAAAGATAAAGATTAACATGAATTAAAAGAAAAATTTACTTGAAATTAAATGGTAATTAAGTGCAAGACAAGGTAATTAAATTTGACAAGTATTTAAATTTACAAGGTAATTAAAGGTGCAAGGAAAGTAAATGGTGGAAGACTAATTGTCACACTTAGCCAACAAAGAAGAAAATTAACTAGCCTAAACTATATATAGGGTAGGATTAGGAAGCTTCCTCCCCTCTTTCCTTTTCTCTTAATTACAAGCTTAAGTCCTTCTTTCTTTAATCTTCATTAATTGCATGCTTAGTCCTTTTCTTCTAATCTTCTTTAAACTTGGACTTAAATGACTTTTGGCTTGGGATTTCTTTTGAACTCGTCTTTAAATTCTTCAATAAATTATACTTGAGTTTTTCGGCTTTTGATAAACTTCCGTCTTTTGACTTTTTCTTCGATAAATCTTCAGAATTGGTCTTGGACTTCCGTTCTTTTTGCACTCTTGACTTCTTGACTTCGTCTTTCATCTTTTTCTTCAATAAAAGCCCGTAAATGCCCGTGAATTCCCGTGTTTTCTCCACTTTTCACCTTTTCGTCCTAAATCACAACAAAAACACAAACCACGCATAATTCTGACATAAAAGACATAAAATACACGTTTTGGTTCGGTTTTTATTGTAATTAAGTGGTAGAAAAGATGTGTGTTTACACACATATCATGGACGAAGTTGTAAAATCTTACGCCAACACCAAGTAATATTACCCGAACATGAATCTCCCAAAAACTCCTACCTTGAAGCTTATACGCGTCAATCCACTTCACCCATAGAGACTCCTTGCCAGTTATTAGCTTCCACACATGAGAAACCATTAGAGCTTGATTGAAGGGCTCCAATCTCCTTACACCAAGACCACCTTCAGTTTTTGGGAGACAAACAACCTCCCACGCCACCTGGTCTTTACCCCTACTCGACTTGCCTTGACACCACAAGAAACTACGCGAACGCTGTTCAATATCAAGCATCACACGGGCTGGTAAAATGAAGATCGATGCCCAGAACACATGTAAAGAATTGAGAACATACCCAATTAGTTGAAGACGACCTGCTTTAGACAAGGCTTTGTTCTTCCAATCATCAATTCTGTTCTCCACTTTCTGAATAAGCTCTTTACACTCACGATAAATCAGACGAGATGAAATCAACGGGACACCCAAATACTTGACCAGCAACCTTCCTTCCTCAAAGGGTAAGATTTGAAGAATATATAGCTTTACATGATTTAAAACGTTACAAAAATATGTTGTACTTTTCGGCAAGCTAGGAACAAGGCCCGAAACCATTGTAAATTCCTCTAACGCTTCCATAATCACAGTAACCGACGCCACATATCCATGGGTAAAGATAAATAAATCATCCGCAAAGCACAAATTTACCAAATCTAAATTCGAACAATAAGGATGATAGGTAAAAGAATCAGAATCACTCACCAGCTTCTTATCATTAAAATCAACACTTCCATGACAAGCGTAAAAAAATATGGGGAAAGTGGATCCCCCTGACGAAGCCCATGCCTACCTTGGAAAAAACCATGGAGAGAACCATTTATACTGATAGAATAAGATGCACTAGACAGACATTCCATAATCCAGTTGATCATACGAACATGAAACCCACAACCAGTAAGAATTGTACGAAGAAAACTCCAATCCATCGTATCATAGGCTTTTTGAATATCGACTTTAAATGCACATTTTGAAGGGCCACGATCTAGATGGTAATTATGCATCAATTCCTGCGTAAGAAGAATATTATCCGATATGCTCCGCTCCGGCACGAACGCAGATTGGTTTAGACTGATTAAAGACTTTAGGCTCTCCCTCATACGGTTGGCAAGTATTTTCGTGATAACCTTGAAGATAACATCGCAACAAGAGATAGGACGAAAGTCATTCACACGCGCGGGGCACTGACCTTCGGAATGAGGACAATTATTGTGTGATTAACCTCCCTAAGAAACTTCCTATTAACAAAAAAATCCCGAACAGCAAGAATAACTTCCGGGCCACCAATGTCTCAAGCTTCCTTAAAGAAAGCCGCTGTGTACCCATCCCGACCCGGGGCCTTATCATTGCCCATCGAGAAAACAACACCTTCAATCTCTGCATCCGTAATACCCGTAACCATCCCCAATGCTTCCTCATCCGTCAACCGATTGGAGAAAAGATCCTGTTGGTTCACAGCAGATACAATACCTGGTTCACCAAGGAATTTCTCATAATGAGTAACAAACGCACCAGCCACTTAATCATTAGCAAATATTTCACCAGCAGAATTGGAAACAACATCAATACGGTTCCTACAGATACGACTCTTGACGGCTTTATGGAAGTAGGCTGAATTGGCATCACCATCACGCAACCAATCAATTTTCTCTTTCTGCCTAAGGAAAGTATCCTCCAACAGGCTAGCTTTATTCAAAGCTTGAACATACATAGCTTCCTCCTCACGTAATACCATATTAAAAGGGTCCTGGTCCAAGTCACGTTGCACAGTATCAGGCTCCAGCCGAAGCTTTGCAACATTCTGGTGCAAATTTCCATGGTCAAACAGTAACTTCCGTAAAGGTCTCTTTAAAGCTTTCAGTTTTTGAACAAGTTTGAACATATGAAAACCAGAAATCGACTGATTCCACCCTTCAGTAAAAATATCTTTAAACTTGTCATGCAAATTAAGGAAGTTAGGAAATTTACACGGTTTTTTGTTTGCCTTCACCACCGTAGGCATACATAGGACAGCAGGGTCATGGTCCGATATCCTATATGGTTGAAAGATAGCGTGACTTCCCAAGAAAACATCAAAGAACTCGCCATTAGCCATCTTCTTTAGAATACCTCTTTTACCTTTAGGCTTCTGAGACCAAGTATATTTCAACCCAGTACTTTGAACATCCCGCACACCCATAGTTCCTACACAGTCACAGAACTTGCGCATAGAAATATCAATAGTAGATGAACCCGAAGCCATATCATCAAGAGATAAAGCAGCGTTGAAATCACCGAGAAGACACCTAGGCCGTTGGCGTACATAAACATTATGCATCTCAAGCTCATGCCAAAGCTCTCGTCTATGAGTATACACATTATGAGCGTAAATGAAAGAACAAAACAGCTCCTTATGCTCATCCTTAATCCACAACCTAGTATGAATGGCTTGGGCAGATTGAGTTATAACTGACAAATCCACAATATTACGATTCCACCCTAAGATTTTACGAGTCCCCTTATTACAATAACGACTATTAGAAGTCCAATCCCAATGCCGAAAAACAGAAAAACAAAGTCTTTCCAATTTAGAATCACTAGCATGGGACTCCAAAATAGCACAAACCGAAAGCTTATTCTCCAAAATCACCTGTCAAACCTCTTTTTGTTTCGGGGATAGATTCAGACCCCAAATGTTCCATGAAGAGATACTAAACATTGGCAACCTGGTCATTAGGAGTGCTTGCTCCTTTCATAGGCTCAGTTCGTTCCATCTCTAAATGTTCATCCATCACCTCATCATCACTCTTCTCATTAACACAAGTTTCCAGATTATTGCCCACTTCATCCTCGTCTGATAGTAAATTAAAAGCATTTTCCAAAGGAATAGAGGGTTTAGAACTCTTGCATCGCGGATCAGCTTCCTCCATAGGTTTGTCATTCTTCTTCGAACACTCACCATGCTCCACAACTTTACCATTAGACTCAACAGATTTGGCACCTGGCCGAAATTTAAGGTTCAAGGCAGGTTTTTGTAGCTTAATACCTTCAACCTGATTTTTACCATTTTTCTTCTTCTTCTTCTTCTTTTTGTTAACAACAATAATGAACTCATCACCTTGAACATCCATTTTATCCTTACCCTTGTTATTTGCGAGACCCCAGAATCTGACATGGAACGACTAGGCAACGAGGGGGTAACACGTCATGGTATAAGAAACAATGAATTACTATTGATACAAAGCTGACGTAATAAAAACATATACATTACATCATAAAAGATCAGAGTTTTTAAACATAGGTCCCAGAGTTTTATAAGCGGAAAAATATATTATTTCATCTTGATTTATAACATAAAGTTGCCCAAAAGATAGAATAAACTTCTGACAGTTTTACTAAAACCAATCTTTTATAAGCATCACAGAGATCTCCAAGCTCTAAGCATTAGTGACTCGGAACCTCTAAACATTAGTGACTCGGAGCTGGACGAGGAGTTAATTATGGATGGTCCAAATGCTACTAGAACTACTACAGAGAAAGATCAAGGGGAAAGCACTCCTTCTGTTGTTGTTTCCTCATGATTAATGTAGGCTCTTGGAACATAAGGGGTTTGAACTTTCCCACTAAATAATCGGAAGTTCGCCAGGTTATTTCTGAAAATTCTCTATCTATTTGTGCTATTTTAGAGTCTCATGCATCGAATTCTAATCTTCAAAGGTTGTGCACTTCGATGTTCTATCATTGGGATTGGTCTTCGAATGGTTCTTACTGTTCAAAAGGTACAAGGATTATAATGGGATGGAATCATAATGATGTTGATGTGGTGATTATTAACTTGGATGATCAGTGTATGCATCTGCGTGTGTGGATAAAGCTTGAACGTAAAGAAGTTTTTTGTACTATTGTGTATGCTCATAATAGGTATACTCAACGTTGATCTCTCTGGGCTAATCTATGTTTACATAAGGTTTATGTTCGTGATAGGCCTTGGTGTGTGCTTGGTGATTTTAACGCTGCTCTTTATATGGAGGGTTCTTCTGTGGGGTCTTCTAATATTGATATCTCTATGAGGGAGTTTAGGGAGTGTACTGAGGAAATTGAGGTTTTCGATGTCCAAAGTTAGGGGCTTCATTTTACTTGGAACCAAAAACCTAAAGGGAAGGATGGCCTTTTGAAGAAGATTGATCGAGTGATGTGTAATATTGGTTTTTGTGATCTGTTTGTGGGTTCGTATGCCGTGTTCAAGCCATATCGAAACTCTGATCATGCTCCATCTGTTTTGGTTATTTCTACTGCCACTAAGCATGCTCCAAGACCATTTAAATTTTTTAATATTATTGCTCGGTGTAGTGGTTTTAAAGATGTGGTTCAAGCAGGTTGGGAGGATCCTGTTAGTGGTTTTCATATGTTTAAGGTTGTTAAAAGGCTTAGGTTGTTAAAGAAGCCTTTGCGTAAACTTTTATATAAGAAGGGTAATGTGCACAAGAATGTCACCAGGTTGCGAGATGAGCTTGATAGGGCTTAGTTGGCCCTTGATGTGGATCCTCATAATGTCGCTGCCCGTGATAGCCAAGCAGCGGTTGTTATTGCTTTTGACAATGCTATTCTTGTGCAGGAACAATTTTTAAAGCAAAAGGCTAAGATTGATTGGCTCAATAAAGGAGATTCTAATTCATCTTACTTTTTTAAAGTTGTTAAGAATAAAATAGATCGTGTTAGGAATGATGTTATTACTACGGCTGCTGCTAATATAGTTGATGGGGATGGGTGCCTAGTGTCTTTGTGTCCCATTATGAGTAGTTCCTTGCGCAACCGGGTGATACGTGTGTTCCTGTTCAATATGACTTATTCTCTAATAAGTTACCTAACGGTCTTGCTCATGATATGATTCGTTCGGTTAGTGATATTGAGGTTAAGGAGGCTTTGTTTTCTATGGGTAATGAGAAGGCTACTGGTCCGGATGGTTATACAGCTGCATTTTTTAAAGAGGTGTGGCATATTATTGTTGTTGACTTTATTAAAGGTGTGAAGGAATTCTTCACTAATGGGATGCTGTTAAAGGAATTTAACCATACCATAATTGCTCTTATTCCTAAAGTTCGTGCTCCAACGAGGGTAAATGACTATCGGCCGATCTCATGTTGTAATGTCTTGTTTAAATGCGTTAGTAAGATCATCGCTAATCGCATTAAGGATAGTCTGAAATTGATTGTTAGTGCTAACCAATCTGCGTTCTTGTTGGGTAGAAGTATTGCGGAAAATATTCTTTTGACGCATGAGTTAATGCACATTTATCATCTAGATCGGGGTGCCCCAAGGTGTGCGTTCAAGATTGATATCCAAAAAGCCTATGATACGGTAGACTGGAAGTTATTGAAAGATGTATTGAGAGGGTTGGGGTTTCATGATCGTATGATTGGCTGGATTATGAAGTGTGTGTCGACTACCTCATTTTCTATAAGTATTAATGGTGCGTTGCATGGCTTTTTTAAGGGCAAGCGAGGGTTGTGACAAGGTGATACCCTGCCTCCTTACTTGTTTACCCTTGTGATGGAGGTCCTTGCTTTGATACTGAATAGGCGAGTTAGAAACTGTATGGAGTTTAATTATCATCGATATTGTGCTGATTTGCAACTGATTAATCTTTGTTTTGTGGATGATTTTTTCTTATTCATGCATGGGGATATTCAATCTGTTCATGTGGTCAAAGAGGTGTTGGAAGATTTTACTCTTGCTTCGGGTCTTAAGCCGAGTATTCCTAAAAGTACTGCCTACTTTTGCAATGTTCTTAATCAGGTAAAGCTTGCTATATTGGCTATTCTCCCATTTGAAAAAGGTCGTTTACCAGTGAAATATCTTGGTGTTCCCCTTGTGTCGTTTAGACTGTTGGCTCGTGATTGTAAAGAGCTGGTAGACCGGGTTCGTGCTCGGGTTGAAGATTGGAAGAGCAAATTTCTTTCATCTGTTGGGCATCTTCAGTTAGTTCAGTCGGTCATTGGTTCGATGCACATATATTGGGCTTCTTTCTTTATCCTTCCTTCGAGTATCTTATACGACATTGAGCAAGTGATGCGGGGTTTCCTGTGGTGTCAAGGTAAAATGAGGAAGGGTAAAGCAAAGGTTGCGTGGGAGATCGTCTGCCTTCCAAAAGATGAAGGTGGGATTGGTTTGCGGCGTTTAGACTTGTTTAATAAAGTGCTTATGGTTTCTCATGTGTGGAAACTCTTAAATCGGAAGGAGTCTCTTTGGGTGAAGTGGATTCATGCTTATAAACTGAAGGGGCGCAATTTTTGGGACTGTCTTATGCGTGGGAATATGTCTTGGGGATGGCGTAAGATCTTACAATTGAGACCGTTTATTCGTGATCATATTTTTTCTTCTATTGGTAATGGGGAAACGACATCTATTTGGTATGACAAATTGTGTACTAGGGGCCCGTTGGCGGCTAATATCACGACTAGGGACATGTTTCGAGCAGGGCTTAACACTAAATCCTTGATCAAGGATGTTGTGCGTCAAGGAGCTTGGATGTGGCCTGATTCTTTAATCTTAAGGTATCCTTATCTCACTAATCTGCAGGTTCCTACCCTGAACGTGAAGGTGGCTTATAACCTATCTTGGTGTGATGATGCTGCTGTGATCAAACCCTTTACGGTCCAGAATGTGTGGTCTACTTTAAGGTTTCGGAGCCCTAAAGTAGATTGGTACCCGATGGTTTGGTTTAGCCACTGTATCCCTCGGCATGCTTTTCATTTTTGGCTTGTTATTCAAGGGAAGCTTAAAACGCAGGATCAATTGGCTTGGTGGGATGTTTCGGGGAGTTTGTCAACAGTTTGTCCTTTGTGTTCGCTGGAGCAGGATTCGCATCAGCATTTGTTTTTCCGAATGCCCTTTCTCTAAAAAGGTGTGGAATATTGTTAGGATCCATGCTGGTCTCGTTCACCTTATGCCTAAATTACAGGATATTATGTCGTCTCTTATACTTATTGCTAAGAGGAGATCTTATAAGAGTGTTATAGCAAAGTTGGTAGTTGCTGCTGCCACTTATTTTGTATGGCAGGAAAGGAATCATAGGTTATTTCAGGATGATAAACGTACTACCTCTTACGTCGCAGAGATCATTTTGTCTACGGTTCGTTTGAATTTGATGTCTTGTCGATTTATAAGGACGGTTGGTGGACTCCTAAGTGCTCAGAAGTGGAATCTGCCCAACTCTTGTTTTGAAACATGATTGGGTCGTTTTGTCTTTGTTTGGTTAAATGGTTTTTTCCTATTGGTGTTTTGTGCTTTGTATTGATAGGAAATTTGATATGGTATGTCATATGAATTAGAGGTTGTTCAAGCATTAGCTTGAGGTTAATGTGACACGCAGTCACATTCTATTATACTTAAACGGTTTTTTGATGTGAATATATTTTACCGGGGATAGTCCCTTTTACCCAAAAAAAGAGATCTCCAAGCTGCGATAATATCCTGTGGGCTCCCACTTAAGCAAAGCTAAGTAATAATACCTGAGATTAAACATGTAAAATCGTCAACATAAAGTTGAGTGATATTCATAGGTTTAGCAGTAAAGGTGTGGAACACAAGCATTCATTTGTAAACAAGAAATATGGGAAAATGGTTACGTACGATAGTCATAGTCCGAATCCTTATTATTGCTGTACAGTTCATGAACCGAATCTTAACTCAATGTAAGTTCCTCTAGGGAGTATTCAGCCTAAATACTCAAGTATAAACAAATATTAGTGCGTCAAGGTAATCGGGACGGGGATAGTCAATCCTAACGGTTCCACCCACAACATCCGTGCTTAGTACCATGATTAATTAACGGTTCATGATCAGGAGAGGAAACTTAAGGCTATAGACTAAAAGCAATAATAATAATGAAAGTTTGGAAAGCATACAAGTTCTGGATAGCATACAGTTTTTAAATGGTTGTGTTCCACCATGTAAAATCTCACCCCGTGTTTAGAAACCATGTATAAGTAAAAAGGGGCTATGAACTCACCTTAGCCATGATGTAAGTGAATCACAGTACTCAGCAACTGAGTAGAAACAGTAGTAGTAAGACGATCATCGGCGATATGGATGCCCGGGAAACACGAAAGCCGCAACATATCACAATAAGGCGCGCGTTAAGACTCGAACTCAAATATCGGTATATACCAAGTATAACATGACTTTAAATATTTTCAAAGTATTCATATTTCAAAACCAATGACACGAACCAAATGAATCCATACTAACCCAATTATCCAACACTACCCGTTTAAACACTTGTACACTTGGAATTGACCCGTATGTAGAAACTAGAAGGGGGGGGGGGGGGGGGGGGTTGAATAGTTTCTCTTCGATTAGTCACTTAATTAAAACTACTTTCAATTAGTTTTGTATCAAAACTATCTTTTACTTGAAGCTAAGTTGCATAATGATTAGGTTCAATTCAAATGCATTAGCAATGGTAATAGGTAAGTGTAATGATAATGAAATAAGTAAAGAGTAAGGAAAAAGACAACCTAATGAGAAGACACCAAGATTTATAGTGGTTCGACAACGAGGCTCTATCCTCGTTTCTACTCCACTCCTCGAGTACACCTACTTGAGATTTCCACTATATCCACAAGCTCCCTTCTTGACGAAGAAAACCTTGCATCGTCGCTTACATTATTTTCCGACACTAAGCTAAATGTCGAGACCTAATCTTTAGTTATGACCAATCTACACAACGTTGCCTACTTCACAATTTAACGACACAAGGCTAGATGTCGAGTTCCAATCTCAAGGTAGAACCAATCTTCACGACGTTGCCTACTTCACCATTTTATGACACAAGGCTAGATGTCGAGTTCTAATCCAAAGCTAGAACCAATCTTCACGAGTCTTCACTTTGAAGCTAAGTGAGAACTTCACACAACACAACTACTAATCACTTTCAAGTTTAGTGTGAATTCACAAGACACAACCATATCACTTTATAGTTTAGTGAGAACTACTACATAATCTATTACAACTCAACTAGACATATCCAAGTACACACATGTAGCTTGGATCTACAGAACATAAATCCAAGCAAACACATATACAATGGATGAACACAACTAGTCCAAGTATTCATTGTAGAACAATGATAATATTTGTATTTTAAGAGGGTTGATGTTTTCTAGAGAGAGAAACTTAGAGAGAGAAGTGAAAGAAACTATGTGTTATAAAATGAGAAAATGAAACAACCAACACCTCTTTCCATGGTGGAAAGAGGTTTATATACCCAAGTCCTTAATGGACTTGGGCCTCCGGCCCATGAACATGCTCATTGGTCGGGCTTAACATAAATGTAACTTAAACACTACTACGAGCCTATAACTATATTGTTGGAGTGACCGAGACTTTCTTTCTACGTAAAACGTATTTCCAACAATCTCCCCCAAAGGGAGGTCACTCCAAATTTACAAATTCCTAATCTAGCATGTTAGATCTTGTTCTTGAGCTCGTAGTCCACTTTCTCTTTCCTTCTTTCTTTTTCTTCTTTTTGTGAATATGTGTTGAATAATATCAGGCTTTTGCTTGGAATATGTTCTTTTGGCCTTTCACGTGTAATCTTTATCTTCTTGTGATGTTCGCCTCTTCCTGACTTCATGTCCCACACACTTATCCTTTGTTAAATTCTTGAAAGTTTCAGAGTCGATACAGTGGAAGACTTTTAGGTCATACTTTCTTGAATTTGCAGAAATATTTGATGCAGAAGGAATAATTATGTGAGGACGACTTCAACAGGTACACCGCAATGCAACCGTCTTCGAATGCAACAACATAATAAGACACGAATAAAATGGCTTTGACATTTTATTCTAATTCGATAGCATTTTACCTCCGGTCGGTGAAGACCGTTGGACGATATTAGATATCGTACCTGTGGCGGATAGTTTCAATTAAGTAACTTCCTGACAGGATTTCGCGGGTAAACCCGTTCTCTTTATTCGACCGTCCAAAGCTGACTGCGAACATAAAGAGTGAATCATTTTGATTAAAAATCCTTATGATTAAAGTCGTCAATTCATGAAACCTGGAACTAGTGAATTTCAATTAAGATTTTCACCATCGTTGCTTTCTAGTTGTCACGAGCTTGATTCAAATAGAATCTTGCTTGTCACCTACCAAGTGTTGTTTGATGTTAACACTAGAAGGATTTCCACTCGTCACTATGAACACCAAAGAGTGTCACTCTGAGTAATCTGGCAAGATCATACGATAATGCGTAGAGGCCTGTAACGAGTTTAAGTTCAATTAAGAATTAAACTACTGTTTCTTTCCAGTTTTCACAAGATTGGTTGTTAAAGAACCGCACGTGTCACCTACCATGAGCTTGTTTGATGTTGGCTCAAGCAGGATTTCCATCTTTATTGTAATACTTGCGTATCACTCGGATGTTCTGGCAATATTACAAGAATACTGCGTAGGACTCATAAAGATCTCTTACTTTTCACAGTGTGTGAAAAAGCAAGGAATAAATGGAAAGTGTCCTAATGAGACTTTTGATGATCTCGTGGCTCTAGACTCGATAGTGCGTTTTGATTTAGTGAGCGATGGCTGGAGAGGAGTGCCACCTATTCAATATCAGTCTATTCGGAGTGAATAAACCAATAGATAATGTGTTGATCTCCATGTGATTAAAACAAATATCTTTTGAGAGATATTTGAGTTAGCTGGGAAGGGTTGTGCATTGCATCACTGGGTCCATGATGTCTATCTTCAGTATCGAGAATCATTGAAAAAATAATCTCTATAGCATATGTATTGACCCGGTTTCTGCCTAAAGTTGTAAGGAGGGCTTCTTTCTTTACACCCTTTATCTTTACAATTCTTTTTCGATCTTCAACCCCTTCAATGCTTACCAATACGTCATCACTAGCACCTTGTTGTGATTGTTCCAGTGCTAGCTTAAGTACTTGGTCGGCATTCAGCTACGTTCACAATCTTTCTCCATCTTTCCTAGGACTTCTAATTCTATCTAGGGAATTGTCCTTGGGAAGATTCCATCGGTTCTGATGAATCATTGGACTAATACCTAATCCTACCACCCTTTTTTCACCACGTTCGTCATGAATTAAGTGTGTTTTGGGTAAGTATTGTTACCATGAAAAATCCTTGAAAATCACTTAAAGCACTTGTGACATTATAATCAAAGTTTTTGTGCCTTAAGTGTTTTGTTTATAAAAAACGCTCCCCCTTAACATGTGCATTACACATGTTAAGTTGGTTTATCTTTTAAGCCTTTTTCATTGTTTAGCCAAGTATCATTAAGTATCCTTAATCCCATTTTCTCCCCTTTCCAAAATGTTAACCATCAATATTTTGGATATTTAATGGATTAACCGGTCTTTGGGTAATAAAATGAAATTAGATGTTGGCCAAAGAACATATTAATGCTCCCCCTCAAATTAATAAGGGTTAGTTGTAGTTCTTGAGTATGATATGTTTGAAAGATTTAGAATCTCGAGAGAAATTCTTGAAAAAATATCATACGTTTACACTACAACATGCCACAAAAGCTGATTATACAAATATTAACATATTCACAATAATAGACATATGGAGTTGATCTGTTATAAGACGAACCATAATTAAATAGCTCGTTCCGTGAACCTATGGTGAGCTCCATATGGTCGTCCACCGACGAATCGTTCCACACTTCGTAGTAACCGGCGCTTCCTTAGAAGTTCCTCGATCTTCTTGATCGCCTACTTAGCTCCTATTTTGCATTGGCTTGTCCAGGGGTACTTGACTGCTGGAAGCGGTAGGTCGGCATTGAGAACCGTCAGATCATCTCGAACATGCTTGAGCGTACCATCGCTGAATTTGTGCAGTTCGAAGAATCGCATAAACTGCATGACGCCAGTCTCATTTGGATAAAAAATTCCCGCTTCCGGTGTGGTGGTCCCCATGTAAGGCTTCTTGTTCTTGTGGAAATTACTGAGTGGAGTAGTGTGGGGACGTTACAAGTTTAGCTGCTTCTGATAGCTCTCCACTCCAAGTTGAAAATCTTCCACCCGGTTTTGGATGACGATTTTTCTAGCATATTGACGAAAGTTGGAGCTCAATGCAATGACTATCTCAGGTGGTAAATGATCGACTTTTTCCTGAGCCAATATCAACAACAGATCTTCTATGTCTTCAAGGCGAAGGTACTGGAGATCACTTTCGTCAATTCTGTATTCCTTTTCATCAGTACATTTGAACACAATTACATTCAAGTAATCATAACCGAATACAGTTTGAGTAGTTGCTCCTTGGATGCTTTTAATTCTATGATCTTAAACAATAGAAGAACCTCTCTTTGGACGATGGAAGTGATTGTAAGCTAACCTTTTCTTTGGAGTCCAGTGAGAGATGCCAAGTGATGCATAAGTGTCATAAAACTTGAGCAATTCCCTTCTCCATAATGCATCAGGTATTTTATCTTCTATCCACGGTACGTTCTCCAAATTGATTGCCTTGATCATAGAAAGTGATGTGGCATACTTCTTCGCGCCTTTTTCAAGGTACTCGAGATCATGAGATACAAAGTGTTCTATTGGAATTGTTGCAGAACCGGCGATGACTGTGGGTGTGAGAGGTCGTAACACTGGAGTCTGAATTCTCGTAGTTGTCGCTCTCATGGCCTTTGTAAGCTCATTAAAATGATATTCTGCCTCATTATGGCTGATCTTCAAGGTATCAAAGAAATCCACATTCGCGGCTGCCAGTTTGATAAGGTCCGGAGTCATTGTCGGTTTCCCATGAGAATACCTTAGAAAGGCCGAGAAATCGATAGGATTGTTTAGGAATTGAGTCAGCTCCATTTCAGTTGCTGTGGCGAAAGGATGCTGTGGTGCCGCATTTGTGAGCCATAGTTGCTCCTGTACCGTGTCATCGATGATAAGAGATTCAACAAACGTGAGTTCTGGCACATTTAAGTCTTCTACTTCTATATCAGAGATGTGATGATCTTCAGATGGTGTTGAAGGTTGTTCTTGTGTCACCGGTATATCATCATGAGGTTCGTCTTCTAGCATTGACCCCGTGGGTTATTCTTGTTGTGTAGACACATGAATTTCGTTTTCTTGCATATATTCTACAGATTCATTGTGAGAATCAGTAGTAAAAACTGGTTCAGTAGATATACCTGTGTCAATATTCTGAGTTTCTGGTACAGTAGACTCCATCGTCTTTTCTGCGGTTTCAGCAACGCTTTCTGCAGCTTCCTCAATACCTTTCTCAGTAGCCTTATCACTTTCATCCTTATTTGACTCTTCGGCATTAGTACCCGTTTTGTCATTCTTATCACCCTTGTTGGTTCCATTACCGTCGTCATTATCATCATCGTCATCCTCATCCTCGTCATCATCTTCATCTTCATCCGTATCCTTATCCTTTTCTTCCTTATCCTCTTCTTCCTCATCCTCTGCTTCCTCATCCTCTTCCTCATTTTGATCATTTTCACCATCATCCTTATCACCATTACCCTCGTCATCTTCCTCCTCTAGCTCGTCTTCATTGTCAGACTCAGAGTCGGTAGTATCTGCAGGTGTATCTTCAATAATTTCTTTGTTGAGATATTGTAGAACTTTTCGTTTATTTTTCGATTTACGAGCCCCCATATTTAGCAGACGTGTCTGTAACAATGTCCTTAGTTGAAGGGTAGATAAACCATTACCGACAAAAGTTGGTAGCTGCTGATCAACATATGACTTGACTTCTCATCGAATGATCTTGGTCATCTTCTCATCAATTGACCCAAGAAAGGCAGCATTCTCTTTGTCACGAGTTTTCTTCTCTCTGAGAAATGATTTGTGTTGTTCTTTAAGTTTAGACACTCTGTCGGATATTTTCTTAAGTGTAGGCTCATCAGGTTGCGGTTCCTTGAGAGGTTGTGTGTCGGGAGTGGTGAATCTTCAGTCAGTGTAGCTATTTGTTTAGCTTGAGCCTCCAGCTGTTGTTGAAGAGACTGGATCAGTGGATCACTGACTGTGAGGAATGGGTTGGAGGTGGATGATAGTTGTTGTACTGATGATAGAGGTGTAACCATGACTGTTAAAGTGGTGGTGGATGATACGGGTTGTTCAAGGATAGGTGATGGTGTAGATTCAGTGATTGGGGTGGTGGTTGATACAGGTTGTTCTACTATTGATGACGGTGTAGATTCAGTCGTTGGGGTGGTGGTTGATACAGGTTGTTCAACAGGTACGGATGTGATAGCCGGTGTTATGATATCAGTGATGACCGGGGTGGATAATGGTGGAATGGTAGTTGATGTAACAGAGGTTATAGGAACATCCACAATGTTTTCATTTGTCGATGGATCAGTATTTGTAACCTCGACACCTTCCCCTTCCAAATTAAGATATTTCATAACATCGTCAGAGCCGGAAGTAGACTTACTTTGAAGTTGAGTTTCTGGTATGAAAGTTGCATGAGCATCGTCGTGTACCACCGTGTGAGTTGGTTCTGGTAAAGATGTGTTGACATTTACATCATGATACAACATATTTGTATCTGTGTTTACACTGCTACCACCCTCTTCACTCTGCTCACGACTTTCAAAATGGAAGTTATCAACATCTTCATAAGCATCTTCATCGGTAGGATCTTCATAAAAGGCAATATCGGCATCAGGTTCACCAAATTCCTCTAAGTCATCAAACACTATTGAGCCTGATCCTTTGTATGATGCAAAAGCCTCCATTCTGCATTGCTGAAGAGTAATACATAGTTGTTTGGCTTCATAAATGATTTGCTTAGCTGGTTCAGCTGAAGCAAAAAGTGCTTCTTTACCTTTGGTTTGCTTTGCTTTCTTTGGCCTTCTGAGTGGTACTTCTTTGTTGTCATCCTCAGTTTGGGTCATCTCATCTTCTTGAGCATCTTCATCAACTAATTGCTCTTTCCCTGTGCCTTTATCTTTTGAGGAAGCAGTTGATTGGCGCTTGGAAATTCTTTTCTTTCGTTTACCTTTTTGTGTCTCTGATTGTTTCTCGAAGGGAGTTGCATTTGCTCGTTTGAACTGTGCTTCAATATCCTGTAGCATCTCTCGGTAGTGATCACTTTCCCTGATTCCTTCATTCATCATGATGTCTGGCACTGGAGCTGGTCTGAGTGAATACTTTGTGATTTGATTATCCGCAGTCATAGTATCCAACACATCGTCACTGTCTTGAGTATGATAGAAGAAATTCCTACGAGGATCAATATCTGGGTCACTCTTCATGAAGAAATTGATGATTAGTTTTGTGAACCTTGGAAATGGGAGATGCACCGCTTTCCTCTTGGAACTTGTGAATTGATGACAGAATTCCTCCCAAAGTTGTAATGCATAGTCCACTTTAGATACAGTATAGAGACCCCAAAAGATAATTGCCTGAGAGGATCGCATTGCGTCTGATACACGAATCTTGGAAGTAAGGCATTTTACTAAAGTAGTGACAATTGCTTTCCAAGGTTGCCCAATATGTGACGTGTTAAACTGAGAGAGGAAACTAATTTCACCCTCATAATTCAATTCTCGGATTACTCGAAGCAGTTCTTCTGAATCTGGGTCAGGCACAAAGTGTTCCCCTTTTGCTAACTTAGGAAGCTTGAATAGTTGCCTAAATTGACGCAAGTCAAGTGTCAAGTCTTTGTTGTTTAGAGTAATAGCGATAATCTTCTTTGACAATTGTTTTGACTGTGTGATTGTGGCTGTTGCCCAAAATTTGTGCATGTATACTTCAGGAACTGATGTAGTGACACGTAATGCATCCTTTATCGGTGAACAATCTAGGATATCCGTTGCAATTTTGAATGCCGCCAAAGAAGGATCGAAATCGTCTTTCCGACGAAAATTGTTTGGTGCATGTTGCATTCTAGCATTAAGTGGAACAAGGATAAGATCTAGTCGTTTTTGTTCTTCTTCGGTTATCGACATTTTCTTGCTTTTAGATAAACACAAGCACACTTGATATATACACACACACACACATATATATATATATATATATATATATATATATATATATATATATATATATATATATATATATATATATATATATATATATATATATATATATATATATCTCATAAACTATGTAAATCCTAAGCATTGGAAATAAATCACAACAAATGTCACCACATATGATTGAGTAACAAAATACAAACATAGTTCATATGGACTAAGTTCATACATTCAGAATCACACCTAGAATTATGAAAGATATGCCACAGACAATTTATACTAAGGAGATAACGACCTAGCATTAGTTCTTTGAATATCTGGATTTCTTGGTTGTCATAACTCGAACCTAAGTAGGTCTAGGTTTAGTTTCAACCACAACCTCAGTTGGTCTTGGTTTAGTTTCAACCACAACTTCAGTAGGCTTTGTTTTAGTTTCAACCACTACTTCAGTAATTTGTGGAGTATCCCCAACCCAGATTTCAGTAGGCTTGAACACAGGGTAAGACAACGATGAAACTTTGTCTTCCATGGCCTGGATACAAAACACAAGACATTGAATAAGTAATTCGTATCTCTTTTATTTACAGAATTGTCAACTTATTAAATAAGATGAACTTCTGTAATAAGAAACCTTTCAAGTATTCTTATGAGATAAAATTATTTAATTTCAATATAAATTGGTTTCGTTTTAATGACGCTAATTTACTTAAAGCCTAATAAAGTGGGAGTGCTGTCTGGGCCGAATTCATTAGATAGTCTTTGGCAAGTGCAGAACTCTTAAAGTCTATTACAAGCCTAACAAGTGTTACAATGTAAACCCTTATCGCAATCTAAAAGACATTCAAGGCAAAGGCATTGCAAAACTAAGTCCATTGTAGTGCTTAACATATCTAAACAAACTTGCAAATTTTCTGTCCATCGAAACTATGCATCGCATTGAACCCATCACATTGAACCGATCGTATCGAACTCATCGCATTGGACCCATCGCATTGAACCCATCGCATTGGACCCATCGCATTGGACCCATCACATTGGACCCATCGCATTGAACCCATCGCATTGGACCCATCGCATTAGACCCATCATAACGGACCCATCGCAACGGACCCATCACATTGGACCCATCGCATCGGACCCATCGCAACGGATCCATCGCAACGGATCCATCGCAACGGATCCATCGCAACGGACCTATCGCAACGGACCCATCGCAACTTGTCCATCGCAAAAAGCCATCGCAATGGACGCATCACAACGAGCCCATCGTATTGGTGCCATCGCAGCGAATCCATCGCAGTTATGCCATCGCAATCAATGCGATAAGAAGCCATCGTTGTCAAGCATCGTATTCGGGGCGATAGAACCAACGCAAATCTTTTGAGTTCGATTACGGGACTTAGAATCTGTTATAAGCCAAACTGGTTAAAACCAATGTTAATCTAGGCTAGATGAACAAATCCCACCTCTTAAAACTCATTTTCATCAAGAATCTATAAACCCTAATTTGTTCAGATTCGATGGATACATGTTTGAGTTATGAAAGGAGTATGAGATAATCATCTAAATAATATACACTGAGTAATAGATATACCTAGATCAGATAAGCGAATGGCACTAATAGATGGATAAACAAAGCTTTAACAATGGCGGTTTGGAGTTGTGATGTTGTGTGTGTAACAGTTATGAAAAAGAGACGAGTAGGGGGGGGGGATATATTTGACTTTGGTCAAACCAAGTTGCAAGAAATTGCAACTTGGTCCCCCTTGTTGCAATTGTGCAATTTTTTACCCCCAAGGATTAAGATATTATATAAACACATGTAAAAAACACATGAGCTAACCAACACCTTAACCCGTAACGTCTTAACTTTGAAAACAAACACGAAAACAAACTCCTAACGCTTAATTGCAAACAAGCTATACCTCAAACCACATAAAGCACACAAAGCATATAATGATGAGAATGGTCGGTTTATATTTTTTGAAAACCCTTTTTGAAGACGAATTTTAATTCCAAAAGAAATATAATATTTGCTCCCCCTTAAACGTAGACCCGTTTTCTATTTAAAGAGCTGTAGTCATTGTTTTTAAAAGAACAAATATCCATGAAGACTTTTTCCGGTATAGTGATTTTATGGAACGATTCTGGTGGCAATAAGATTTCTCTTATTTTTACAAGATAAGTGCACTGAAACGTACACTAATTTGTGTTAGACCAAGTTATAAAGTAAACTTGATCCCTTACAAGGTTTTAAAGTAAACCTTGCCCGAGAAAATTAATTCCCGTTGTGAGCCAACGTTTTCATAAGAAATACGTGACTTTAATGCGAAAAGCGGGTTGCAATCTGAAATAACTACAAGCCATAATGGGCATGTTTTAAAAACATGTACAACTTTTATACGGACTCTATTTATGGCGCTGTGTCAATTTTAACGACATTTCTAAGGCCGTAAATATTACCGTACTAAAAGACATGCCCGTTTTGAAAATGAAAAATATTTTTGGATTTTCTTGATTTTATATATTTTTTTTATGGATTTTGTATATTTTATATTTTTTATGGTTTTTCTATGTTTTATATTTTTGTATTTTTCTTTTGGTGGTTTAAATATATACGATAATATACAGGATCACGATCAAAGGATACTCTAGAATAGTTTACCATCACTATTCTTCAGATTCTTCTGCCAACTCCTTAAGTGTCGCTGGGGAGAATGATTTCATGCCTAGATTCTCGATCAAAAACTCGATACGTCCTCGATCTAAGGCCTTTGTGAATATATCTGCCAACTGATACTCAGTGTTGACGAAGTACAATTCGATCACTCCATTTTCCACTTGCTCTTTGATGAAGTGGTAGCGTATGTTAATGTGCTTTGCCCGGGAATGTTGAACATAGTTGCAGCACAGAGCAATTGCACTTTTGTTATCACAGTACATCAGAATTTTCTTGAATCCAAGACCGTAGTCAGTTAATTGTGACCTCATCTAAAGAACTTGAGCACAACAACAGGACATAGCAATGTATTCAGCCTCTGTACTTGATATCGCAGCACTTTTCTGCCTTTTTGATGCCCAACTAACAAGTCTATCTCCAAGAAGTTGCACACTGCCAGAAGTGCTACGTCTCGTAACTTGACACCCAGCATAATCCGCATCTGCATATGAGATTAGTGCAATAGAAGAATCCTTCGGATACCACATACCACGATTAAGTGTTCCTTTAAGATATCGAAAGATCCTTTTCACAACATGTAAGTGCTTTTCGGTAGGCCGAGCCTGATACCGGGCACACATGCATATAGCAAATTGCAAATCAGGTCTGTTAGCAGTCAGACAGAGAAGAGTGCCGATCATTCTACGGTAAAGTTTAGGATCGACAGTTATCCCTTCCTTATCTTCATCTAACTTGGATCTCTCCACCATTGGAGTATCCACGAGGTCAATGTTTTCAAAATGATACTTCTTTAATGATTCAAGAGCAAATTTGGATTGGTTAATGAAGATGCCTCTGGGATTCTGAGAAATTTGTAACCCTAAGAAAAATGAAAATTTTCCCATCATCGACATCTTAAAACGTGTGGACATAATTTTCTCAAAATGGTCAGACAGTCTTTGATTAGTAGCAGCAAATATTATATCATCAACATAAATTTGTACCAGTATCATGTCGTTGTCCTCCTTGAGAATAAATAATGTTGGGTCCACTTTGCCTTTGGAGAAGCCTTTCGATATGAGAAAATACGATAGGAGATCGTACCATGCGCGTGGAGCTTGTTTCAACCCATAAAGAGCCTTCTTGAGCTTGTACATGTGATTAGGATACTCCGAGTTGACGAATCCATTCGGCTGGCTTACGTAGACATCTTCCCTTAAATCACCATTGAGAAATGCCGTCTTAACATCCATTTGGTAGACGATCATGTTCATGTGAACAGCATAAGCAAGGAATAGTCTAATTGCCTCCAATCGTGCTACAGGAGCAAAGGATTGTTCAAAGTCAATACCCAAAGCTTGTTTGTAACCTCTAGTAACCAATCTAGCTTTGTTCTTCAGCACTCCACCTAACTCATCGAGTTTAACCTTATATACCCACAACAATGTAAGGATTTCAACATTGCTGGGTAAAGGAACTAATTCCCACACTTCAAGAAGTTGAAATTCATTAAGTTCCTCTTACATGGCTTCAATCCAAGAGGATTTAGTCATGGCTTGTTGCCAGTTTTTAGGTTCAGTGTCGGAAAGAAATGCATCAAAGTAGAAATATAATGCATGTTCTTGGAGTTGGGGGCGTGTTAAGACTGGTCGATTGATGTCACCAATAATATTACGTATTGGGTGATCCTTTGTCCATTTTGTATTGTGATTTTCAATCCGTGGTGGTCGGGAGTGAACGATTACAGGAGCTTCCTCTGAGGTAGACGCACCGTTAGGGTCTTCAGGTATTGGTGAACCAAAGAAAGGAAGCTCTTGTAAGTGAGAAAATTCCAAATCGTGATCATAGGGATCCTCTTCAACATCATTAGGAACGAGTGGGGGTGATGATTCGGGTGTAGTTTGTGAATTGGTGGGGGATGGGACATCTAGTTCAAGAGTAACAGTAGATGTCTCGGACTGATTTTCATTATCTTGAGCAACAACTTTAGGAAACGGAGCTACTGCTGCAGGTGCTGGAGAATCATTACTAGGTGGATCAAAGAATTCATCAAACCTAGGTTGAAATAACTCATCCCACTCGGACCTTGTAGGTGGTATAAATGATGAAGAAGTAGGATTGTTGGGATTTAATCCAGAACTGATTGTACCGGTTCCTATCTCATGTAATGCGGGTTCAGAGCTGTGTTGCTCAGAAGTCATCGCTGTCAGCTCATCAAAATCGGCATCCAAAGTTTCTACTATCTTGCCAATACGTCGGTTATAAATTCAGTAAGCTTTCTTTGCAGGCGAGTAACCAATGAAACTTCCAATATCAGCCTTCGGTTGAAGTTTGCCCAAATACTCACTATTTGTATTTCGATAACACAGTGCACCAAACACATGAAGAAATGAAATATCGGGTTTGTGTCCATGAAGTATCTCATATGGAGTTTTACCATGATGTTTACGAACGATGGAGCGGTTTTGGGTATAACATGCGGTTGCCACTGTTTCAGTCCATAAGAATAAAGGAGCATTCGCATAAATCAACATAGTTCTAGCAGCTTCCATAAGTGTATGGTTACGTATTTCCACAACACCATTTTGTTGTGGAGTGCGGGTAACAAAAGTTTCATGAGAAATACCTACCTTTTCATAATAGTCTCGTAGAGTTTGATTAACGAACTCAGTTCCATTATCAGTGCGAATGCGGCGAACAGTAGCATGAAGACGTACTTGGATCATCTTTAAGAAAGTAATAATATACTGTGGTTCTTGATCCTTAGATGCTAAAAATTTTACCCATGTAAACCTTGAGAAATCATCCACCATGACGAGGATGTATTTTATACCACTCACACTAGCCGTACGCATTGGCCCGCAAAGATCCATGTGAAAAAGATATAGTGGTTCTTGGTTGGTTTCTTCAGCTTTAGGTTTGTATGATTTCTTGGTGCTTTTCCCCAAAGAACACGCGGAACATAGATGATCCTTGTCGAACTTAAGTTTTGGAAGACCACGAACAAGTTCGTTTTTAGCCAAATGGTTTATAGCATCAAAGTTAAGATGAGATAACCGGCGATGCCACAACCATGACTTGGTCTTGGATGCTTTGGAGAGAAGGCATACAGGAGAGGCGGCCATCATGTTTTGAATGGACAGTGTGTAGAGATTATCCCCTCGAGAACCCTTTAACAAATCATTTCCTGCAAGATCGCGAATAAAGCAAGTATGTTGTCGAAAAGCCACCTCAAGGTTTGAATCGCAAAATTGTCCCACTGAAAATAGATTGTGACCAAGTCCCTCCACATAATAAACCCTTGAAATCGTAACATTCCCAATTTGGTATTCACCATAACCCATGATCTTCGCAATATGGTCGTTGCCGAATTTAACCGTTCCTAGAAACTTGCTGACGAAATTTCTGAGCATCGAGCGATCTCCTGTCATATGCTTTGAGCATCCAGAGTCCAAGTACCAGAGGATGATTTGGACCACCTGAAAATATCACCAGACAAGGACGATGTATCGGAATCTAGTAGTTCCTCTGTGTTAGCAGGTACAGATATAATTATCTTAGATTTGCTAACCGAAGAATTCTTAGGCTTCCAAACTTGCTTCCTAAATGTCGGCTTAGATTCTAGTTGTCTAAGATCCTTAGGTACTTCTTCACTGGTAGGCACAATAGTGGGGGCAGACCTAGTTAAAGGGCACTTTTTCCATTTCTTACTGCCAGTGTTCCTATTTAAAGGACGCTGAGACCTAACTTCCGTGGATGTGATCCTAGTTAAAGGGCACTTAGTTCCATTACCAGTGAAGGTCCTACCAGTGGGTTTCCATTGCCAACCAACTTGGGTGAATTTCTTCCCCGTTGGAATCCATTCAAGATTATTCCTAATTGCATACATTTCATTCACGTGATCAACAAGGCATAAATCATGACGTTGAAAAAACATGCATTCATTACAATTCCAACATCGCAAATTTGAATTCAAATTTTTCTTAGGCTTCTACACAGAAGCAGATCCTTTTGTCTTAGATACATGATTCTTTTTATTTGAAACTGAAATAACATTCCTAGGGTGAACTTCTACTTTCTTCTTGGCAGTCCTACTAGTGGAAGGCTTGATCCTATCTTTCTTGTCTTGAGATCCTTTAGCCTTAGTAGACATAATTACTCCTGTATAAGCCATGTGAACATTAGTGATAGATTTTGATGTAGCCTTGATGGGTGTGTTTAAAATAGGCTTAGATCCTGGATTCCTATTGAATGGAGTAATGGCAATGGTGGGGGTTTGCTGTTTCGGGGGTACAGATATCGGTTGCCCAATGTACTCTAAGTTTGCTAAACTATCCTGAACGTGATCCGCATATAATAAAAGCTCATATAGAAGATGACTTGTGGGATCTAGTTCACGCATGTCATCAACAATCTCTCTAGCAAGATCAGCATGTTCTAAGGCATTTTGTGGCAAACTTAGTTGGACTATTCTTAAATTTTGGATCCCGATATAGCACACGTGGGTTGGGTTTGGGAGCGCTAGAGGTCGAGGCAGAGATGGTGGCTGGATTATCAACAACTTCTTGTCCTTTGAGTTGAAGTGTCTCTTTTAATTCAGCCAAAACCATGTTTTTGTCTATGAGTTGAATATTTAAGTCAGAGATTTCCTCGCACTTACGGTTCAATTGGTCAACGAGTGACTTTTGCTCTGCCGCGTTAAAAGCGAAGCGTTCTTCTAACGAACCATAAATATCTGAGAAACCCTGCTTTACTTTATCAAGTTACCCTATCATAGAAGTAATTCTATCTTCTAGGGCATGATTCTTAATCTCTACAGCCTCTAGTTCCAGTTTATCTACTACTGATTCTTTCTTAAGTGTCATAATTTCTTCCTCTAATGCCTGAAATACCTGAATCATCTTGTCACTTGTCTCAACGGAGTTTTCACAATCATTTGTTTTTGAAAGAGTTTCATTTTTAGATTGATTTTCAATTTCAAGAGATATACAATGTTGTTGAAGCTCATTAAAATGTGTTGAAAGTGTGTTATAAGAATCTTGAAGCTCTAAAAATTCAACGTTAGATTCATGACAAGAATGATTATCCACATTAATCACAGGCTCAACAATATTCACAAATATATCATGCACATCATCACATTTATTCACAGTAGATGAAATCTCATGAGCATATTTAAGAGTAACAACTTGCATCACTTCAAGAGACACTATATGTTCTAAGAATCGGTCATATTCGGATAAAATCTTTTCTTTTTCAATTAAATGTTGTTAATAAGCATCATCCATTTCATAGAAAACTTTTTGAACTTCACCTATTTCAAAACTTAGATTTCCAGCGAGATAATAGACTCCATTTTTAATATTGTTTACAAACGGAACGATCTCTTTCTCAAACACCGTTTTCATGTGTTCGAAAGCCCATTATCCAGAGGTTTGAGCCGTTGAAGTCGTACATTCCAGGATGACCTTGTCAAACTCGGTAAGGTATCGCTCAATCTCTTCCAAGCTTAGCTTTACCGTACTTACCGGTGGAGGATTCTTAGGAATTTCCTTCAGTTTGTCCGAGTTAACGAGTGTAGGAAGTATACTAAGGCTTTCTCTAGTAGGCATGTAAGCGGATGTCTAGATATATTTCTTTTGCATATTAAATCGAGTTCTAAGATCTATTTTTGCATAAGTTGCATTCACTTGTGCATAGTCATACTCAGGATATGTAGAAAGTAATTTTAACCGATTCTCTTCATATGGTGACATGCTCCCAGATTCATTTAAAAACACAATCGGATCTAATACCAATCCTAACTTGGTTGCATCATAAAGTCGTGGGTTGTGGTGAAATGCTTGCTTTGCATACCCCGGGTTAGGTGGTAGGTCTATTAGACGCGATAGATTGAACTATTGAAAAGAAGAATGAAACAAGTGTACTAAATGTGAAGCAGATTATTGTTTTAAAAGCAAAATTTCATTCTTTTTAACTCTCTCAGACGCCTTAATTTACGTTTCAACTCTTTTAGACTCGAGAATTTTGAAATCCGTTTGTAGTTTTTGAAAATTATTAACGACTGACTCTTTTTCTTTAAGTTCTTTCGAAAGATTTGCTCTTAAACTCTCAATTTCTAGCAGATTATCCATTTGGACTTGCCTAAACCTATCAAATTCAGGATTAGTTAAGGTAGTGGACACTGGAGTTAATTCCAAGGTTTTAACCTTTTCCTTATGCAAAGCAAGCTCGACAGATAAAGTCTGATTAACACTGAGGGTTTTAAGGACCACATTATTCATTTGGCTAAGCAAAGATGCCGAGACCATAACCAAATCAGGTTGAGCAAACGAATTTGTAGTCGTAATAGCTCCCGGTTGTGGTTCACTCAAAGTCTGGGGGGACTTGCATTGATATTTCTATCATTGTTTGTCTCCTCGATTAAGGTACTAACCACCAGAGGTTGTTCCGGATACTCAGACACTTGCTCAACTTGATAAGGTACAATACTAGTATCCGTAGCAGTATTTGGTACCTCAGAAATTGTGTCAGCTCCATAAAGTGAAAGATTTGCCATGAGAGCTGCTTTGGCGGTATTGAGATCATCACAGTCAGAGTCATATGCATCCAAATCATCACATTGATATGCGGCATTGTTTGTGATGGCTGCTGTGAGACCGTCAGTGTCCGCGACTCCTGAATCTGCGAGAAATGCCAACTCTTCTTCATCGAGCTCACGTCCTTGGGCTTGAGCATTCACCAAGTAGATATTCTCCTGAAACCATGTGCTATCCCTTTTCCTCTTGGGCTGCTTACACTCTCGGGCCATGTGCCATTCCCCTTTGCACTTGTAGCATATAATCATCTTTGTTTTGCCAGTGCTATTAACTCTTGTAGCAGCAGTGTTAGATGAACGTGCACCAGCATTAGATGAATTGGGTCTCCTCTGAAGTGGTTGCACCATGACTCTGCCATCTTGAATTGTAGACTATTGTCGAGAGTTAGAAGAGTTCCTAACTGATTGTTAGTTGTTGCTGGTCCTCTGTAACCTCGTTTGTTCAATGTTTGAGTGAGATAAGCAGACATTTGAGCAAGTATATCAGTAGGACTATCCCCTTGTCTAAACTCAGGGACAGGGATCTCATCATCACAATAGAATGCTGGTGCTGATTGAGCTACAATCTGATTGGATGGAACACTAACTTGTTGTGAGTAATGGGGTTGAGGAGCCTCAAGTTGTTGATAGGTAATAGCAGGGTTTGTTGGAGGTAGATAAGGTGAATACTGGTGTGACGCATAAGGTAACGGATGTGAATATCCTTGTGATGATGTTGCTGGTTGCTTGTATTGTTGGTGATAAGATGTAGGCGGTTGTGGCAAGATCGAGTACTGTGGGAAGCTTGGTGTTTGATACAATGTTTTATAGGAAGATTGGTGTCCCAAAGCAAGCGGAGAGTTGTGGTATGACAATGTAGGATGGTTTGCCATTAATGCCAATGGTTCTTGATAAGATCCCTGAGAGATTTGTTTTTGGATCACATGCTTTTCGTGTTGTTGTAAGAAAGCATAAAGTTGATCTGAATTTGGCTTGTGCAAATCTCGAATCATCTTAACATCGGTGACATATTGACTCCATTCTTGGGGTAACGTGTTCAAGAACTTTGTGTTTAGTTGAAACTGTTCAATCCTTAGATTATACACGTTCATGTCATTCATCAAAGTAGTGAAACGCCAATAGTAATCGTGAAGAGTCTCCCCTAGAATGTATGTAAACCTATCAAACAAGTCATACAATTGACACTCTCGTTATTGCTTAGTTAGAGAGGTCCCTTGTAACAAAACAACTAATCGATCCCAAAGATTCTTTGCCACTGTGTGTTCACTTACCATTCTATAGATATCGGGTGGAAGGGCTTGAAGTATTGTCTGAACGGCCCTTTCATCTGCATCGGCAATGATTTTGTTAGCATCGGTCAACTCATGATACAACCTTTCCCTCGTCACATTGTTGACGGTAACTTCTCCCCAATCTAATGGACCTTTTTCTATTGATTGAAGCATAAGTAGACCATTGGGTTTGCCCATGATGTACCTTTTCATGCGACCTTCCCATGCTTCAAATAAATCTTTGATGAGCAAAGGTGGGCGAGTTTCGATACCCGAGATGATTGAGATATCGGTAAGCGGAGTCATTGTTGGAATATATGAATTTAAATTCATTTTATGATCCCTTGAATAAAGATTATCAAAAATGATCGAACAATGAAATAAGGTTATGTGTTTTTGTATTGTTAAATGAAAGATGTTGTTATCTTTGTTGTTGTGTTTGTTTTTAAAATTTACCAAAATACCAAATTAATGCAAGATAGAAAAATCCTCTAAGTATCCAAAACCAAATTCTATCAGAATGTGTCAAGTGTCAGAATGTTGCTTCTGTCGGAATACCCTTTCTATCGGAATGATTGCAAGTATCGGAATGTTAGTTCTATCGGAATGTTGGTTCTATCGGAATGTTGATCTGTCGGAATGTCGATCTGTCGGAATGTCCTTCTATCTGAATATTGGATCTGTCGGAATGTTGATCTGTCGGAATGTTGATCTGTCGGAATGTCCTGATCGCAATATGGCTAAAACAATTTGGACAGAGTAACGTCTCAATATCCCTTAAAAACCGTCGGAATCCGCGATCGCAATGAAAAATCGGAATAACTCGTCAGAATAAGGTATCGGAATCCGTGTGATCGCAAAGTAAAACCCTTGGGTTATTGCGATCGAGTCTCACTCACTTGTACTTTCCGATGGTATCACTCGCTAGAATTTCAGAAAGATGAAAAACAAGAAAGTTCTTAACTTTTGATCCAAAAAATTTGTGTTTTAACCAAAACCAAGATACCCAAATCACTACGACACGAATAAAGAAGGTATGCGACTTAAGAACACAAACAAACACGAAATGTTTTTGATGCTTTGGCAATAAACAATCAAAAAACACACGTTATGCTTAAGAAATCATAAGCAATACAAAGACCAACCTATATTTCATCCCATGCTCTTGATACCAATTGTAGTCAATGATAATCTTTGTATTTCAAGAGGGTTGATGTTTTCTAGACAGAGAAACTTGAGAGAGAAGTGAAAGAAACTATGTGTTATAAAATGAGAAAATGAAACAACCAACACCTCTTTCCATGGTGGAAAGAGGTTTATATACCCAAGTCCTTAATGGACTTGGGCCTCCGGCCCATGAACATGCTCATGGGTCGGGCTTAACATAAATGTAACTTAAACACTACTACGAGCCTATAACTATATTGTTGGAGTGACCGAGACTTTCTTTATACGTAAAACGTATTTCCAACATTCATAAATACAATGGATTAACATAAAACAAAAAGGCTAACATGATGAATATGACTAATTCATGGATTCATCTTTATCACAACACTAGTGAGTGAGTGATCTTCTCTTTGGACAAGGTAAAGGAGGGGATCAAGAGGATAATCATATGTAAACATACTTAACACATTAAGTGATCATTTACTAACGATTATGCTATAGAAAAGAGAAAGGGGGCTGAGAAAAATGTCCAAAAAGGCTTGTTGGAAAATGAGATTTGATCCACTATTTATAGGAGACAAAGTGCAACGGCTAGCTGGGCGCGGTTCCTTGTCTAGCCCGACGGTTCCTTATCGCTAGAGAACCGCCTAGCTATTTAAGGTACCACCCAGTAGACTACGCTCCAATTTTTATCTTTTAGTGGGGTAGGAATATCTGAGGTTTTTTAAACCTTCAAAGGATATTCTTATGGCATATGGAATATGCCATTTACAAATTTACATTTTCCATTTTAATAAAACATTTTCTTAAAAAGAAAGTTTATTAAAAAATCTTTTGTCATATTAACAAAAGTGAGTTTTAAGGATAATCACTTTGATGATCACTAAGTATGATTAAGAAAAGTTAGTGATATGATTATTACCTTGATGATAGTTGTAGGATATGTAAATCTTGCTTATGTTTTAGAGAGAGAAAAAGATATAGAGATGGTGGATTAAACACAATTCTAGAGAGAGAAATAAGAGTAAACTATGTGAAAAATGATTAACCACACCACCCTCTCCATCAAAGGAGAGGGTTTATATACCAAGCCCATAAGATGGGCTTGGGCTTGCATTTGGGCCGTCCATACATGACATGGACTAGGCCTTTCCTTGTTTACTTAATGTAAGATATCTAGACTACGAGCTACAACTTAATATATTGTTGGAGTGACCGAATCTTCCTAAATACGTAAAAACGTATTTCCAACAATCTCCCCCTAAGGGAGGTCACTCCAAACAAGGGCGTTACCCGAGTTACAACAATGAAATAAACCTAGCATACTATGCTTGTCTTGAGCTCGTAGTCTTCCTCTTACTTTTCCTTTTCTTTTTCTGGTGAACATGCTGATGTGATCTTTGATATCAATCTTGAGCATTAATCTCTTGCCTTGATCTCGTGCATCCATCACTTGTGATCTTTGCCTCTTTGTGACCTCACGTCCCACATACTTATACCTTCGTAATTCTTGAAAGCTTCAGAGTTTGATACAACGGAAGACTTAACTTTTAGGCTTTCTTGAATTAGATGAGATATTAAGTGCATAAAGTAAAAGCATGCGGGGACGACTTCTTCTCGGATTCCGCAACGCCACCGTCTTCAAACGCCGTAACATAAGTAGACACGAACGAAATGGCTTTGAACATTTTATTCTAAATCGGTAGCATTTTACCTCCGGTCGGTGAAGACCGTTGGACGATATTAGATATCGTACCCGTGACGGATAGTTTCAATTAAGTATCTTCCTTACAGGATTTCGCGGGTAAACCCGTTCTCTTTATTCGACCGTCCAAAGCTGACTGCGAACATAAAGAGTGAATCATTTGGATAATAATATCCGCATGATTTGAAGCCGTCAATTCATGTTCCTGGAACAAGTGAAATTCAATTAAGAACCGCACCATCGTTGCTTTCCAGTTGTCACGAACTTGATTCGTATAGAATCCTGCAAGTTACCTACCAAGTGCTGTTTGAGGTTAACACTAGAAGGATTTCCACTCATCACTGTGAACACTAAGGCATCACTCTGAGTGTTCTGGCAAGATCACTAAGATATTGCGTAGAGGCCTGGAACGTGTTTAAATTCAGTTAAGAATTAAACAGTTGTTGCTTTCCAGTTATCACAAGTTTGATTCATAAAGAATCGCACAAGTCACCTACCATGAGCTTTTTGATATTCGCTCAAGAAGGGTTTCCATCTTCATTGTAAATACTTTCGTATTACTCGGATGTTCAGGCAAGATCATGAAGATTTTGCGTAGGACTCTTAAAATATTTCTTACTTTTCACAGTGTGTAAAGAAGCAAGGAAATATGAAAGTGTGTCCTAATGAGATATTTGATGATCTCAAATGGCTCTAGACTCGATCGTGCACTTTGGATTTTAGTGATCGGAGACTGGAGAGGAGTGCCACCATTTCAATACCAATTTATTCGGAGTGAATAAATCGATAGATAACGTGTTGTCTCCGTGTGATTAAAACAAATACCTTTTAAGAGATATCTGAGTTAGCTGGGATGGGTTGTGCATTGCATCACTGGGTCCATGATGTCTGTCTTCAATATCGAGAATCATTAAAATGATCTCAATAGCATATGTGTTGACCCGGTTTCTGCCTAAAGTTGTAAGGAGGGCTTCTTTCTTTACACCCTTTATCTTTACAATTCTTTTTCATTCTTCAACCCCTTTAGTGCTTACCAATACGTCATAACTAGCACCTTGTTGTGATTGTTCCAGTGCTAACTTAAGTACTTGGTCGGCATTCAACTACGTTCACAATCTTTCTCCGACTTTCCTAAGGACTACTATTTCTAGCTATGGAATGTCCTTGGGAAGATTCCTCCGGTTCTGGAAGAATCATAGGACTTAACCTATCCTACCATCCTTATGTCACCACAATCTTCATCGTCGTGAAATAAATGGATTTCGGGTAAGTATATGTCACCATGAAAATCCATTTTGATATGCAAATCCGTTTTTCTCCCCCTTAACATATGCCACGATATTCGAAAACATTTCGCACATGTCGGGATGAGCCAACACATTAAGTCAAACCATTTGTGATAATATCCCATATTAAATCACATTTTCTCCCCCATATTAAAAATATTAATCCAATCGATGTTTTTAATATCAATTGATTTAATGAAGTTTTAACAAAGGTTTTGGGAAGAAAAATGCAAGTCCGTTTTATCTTCATGATATCAAACGCATGAGATATGATACCGATTTGTAATATGATCACATATTCACCATATTAAAAAGAATTGACAAGGTTGGACCTGATTGATGAGAACATCATATGATAAGATCAAATGGTTCTTGTCAGCATATGTTGGTCGCCTCGTCACGTCTGAAGTCATCTCTTGACACCACATGTACGATTGGTATTGTTGTCTTGACACCAACTTGTGAACTTGGCACGTTCGGCATCGAAGATTCTGAATGCTTGACAATTGCTCCCCCTCAATTGTTGACCCGTGTTCTATCGAAAGAGCTGTAGTCGTCGGTTGAGTAGTCGCATCGTCGAGTATGTAGATACCAATTGTAGATAGCATGGTTGTAGAGATGATAGCTTCATAAAAACAAGACTTCTCTTGTTTTAACAAATAAATGCACTGAAACGTACATAGATTTGTGTTAGACCAAGTCATAAAGTAAACTTGATCCCTTACAAGGTTTTAAAGTAAACCTTGCCCGAGAAAATTAATTCCCGTTGTTAGTCAAAGCTTTCATAAGAAATACTTGACTTTAATGTGAAAACCGGGTTGCAGTCAGAAATAACTACAAGCCATTTAGGCATGTTTTATGAAATAATTACAACTTTTGTACGAACTCTATTTATGGTACCGTGTCAATATTAATCGACATTTCTAAGGCCGTAAATATTATCGTACCAAAAGACATGCCTTTGAAAAATAAAGTAAAAATATTTTTGGATTTTTATGAATTTTTCAATTTTTATGGTTTTTATATGGTTTTATATTTTTGTATTTTGCTTTTGTGAGTAAAAATATAAACAATATATACAACTGATCACCAAGGATACGGAGAATAGTTTTACCACGACTATTCTTTCGCTTCATCTGCTAGTTCCTTTAGAGTCTCAGGCGAGAAAGTTCTCATTCCTAGCTTGTCGGCCAAAAATTCAATTCGAGCTCGATCTAAAGCCTTCGTGAAAATATCCGCCAATTGATACTCAGATCAGACAAAGTAAAGCTCGATTACTCCATTTTCAACTTGCTCCTTGATGAAATGGTAGCGAATGTCAATATGCTTCGACCGGGAGAATTGAACGTTGTTGCAGCATAAGGCAATTGCACTCTTGTTGTCACAGTACATCGGAATTTTGTTGAAACCTAGACCATAGTCGGTTAATTGCGATCTCATCCAAAGAATTTGAGCACAACAACCAGACATAGCTATGTATTCTGCTTCCGTACTTGAAATTGCAGCGCTTTTCTGCCTTTTCGATGCCCAACTGATTAATCGATCTCCTAGTAGTTGCAAAGTTCCACTCGTGCTACGCCTTGTATCTTGACAACCCGTGTGATCCGCATCTGCATATGCCATTAGTGCAATAGAAGAGTCCTTCGAATACCAAAGTCCCCGATTAATGGTTCCTTTAAGATATCGAAAGATCCTTTTAACAGTAGCTAAGTGTAACTCAGTAGGCCTAGTTTGATACCTGGCACACATACATATAGCAAACTGAAGATCAGGTCGACTGGCTGTGATATACAGAAGAGTACCGATCATTCCACGATAAAGTGTCGGATCAACGGCAACTCCATGTGGATCTGCATCAAGCTTAGTTCGTTCCACCATTGGAGTATCCACGGGGTCGCAAGATTCCATCTTATACTTCTTAAGCGATTCAAGGGCATACTTGGATTGATTGATAAAGATGCCTCTGGGACTCTGAGATATCTGAAGACCTAAGAAGAATGATACCTTGCCCATCATTGACATCTTAAACTTGGAAGACATGAGTGTCCCAAACTCATCCGATAAGGTTTGGGTCGAGGCTGCAAATATAATATCATCAACATATATTTGTACCATAATCATATCTTTACCTCGTTTCTGAATGAACAGCGTAGGATCCACCTTGCCTTTTGTGAAGCCTTGTGTAATGAGGAATTGTGACAATAGATCGTACCATGCGCGAGGAGCTTGCTTCAACCCATAGAGAGCCTTCTTAAGCTTGTACACATGATTAGGATAATTAGGATTCACAAAACCATCCGGCTGTTGAACATAGACCTCTTCCTTGAGTTCACCATTAAGAAATGCCGTCTTCACATCCATCTGATAGACAATCATATTCATATGGGCTGCATAAGCGAGGAATAGTCTAATAGCTTCCAAACGGGCAACAGGTGCAAAGGATTCCATAAAGTCGATGCCCAATAATTGCTTGTATCCACGAGCTACTAGTCGAGCTTTGTTCTTCAATATTCCGCCTAACTCATCGAGTTTCACCTTGTAAACCCATTTCAAGTGGACAAGTTCCCAAACATCAAGACGTATGAATTCGTTAAGTTCTTCTTGCATAGCTTCTATCCAACAGGATTGAGTAAAAGCTTGTTGCCATGTCTTAGGTTCAACTTCAGTGAGAAAAGCATCAAAGTGACAAAACAATGCACTTTCTTGTAACTGACTTCGTGTGGATACCGGACGATTAGGGTCACCAATAATAGAATCTATAGGATGATCCTTTGTCCACTTGCTGTCATGTTCACGAATCCGTGGATTGGAGTAAACCGTAGTTGGAGCTTCTTTTGAGGTGGACGACCCGGCTTGATTAGAGGCGGGAATTGGTACACCAAAGAATGGAAGTTCACGCATTTGAGCAAATTCCAAATCGTGATCATCATCATCCTCTTCATCATGAAAAGGCATGACATGGGTAGTTGAAATATGTGTTGGTTGAGAATTACTTGTTGAAGGTATATCTTGACCATTAGGTGCAGATATATCTGATTGTGCAACGGTTGCTGGAGCGACAACTTCTGTTACCGGAGCTATTACCTCAGGTTCTGGAGCAACAATGGTTGGAGGAGTAAATAATTCATCAAAGAACGGTTGAAACAACGTATCCCATTCATTCCTAGTAGGTGGTGTAAATGATGATGAAGTAGGGTTATTTGGGACAAGACCAGAACTAATGTTACTGGGTCCCATTTCATGAAGTGCGGGTTCAAAGCTGCTTTGCTCAGAAGCCATTGCTGTCAGCTCATCAAAATCAACATTCATAGTTTCGAGGATCTTGCGAGAGTTACGGTTGTAGATTCGGTATGCCTTCTTTGCGGGTGCGTAACCAATGAAAATACCAATATCAGCCTTTGGTTGAAGTTTTCCCAAATTGTCACCATCATTATTTGGATAGCACAAAGAACCAAATACATGAAGATATGATAAATCTGGTACTTTTCCATGGAGAAGCTCATAAGGTGTTTTACCATGGCGTTTACGAATTAGTGACCGGTTTTGGGTGTACACTGCTGTAGATACTGCTTCTGCCCATAAAAACAATGGAGCCTTTGCGTAAATTAACATCGTTCGAGCAGCTTCCATAAGTGTGCGATTTCGCCTTTCAACGACACCGTTTTGTTGTGGAGTGCGAGCAACGGATGTTTCATGAGAAATGCCAACTTCTTCATAATAATCACGCAAAATTTGATTCACAAATTCGGTTCCATTATCTGTACGAATGCGTCGGACAGTAGTGTTGAGACGCATTTGAATCATCTTGAGAAATCCGATGATGAATTTAGGTGCCTCATTTTTTGCTTTAAGAAATTTCACCCATGTAAACCGAGAGTAATCATCCACAATAACGAGGATGTACTTTTTGCCACTAAGACTTTCAACACGCATTGGCCCACAAAGATCCATATGCAAAAGATAAAGTTTCTCTTGGTTGGTGTCTTCCGTCTTGGGTTTGTAAGATTTCTTAGTGCTTTTCCCCATTGTACACGCGGAACACAAATGATCCTTGTGAAATGATAGTTTAGGAAGACCACGAACAAGTTCGTTTTTCGCCAAGTGATTAATAGCGTCAAAGTTAAGATGAGATAACCGTCGATGCCATAACCATGACTTAGTCTTCGATGCTTTGGAGAGAAGACATACGGGAGAAGCGGCCATCATGTCTTGTAGAGACAAAGTATATAAATTATTCCCTCGAGTACCTTTCAGTAAATCAACCCCTTCCAAATTACGAATGAAGCAGGTATGCTCTCGAAAAGCAACTTCTAGGTTTGCATCACAAAATTGTCCCACAGAAAATAAGTTGTGACCAAGACCTTCCACGTAATACACCCTTGAAATTATAACATTCCCAATATGATATTCACCATAACCCATTATCTTTGCAATATGATCATTTCCAAATCTAACCGTACCAAGAAACTTGCTGGCGAAATTTCTGAGCTGAGAGCGATCTCCGGTCATATGCTTGGAGCAACCAGAGTCCAAATACCAGAGAACAATTTGGACCACCTGTTTTCAATCACAACAGTAGACAATGCATTGGAAACTATTGGTTCCGGAGTTTTAGCAGATACAGATATGTTATTATCAGAATTGCTAACATTTTTGTTATCCTTAGATTTCCTGCATTTTCTAATGTGAGTTTGAGCATTTACAGGTTTTACTGTTCCAATTTTCTGAGGTTTTGGAGTATTAGCGGGCACTACAGTGGGAGTAGACCTATTTAAAGGGCACTTTGTTCCTACAGTAGTGTTGGTGTTCCTAGTTAAAGGACACGCTTGTGTTTTGGTAGCCTTGGTACTCCTAGTTAAAGGGCACGCTTTCTTCGCTTTAGTGGGAGTGATCCTAGTCAAAGGGCACGTTTTTCCTACTATAGTGAAAGTTCTACCAGTGGGGCGCCACATCCAACCAACTTGGGTTAACACTTTCGCAGTCGGTTTCCATTCTAATCCATGTTTCCGGGCATACATCTCATTCACATGGTCAATAAGGCAAGAATCATGACGACTAGAAAACATACATTCATTGCAATTCCAACATTTCAAATTAGAATTCACACTAGGCTTAGAACGCTGCACAACCGTAGAGCCTTTAGGTTTAGCTACATGATTCTTTTTATTTAAAACAGAAATAACATTCCTAGGATGGGCTTCTACTTTCTTCTTCACTTGACTACTAGATGGGGGCAAGATCCTATCATTCTTCTTGTTTCTTTTAAGCTTAGATCTTTGAGCCTTAGTAGTGGTGCTTACTCCTGTAGAAGGCAACACGAGAATATTAGAAGCTGGTTTTGATTCCGCCTTATCTTTAGTGACCAAAGTTTGAGATGGTTTAGTCCTAGGGCCCTTGTTAAGTGGTGTGACGGCTATAAGGTTCCTTTTGATTGCACTAGAGGACGATGCTGAGACAGTGGCTGGGTTATCCACAACATTCTTACCTTTTAGAGTACGAAGTGTTTCCTTTAACTCAGCCAAGACCAGATTCTTATCACAAATTTGTTCCCTCAAATCAGATATTTCCATCGACTTTCGATTCAATTGTTCAATCAATGATTGATTCTGTGCAGTGGTATCAACACATGCGGGCTGTACTGAATCGAAGAGTCGTGTATTTTTCTGTTTTAAGTTATCAACTTTGGACAAAATCTTGGAAACTCGATTATCTAGATCAAGTCTAAAATTCTCAGCGGCCTCAAGTACGTTCACACAGTTAAGCTCCTTAGATTTCTCTATTTCTATCGGCAAAGAGTTAGCAACTTTGTCACTTGGCTGACGCTGTTTTGATTGTAAATTCAATCGAAAATTCTTTTCAAATTTGCATCATCGATATTAACACCTTCGAATGACGTTTCAAAGATCTCTTGAATAAATTGTTGCTTGCATTCAAGCGAAATACAATGTGTTTGAATCTTATCAAAACGTTTTGAAAGCGATGAATATGAATCTTGAAGCTTTAAAAATTCAGCGTCAGATTCGTGACAAGTACTATCTACCATAGTATCCACAGATTTAACATTATGCACACTAGAATCATTATCAACACTTGTATTCACACAGACAGAAACTATATCATGAGACATCACTTGATTCAGAAGCAGATCATTATGGCGTGAAACCCGTTCTATTTCAAGTAAACTATTTTCATAAGCATCTTCCATTTCATTGAAAACACGTCTAACTTCTTCTATTTCCAAAAACAAATCTTGATCAATATTACGAAGACAAGCTTTAACATTGTTTACAAACGGAACAATTTCATCTCGAAACGCAGCTCTAGTATGCTCAAAGTTCCATTCACCTTCCGTTATGGCTGTGGCCGTCGTACGTTCCAAAATGACCTTGTCAAAATCGGCTAAGTGTTGGTGAACCGTATTTAAGTTAACGGACGCCTTACTTACGGTGGAATTAACTTCGTTAAATCCTTTTTGACGAGTGTAGGAGACGTACTAGGAAGGTTTTCATTTGACAAACTTTGGGGCACAAGAACTGTTAATTCTGCTAATTCCTTTTGTAAGCGAATGCGTGTCTTTTTCGAAAATTGATCTTTGTTATGTTGATCATAATCAATTGTATGGAATTTTGAAAGCATTTTAGAATGAGTTTCATCCCCAAGTGATTGTGTCTCCTCAGTACTACGAACAAAAGGTGCTTCTTTCGATTTTCCAATTATGGTCATATCATAAAGACCGGGAATATATTCCTGAGCTTGTTTTGCATAACCGGGATTAGGTGGTAAATCTTGAAGACGCTTAAGTTCGAGTTCTTTAAATGATTTAGTTAAAAGATGAACCTTTTCTGTGGAAGAGTATTGTTTTAAAAGCTGTTGTTCTTTGAATTTAAGAAGTTTGGTAGCATTAATTTCCGATTCAACCTTTTTAGACTCGAGAGTTTCGAAATCCATTTTAAGTTTCTGAAAATCATTGACAACCAACTCTTTTTCTTTTAATTCATTGGAAAGATTAGCTTTTAATGATTCTATTTCTTTCAAGTGTTCAATCTTTTCAAAACGAAATTGGTCAAATTTAGAACATGTTATTTTCTCTTCTTGAGGGACCATTTCAAAAGTTTTGACCTTTTCTTTATGCAACGCAAGCTCAGCAGTTAGGGTGGAATTCGTATCTACGGATTGTCTGAGGGCCATATGCATTTGATCAATAATATGTTTAGGCACCATTACCAAATCATGTTGAGCATAAGATTCCATACCCGTCGCAGCATTTGGTTGAGGTTCACTCAAATGTGTAGAATTGGGTACCACATCATTTGAGTTACTAGTTCCCGAATGCTGTTCGAGGTTGTCATTTTGCATGCCCAACTTGATGTTGGTTATCATCAATATTATTAGATGTGGTTGGTACCTCACTGATGACATCAGAACCGTAGTGAGAGAGATTAGCAACGAGAGCAGCTTGGGCAGAGTGAATGTCATCACAATCTGAATCGTATGCATCAAGATCATCCGCTTGATAAGCTGCATTAGAAGTGGAAACAACTGCAATGCCTTTAGTATCTGCTGCCCCTGGGTCTGCAAGAAATGCTAACTCCTCTGAATCCAAAATCTTCCCCTTAGACTGAGCATCAACCAAATACATCTTCTCACGAAACCATGCATCATCCCTCATCCTTTTCGGCTGAGTGCATTCCTTAGCCATATGACCTTGTCCTCGGCAATTGTAGCACGTCACAACCTTCTTAGGACCAATAGGACTCCCATTTCCACTAGCTTGAGAATTCACAGCTTGATTGGTCCCAGTCCTTGTAGGAGGTCCATATGAATTTTGCCTTCCCTGAATTGGTTGCACCGTCACTTAGCCATCTTGAACAGTGGCTTGTTGTCGAGGATTTGATGAGGTGCGGAGCTGATTATTTGTTGGTGGAAATCCTCTAGTTGCAACAAGTTTTGACAAGTAGGCTGTGAGATGGTTTAGAATAGCAGCTGGCGTATCATTTGGAGTAAAGACCGGTGCTTGGATTGGTGGAAGTTCATTAGAGTAGAAAGCTTGTGCTGGTTGTGCTTCTATTGGAAAATATCCTTGCTGGGGAGTATAGCCCATTGGAGAAGTGTTGGCTTGTGATGGTGATGTCTGATATGGTGGTTGCTGCGGAAAAGATTGTTGATGAACACCTTGTTGATATGCTTGCTGTGGCATCACTAGTGGTGGATAAGATGGTTGTTGTGGTTGCTGATAGTTGTGTGGTGGTGTCTGCTGCAAGTATGATGGTTGCTGATAAGTATAAGACATGTTTTGTTGAGAAGCATACAT
Organism: Glebionis coronaria; assembly: GCA_025667525.1. Classification (NCBI taxonomy): domain Eukaryota; kingdom Viridiplantae; phylum Streptophyta; class Magnoliopsida; order Asterales; family Asteraceae; genus Glebionis; species Glebionis coronaria. The sequence goes on along the minus strand of CM046875.1, from coordinate 316,492,353 downwards.
TGCAAGTGGATCATGAACTTGAGGTGTTGACAACCGAGCCTCGATCACATGGCATTCGTGTTGTTGAAGAAAAGCTTGAAGTTGATCCACATTGGTGTTATGCAACTCCTTAGCCAATTTAACATCCGTCACGTATTTTTTCCATTCTGAAGGAAGAGTGTTCAAATACTTGGTGTTCAATTGAAAGGTAGGAATTGTCATGCCATAGATATTGAGCTCATTCAACAATAGGGTAAATCTCTGATAGTTATCATTGAGAGTCTCCCCTGGCACATGGCAAACTTATCAAAAGTATCATAAAGCTTACACTCTCGTTCTTGTTTAGTTAACGAGGTGCCTTGCATGAGAACCCGAATTCTATCCCATAACTCTTTGGCAACTTTATGTTTGCTGACGAGTTTGTAGACATCTGGAGGAAGGGCTTGGAGAATGATGTTTGTAGCATACTTATCACATTTATCTTGAATCTTCATATCTCCAGTCAACTCACCCGTTGTACGAGGACGAGTAGTCGTACCTTCCGTCACTGTACCATAATCTAATGGTCCATTGAGCACCGATGCCCAAATTAGATGTCCATTCTCTTTGTTCAACATATAAAGTTCCATTCGGGAAGCCCATTCCTCATACATAGTCTTCACCAACATTGGTGGACGATTATCCGTACCCGAGAGGATGGACTTATCCGTAAGGGATGTGTACTCCATTTCAATAAGTTAAGATTTACAAACGTTGATCGATCAATGAAAGAAAGTAAATGTGTTTGTTGTTGTGAGTTGAAGTCGAGAAACAATGTTAAAATCCCCTAAAATATGTCCTCGATAAACCAAAAATTCCAAGTCAAAATTACACACGACAAACTGCAAGTTTGTTCGAAATTTTTTAAGGAATAATTTTTGTTATCGGAATGTTGATCGGAATAGTGATCGGAACATCGGTCGGAATAGTGATCGGAATAACCTTGATCGGAATAAACCCTAATCGGAATGTACATAATCTGAATATCAAATCTGAATGCCAATCGGAATGCCGTGATCGGAATACCAAATCTGAATACCAATCGGAATGCCGTGATCGGAATACCAAATCTGAATACCAATCTGAATACCAATCGGAATGCCGTGATCGGAATACCAAATCTGAATACCAATCGGAATGCCGTGATCGGAATACCAAATCTGAATACCAATCGGAATACCTAAACCCTATTCCGATTACACTGATCGGAATGTACTATAAACCCTTTTCCGATGACCAGATCGGAATAATGCCCACTTTTCTCGGACAAAACTCAACCAATTCGTGATTTTAAGCCAAAAAATGATCAAAACACCCAAAAATTTTGTGTTTTTAGCCAAAGTAACTATACCAAATCCCTACCACAACTATGTAGAAGATTTGTATCAAGAAAAAACCATCAAAAACACAAAAAAAATTTTTGGACGTTTGAAAATGGATCAAAAATGGCGTATGAATCAAGAACACAAACACATGAACAATACAATCATCCCATGGCTCTTGATACAATTTGTAGGATATGTAAATCTTGCTTATGTTTTAGAGAGAGAAAGAGATAGAGAGATGGTGGACTAAACACAATTCTAGAGAGAGAAACAAGAGTAAACTATGTGAAAAATGATTAACCACACCACCCTCTCCATCAAAGGAGAGGGTTTATATACCAAGCCCATAAGATGGGCTTGGGCTTGCATTTGGGCCGTCCATACATGACATGGACTAGGCCTTTCCTTGTTTACTTAATGTAAGATATCTAGACTACGAGCTACAACTTAATATATTGTCGGAGTGACCGAATCTTCCTAAATACGTAAAAACGTATTTCCAACAATAGTGTTAGTTAGATAAGTCGTTTTGTGTTTTACACTAAATGTGTTGTATAGTTTGTTGTGATCAAAACTAAGAAAGATTAGTTAACACTAATAATGTTTTTAGGCATCACTTGCATTAACAATCTCCCCCTTTTTTATTACGACAAACTATAAACTCATTTACGTAGAAACACAAAATATCAAATTATTAACGAGTTTATCACTATCATTTCTCCCCCTTTGTCGTAGCAAAAAGGTTAGCACAAGTCTTTGAATAAAACCGGACTTTTCTAGTAGCTCCCCCTTGGTGGTTGCTCCCCCTTGCTTAGGGCACCAAGTGTATGAGCTAAGGTGACATGCTACACAAAGGTTAGTAGAAAGAAAAGAAACACCAATGTATATATGATCACTACCTACTAAGTAACTTGAGAGGGAGAAGGAGAAGAAATCTCAAATTAGAAGCAAGTATTTCTAAGTATGTCCTAAGAGGTAAATGACAAAATCAAAGTTCAATTGGTGGAATGGAGGTAGAAAAGAAACATCCAACCAATGAAGATGATAAACTTGTCAAGGGGTTAAAGTTTAGAATTGATGGAATCACCCATAATCAATTGTAAAGATTAACCACGATCAAATCAAAAGAAAAAGAGAGAATGATCAAAGAAAGAAAACAAACACAACACAAAGGTTTCATATTACAAAAATATGAAAGAAACAAACAAGGTAGATAGTCATACACACAATATGAGTATCTAAAGCAAACGATATGGAAAATAAACCACAAAGCATAAGCTATTCTAATAGTGATAATTTTCCAGGATTGCTTAAAATGTTATTGACTCCAAAACAACTAAAGTATTATTGACTCCAAGAGTGCTTAGTCCTTTAGTTGGAAAAAATAAGACGACGAAGCATCATTCGAAGTTTTGTCCACGGGAACGAAAACTTTGAGAGGAGGTCGAGTGAGGAGGAATTCAAGAAAATTTAACTTCTCATACACATGAGCAAGTTCAATTTGTTTAAATCGAAAACAAGCACACGAGGATCCATGATGCAAAACAAATTCGGTTGATGGGGGAAGGTCATCAAACCTAGGGTTTGGTGGTGGTGAGGAGAGTGGGTAGGAAATGTTTTCGAAATGCCTTGTGAGGTTTAGGAAGGTTGAAAGGTCATTGAGTTGAGGGGTGTCGAAAGGTTTTGGTGGTGGGGGAAGATTTTCCTTTTCTCCGGTGATGGGGTTAATGGAGTAGGATTCATTCCAATACTTGATTGGAGAGAAGGTGGGGTTCTTGGGTGGTTTTGAAGAAGAGGGTTCATTTTTCTTGATCCAAATATATCGAACCGAGATCTTCGGTTTCTTGGAAAGATTGGATGAGGAAGCTTTGGGTGAGGAGGTTTGTGAAAATGAAATGTCAAGGTTATGAAAGGAGGAGTTTGGCATTGTTGAGGTGTGAGAATGAAATCTTAAGGTGGGGGTATAAGAAGAAAGTAGACACGGCAAAGATTTGAAAATAATATGTGAAGTGTCAAGAAATGTTTAGCCAAATTGAATAAACATGGAATCTTGACAGGGGATAGGGTGATGAAGAAAGACCAAAAACGAGCCAAAACTTGGCTATCTGTTCGCGGTTCCTTATAGGGAGCGGCGGTTCCTTAGCACTTAAGGTACCGCGCGACTTAATGAGCCGCGTACAGTGGACGTAGAACCATGATTTTTCAGGGTTTTGAGAAAAATTAAGACTTTTTCAAAAAATTGAAAATCTTGGAATTTTACCTCTATTAGCACTAAATTATGCTAGGGTTGCATAAAAGCAACACATTCACAAAGAATGTCTTGAAAAAGGGTGACAAAATATTTAGATAACATTTTGAACCAATTTTAGTCAAGTTTTAGAGGTTGTGATAGATTTTGGTTCGATTTTAATTTAAAATTAAAGTTGATTAATGTGCACATAAAGATAGAAACACATAAAGCTAAATCCATAAATCATCCTCATGAAAAACTCATGGAGGGAAGGAAATACAATAAGGAAATGAAAAACAACTAACTAAAACAAAGTTAGCTTAAAACTAGTTCTTTGATGAGTAGTCTTCCTTGGCTTGGTTTTTCTTGAAAAATACTTTATTAAAGAGAATCATCATTCATCTCCTAGGAGGAGGCATGGTAAACAAGGTGAGCAAGAAATCTTGCAACCTCCTATGAAGGTCAAACATCTCCATCCTAAGGTTGTGAATGATGTAGTCGTTGTAGAGGCAACATGGACAATGAGAACCATGAGCTTCTAAGAACCCAAAGAAGTGAGGATCACCCATAAAGAGGGGAAGTGGGACACCCAAAATAGGAGTGTTTGAGGGAGGTGGAGGTGGAGGAGGTATGTTCCCCAAGGGTGATGTGGGTGAGTGTGGAGGTATGTTCTCCAAGGGTGATGTGGGTGAGTGTGGAGGTATGTTCTCCAAGGGTGAAATGGGTGAGTTTGGAGGGGTAAAAGGTGAAGTCACCAAGGTATCAACAAAGTCATTCACAATGGGAATGCTTTGGATGGGTTGAGGTTGGGTAGTCACATCCAAGAAAGTACTTGGAGTAAAGGGTGAGGATAGCTCATTCATTATAGATTGGAATGAAGAGGTGGTGATACCATGAGAATGGTTGGTATCATGGGTTGAGGTAGTCTTGCATGGAGCAAGAGGTGGTGAGGGTGATGAAGAGATGAGAATTGGAACAATCTCACTCTTGGGTGTGTGAAAGGGTGAAGAGTTAAGTTTGGGCAACTTAATCTTAATCTTAAGGTTTTTCTTTGAAGTGGAGGTTTTGGAAGATTTTGAGGTTCTTGTAGAAACCATGGTTGTAATGAGTGGTTTAAGGGCTAAGGATGAATGGTTTGATGTGTGAAAACATGGCTAACAAGGTGGGTTTAAAAGGGTAAGGGGATGATCCAAACTAGTAATGGGTTAAAAACATTTTATGTGAATAATGAATTTAGGTAACCTAGTTTAGGAAATGTGCAGGTTTTTGCAAAGAATCAAGCAAGGTTTACCCAGATTAAGGAAAATAGTGTAAAGCAAAGATTCTGTCGTACACAGTAGCCGGTGGTTCCCTATCTAGGATGGGCGGTTCCTTATCGATAAGGAACCGCTGGTCGATATGGAACCGCGACCAGATGTGTTCAAAAAGGCACTTCCTCAAACTTTGGTTAGCCCAGATTTTTACCAAAGGATTATCAAGCCAAAGTTAACTACTGACCTAAATCTAGGAAGCTAACTAACACATAGGATACACAAAGCTATGCAAATCGTAAACACAATGGCATAGACAACATTAGGATTAAAGTAACAAGTAATCCAAACAAGTAGTATTAGTTAACACACAACCAAAATAAAGTAAAAAGAAGCAAATGTTCAACATCACATTACATGTTTGGCAACATGTATACTTTGAAACAATTCAAAGTCTTCATCTTCTTTTCTTGCCCAATCTCTTGATCATGTTTCCCAAGTACTTTAATCTCTTCCTTGACTCAACCCGATGTTCATGTAATTCACCTCGAGTCCTAAGATTTTCACGGTAGAGATGCTCCATATTGAGATCTTCCGGTACTTCACTAGAGGAATAATGAGGTGTAGGAGCTAAGTCTTCAAGTCCATCCACGAATGAGTTTGAGGATGGGTGGGAATTACTCGAAGAGTTGAAATGAGAACTAGAACCTATGCCATCACCATCACTTGTTGGCATATAGGTGTCCTCATCATCCAGCTCTTGATGATAGGATTTTCGTGAACCTCGATCACTTCTAGTCTTTCTTTCATATAACTCTTGAATAGGCAACATAACCCGATGAACCGGGTGAAAGCGAGAAAGGTCGAGGTGGGGAAAGTCACGAACAACCCTTTTGAAAAGGCGAGTAAGAAGCATAGCGTAGGGAAGGTTTGTTTTGGGCTTTGAAATAGCATAATTTATTCGTCGAGCGATATAGTATGCCAAATTGTACTTGGTTGATGTAAAGATGCAACATAACATATGCACCATACAAGCCAGGATATGATCTCGGTTTCCACCAAGACAAAATACATTCTCCCTAAGGATATTTGCCCATTGGCCATAAAATCCTTAAGATTGCTTGAGAGCACTTCATAGCGATTCACATACCGCACATTAGAATGAAGGCTTCTCACAACGTTTCCATCACGCTCTTTCGAAATGATATCAAGGATAAATTCCGGATCAATTTCGGCGTAGTCATTTAGAGGTTTGTCGTTGGATTCGAAGAGAGCATCAAGTCTCCATTTGTCCGTGAAATGACAAGTGCCTTCATATGGCACACCAAGAATTTCACCAAAATCTTCGAGAGAATATTGTATGATTTGTTCGTTCAACAAGAAGCGAATGAAGATTTCGCCATTGTATTCAAACATAGAGTAAGTGCTAAAGAATTCTAGAAGAAACAAGGGGTATATATCTTATTCTATGTAGAGCAAGCAATCAAACCCCGTATGCTCAAACATAGATTTGATATAGACATAACCCGTTATTCCCTCATCAACAACTCTACCCTCATGGAAATTTCGTGTTGAAAGTGATGAAAAGGAGTTTCGAAGTTGAGTGGATGCAAAGGTTTGGGAAATGTTTGGCATATATTGTTTAGTGAGTTGATGATCCTTTTGGTATTGTGAAGGCATGATTAGTAACTAAATAAACACAAGAAAATATATTTCCAATCACTCATATGAAAAGTAAAATCAAAAATCAAAATATGAGAATGTGTTATATCAATTTCTTGACAAACAAAGGATTGAATCCATATCATTCTCATGTTCACAATGTATCTATTCCATTATTAACCAAGAACATATGAACTATGTTGGATCAACAATGTACTAGAACATTGGTTTTTCAAAACAAGGTTTTTAGGTAAGCATTAACAATGCAATTACCTATTTGTTCATGGGTTCATCTCAATTCTATCTTTTAACCAAAATCATTTAGCCAAAATTCGGATTTGTTCTACAAGTGGGTTTTAGTGAAATCTTAATGAATATGAACCTAAGGAATCATAGTAAAATAACCATGTCAACCCATATTCCTATTTAGGTTCTAATTCAATTTCATTTTTAAAAATCCCCATTTATGAAAGGATGAACCCTAGAACAAAATAGATGAAATTGAAAGAAAATACTTACAATTAATTGATGTTTGATGAAGGATGAGTGAAACCCACAACTTGGAATCAATTAATTTGAGTGATTGAAGGTTTTTGAAGCTTCAACAATTGTGGAAAAAGTGGAACCCGACGGCTGTGTGTTTTTGGGAGAGAGAGGGTTTAGTTTGAAAAAGATTAAATTAATAAAACTGGTGCTCTGACAAGTTTTACTGCCCGCGGGTCCATATCGATAGAGAATCGTGGGTTTGAACCGCCAGAGATAAAGAACCGCCTACAGAGGCAGGTTTTTATCAATGAAATACGCCAATTTTTTTTTTGAAAACCAAGTTGTCTAAAATAGTTAAAAATATATCATAAACCTTTTAGAATATCATTGGATCATCATAACACTAAGCAATATATCTTAATGAAGGATTACGAGTTGAATCGAGATTGAAAAGAACCGAAACAGACAAACGACTACTAGTAGCGAAAAATAAAAATGAAGAGAAGTCAAGGGAAGTGAATCAAGACTAAGACCAATGATCAAGGGATTAATGACAATCTTCAAATCGTGGAGACGAAGAGCTTGTGTCATATATAGTGGTTTAAGTCGTGCCTTTCCGGCGAAGTGTTAACGACTTTGGTAATGAATAAACACAAAGCAAATATTGATGCATAGACTAAGATCACTTTCAATGATAGTCTTAGTCTAAACCAAAATATGAGCAAGGTATTAATTCACTTTCTCTCCCGCAAAGGGCCTACTAACCGTATGGGTGCAAACCATAGATATCATGCTTGATACTTTAAGCTACTACTAACTCACTCTACATCACATAGTGAGTCAAGTATCCAAGCAATGAAGGTTTGAGAGGATAAAAGAAAAGAATCACAAACCACAAACAAATGTCAAGACAAGGATGCCAAGAACAAGCATATAGTCAAGTAATAATCAAAAGAATGATCAAAGGGCGTGTGGAAGAACGAAAGCGTACCTTGGCCACAAAGAGCATTCCAATCCATCAAGGAATCAATGCAAAGCCCAACAATGACTATGATGAGTACTAAGTCTTCAAGGACTAGTATCATTCCTAATCATCTTGATATCATCATTCAAAGATGTTGAAGATCAAGGAAGATGAGTCTTCTACATGTGCAAGTAACTCAATCCATAACCAATTAAATGATCGATCTTCATGAGTACCTACACAAAGCAAGATACAAACTAGTAGATACATTTCAAGAGTAGATCTAAAATGCATAAAAGATACCACTCTAAGAGGGATGTAAAAGCTACCAATCTAAGAGGGATGCAATATTACCAATTAAAAGACCTATTTTCCAAAAAAATAGTTTTGACCAAAGAGAAACTTTAGTACAACTTGACCTTCTAATTTGAGGAGACAATGGATCGATCCAAGTTTTAAAGTACAATATACTTCAAAGATCTTGAGTGACCATCGCTCTGATACTAATTATAGAAACTAGAAGGGGGGGGGGGGGGTTGAGTAGTTTCTCTTTGATTAGTCACCTAATTAAAATTACTTTCAATTAGCTTTGTATCAAAACTATCTTTTACTTGAAGCTAAGTTTCATAATGATTAGGTTCAATTCAAATGCATTAGCAATGGTAATAGGTAAGTGTTATGATAATGAAATAAGTAAAGAGTAAGGAAAAAGACAACCTAATGAGAAGATACCAAGATTTATAGTGGTTCGACAACGAGGCTCTATCCTCGTTTCTACTCCACTCCTCGAGTACACCTACTCGAGATTTCCACTATATCCACAAGCTCCCTTCTTGGCGGAGAAAACCTTACATCGTCGCTTACATTATTTTCTGACACTAAGCTAAATCGAGACCTAATCTTTAGCTAGGACCAATCTACACAACGTTGCCTACTTTACAATTTAACAACACAAGGCTAGATGTCGAGTTCTAATCTCAAGGTAGAACCAATCTTCACGACGTTGCCTACTTCACCATTTTATGACACAAGGCTAGATGTCGAGTTCTAATCCAAAGCTAGAACCAATCTTCACGACTCTTCACTTTGAAGCTAAGTGAGAACTTCACACAACACAACTACTAATCACTTTCAATTTTAGTGAGAACTCACAAGACACAACCACATCACTTTATAGTTTAGTGAGAACTACTACACAATCTATTACAACTCAACTAGACATATCCAAGTACACACATGTAGCTTGGATCTACACAACATAATTCCAAGCAAACACATATGCAATGGATGAACACAAGTAGTCCAAGTATTCATAAATACAATGGATTAACATAAAACAAAAAGGCTAACATGATGAATATGACTAATTCATGGATTCATCTTTATCACAAAACTAGTGAGTGAGTGATCTTCTCTTTGGACAAGGTAAAGGAGGGGATCAAAAGGATAATCATATGTAAACATACTTAACACATTAAGTGATCATTTACTAATGATTATGCTATAGAAAAGAGAAAGGGGGCTGAGAAAAACATCCAAAAAGGCTTGTTGGAAAATGAGATTTGATCCACTATTTATATGAGACAAAGTGCAACGGCTAGCTGGGCGCGGTTCCTTATCTAGCCCGGCGGTTCCTTATCTAGCCCGGCGGTTCCTTATCGCTAGAGAACCGCCTAGATATTTAAGGTACCGCCCAGTAGACTACGCTCCGAGTTTTGTCTTTTAGTGGGGTAGGAATATCTGAGGTTTTTTAAACCTTCAAAGGATATTCTTATGGCATATGGAATATGCCATTTTCAAATTTACATTTTCCATTTTAATAAAATATTTTCTTAAAAAGCAAGTTTATTAAAAAATCTTTTGTCATATTAACAAAAGTGAGTTTTAAGGATAATCACTTTGATGATCACTAAGTATGATTAAGAAAATTTAGTGATATGATTATTACCTTGATGATAGTGTTAGTAGTTTTGTGTTTTACACTAAATGTGTTGTATAGTTTGTTGTGATCAAAACTAATAAAGATTAGTTAACACTAATAATGTTTTTAGGCATCACTTGCATTAACACCGTCCTAAGACGCCAAGTCAACGCAAGTCAAACATTCCCTTTACCTTATTCGGACCAGTAGCTAAGTCATTTATATAATGACTAAGCACTTGAATAAGTCACCATGTCCGATGGTGAATACTCAAACTTACGCAACACAAGCATTGAACTATGTGTCCAAAATAAAATCAGCAAGTACACCCCGAATGTACACACCGATCTATCCTATCTAGACTTGTCCGTTTTAGATGAAACTTGGTGTCAAGGTCACTTATAACTTGTATAAGACCTCACCAAAATTTGACCAAAGTTCACACTTTAAAATCCATCAGCCCGACACTTTACTCGACTCCAAATTTGGGACATATTGTATACTTGTTTTATAAAACCGTTCATACCGCTTTAAAAGTACTAACTTGACAATCCGCCTTTTAAAACCACTACTAGACTCATCAAATTTAGTTTATAAACTTTGAAAATCAGAAGTAGCATTTACCTAACCAAGCCTAAAGTCCCCGAGAGTCGACCCAAAATCAGCCACAATTTCGGATTGTGCCGACTTGCGTCTCCCGGTACACGAATACTAAAACTAGCATAACTTTTGACCCGTAAGGAGTTAGAAGCTCTATCTTATACCAAAACGAGCGTCTCGGAAAAATCTACAACAATTTCAAATAATCTCAGCCTATATCAAATCTTAAACCCACAAAAACAGCCTTTAACCCACTGATGTAATATACACTTTAGAAAATCATATCAAATCAATTTTCCCACAAATTCTAACCATTCCCATACCTCTAGAATCACTCTACCATCATACCCGTCAACCAAGCACTCCTAAAAATACTTGTATTCAAATTTTAACAAAAATCAAAGATAGAAAATAAACTTTTTTATGATCAAAACAAGATAATCTTTCCAAGATCATCACATGCATGATGATCAAAACACATCAAACCACAAAATCATAAAATCATGAAAACTTGATGCATGTACATGATTTTCGTATCAAAAGAATCACAACAAGATTTTAGGATGGGGTCTTGTTTTAGTTTTGTGTAAATCATGTTTGAAAATTGTGGATCAAGGGTGTGTTTGGTGTTGAAGTTCACGGCAAGAACAAGGAGGGGTGGGGTGGTGATATAATTTTTTTTCTCAATTTATGTATGTGTTTTTAGTGGAAGTAGTAAAGAAAAATCATATATATAGTGATAGGTAGTGGATGGACTAGTATTGCCAAGTTTGAAACTTGTGGACAAAAAAAGAAATTAGATAGTTGAAAGGGTAGAAAATGGTTATTAGTAAATATTGAAAAAATATTTACGGGGCTCGGGTTTCGTAAAAATACTTTTCAAAAGTTACAATGCATCATAAATATGATTATATAATTTCCCGACACGACTTAACACGTAATTAAAACGAAATCATCGAAAATATAAATTATCGAAACAATCGATAATAAATGTAAAATTTTGGGCATCCGTCGGTATCGCGATCACTAGGAATTCTCGTTGTACATTGATTTTGAGTAAACTCGTTGTAAAATGCACGCAGGTGATTTTAAATCAAAAAAACTTTGATTTAAATAAATATGGAAAAACAAAATAAAATATTTTATAATTCCATACAAAGTATTGTCAATGATCAGGAAATACTTAAAAGTATAATTTATTAAAATTATCATGATCTCATGATTTACATATAAGAATACAAGAAAACGTAATACGTTGGAAAATCAAGAAGCACGGTTAAAATAATAAAATAATGCTGAGAAAATTACGGGTTCTTACAGTCTTCCCCCCTAAAGGAACTCTGGTCCCTCAGAGTTCTCCTGGAAACAGTAGATGATATAACAAGAGGAGGTACAAAGTGTAGAACAAACTCATTGCTTCTCGGGAAATTTTTGCACCACGACGAATCTTAACGGGTAGAATTCACTATGCTTCAGTTTTCTTAACTCCTTTTCGAATAAGATTCAAACTCGGATTAGAATTATGACCTTTCAGTATAGAGAAATATCAATGATAGGTGTGAAAACACCCATCCTTTTACCACTTAATTATAATAATAACCAAGCCAAAACGTGTATTTTATGTCGTAAATGTCGGAATTATGCGTGGTTTGTGTTTTTATTGTGTTTTAGGACCGAAAGATGAAAAAAGAAGAAAACAAGGGGTTTCACGGGCTTTTATCGAAGAAAACGAGAAAAGACGAAGTCAAAAGATCAAGAGTGCAAAAAGAACGGAAGTCCAAGGCCTATTCTGAAGATTTATCGAAGAAAAATTCTAAAGACAAAAGTTTAATGAAGTCGAAGAACCAAGTCTAATTATAGAATAAAATTATAAGACGAGTTCAATTTATATCGACAAATCCCGAGACGACGTCGAGAAAGACAAAGAATTTAAATCGAGTCGAGACAAGAAGAAAGAAAGAAGAAAGCATCAACAATCCTCCTCTCCTCCTATATAAACCATCCTAATATGTCATTAGGGGGTGGTTAGTAATTTTAGGAGTAGATTAGTTTTAGGAGTAGGAGTAGTGTAATTTACTTTCTCTCTCTAGCTTTTCATAAATGTTTTTCAAGCTTTTTCATTAATCTTGTAATTTGAATCTTAATTATTTTAATTTCAAGCTTTTTTCAATTAATCGTTCTCATTCTTCCTTTCTTAATCTTTTTAATCTTGTTTAAAAAAAAAGAAACCTTGAAGTGGCCACGCCAACCTCCTGAAAAGGGAGGGCTTTACCTGGTTTGAGTCTGTGTGGCGGTGGGCTCAAACCCCGTGGATTAATCGGCCAATGAGTCGGAAATCACGGTAACAAAAAAAAATAAAAAATAAAATAAAAAAATAATCTTGTTTAATTTTGATAATCATGTAGTTTAATTAATCATGTTCTTGTTTGATTGATGTTTTTGATTGATTGTACTTATTGGTTTTTATGTGTTCGATTTTTATAGCTTATAGTGTTTTAGTGCTTATTCTGTTAATTTTCTTATTTTTAATTAAGTGCTTATTAGTTAATTTTTATAAAAAGTTGTTTTTAAATATTTTTATTTTTTAGTGTTTTTAAAAGTTTTTAAATTTTGGCATATTAGCTTGTTCTTAAAAGTATTTTGGTTAAGTTTTTAGATAAGTGCTTATTAGATTTTTGCTTATTTTTAGTTTTGCTTATTTGCATTTGTGTAGTTATCCGGATTTTCCAAACCCCAGTATCCCGGATAAGGGATTTTTAGTATTCCGAATAAGCAATTTTTTTTAGTATTCAGGATAAAGAGTAAAATACCGATTCCGGATAAGACTTGAAAATCAAATTCCGGATAAGACACGAAACACCATTTCCGGATAAGACATGAAAATAACACCCATTTTACCGGATAAGCTTACGAATGTTTTTTTTTCCGGATAAGGATTATAACACCGATTGCGGATAACATATATGATTTTGACATGCTTGTCTACCTGTCTGCTTCTATTTCCCGACAAAAAAAATTGAGGTGTCTGCTTGGCTGCTTGAGCAGCTTGCCTGCTAGCTTGTTTCTTGTTCCGCAATCGTTTAGTTTAATCTGAAAGTTGTTCCGATTTTAATTCTGAAAGTCGCGTATTTTTAGTTATATTTTTCGTCTAATTTTAAAATTAATATTTTTTCGTAAAGTTCAAGTTTTATCTTTTATTTAGTACCCGCTTTAGGTTTTGCCTCGTTTAGCTTTAAAGTACCATCTTAGTTTTAATCTCTCCTTTTTCATTAAGTAAATTTTATTTTTCAGTCGAAAGTTAATTTCTTAGTTTAGTTTTATTTTTATTAATTGTTTTGCTTTAATTTACGTTTTATTATTTGTTTTGCTCCTTTATTATTAGTTATTTGTTTTTGGTTTATTTTTATTACGTTTCGCTTTTACCTTTTAAGTAGAAATAGAAAACCAAACTTTTCTTTTTATTCACCAAAGACGACTGAGTCACACGTTTAACCAGAGATCAATTCGAATTGAATCGAGACGAACATATTTTCATACTTGGCCAAAACCTAATATCAAATGGCGCCGCTGCTGGCTCTTTTCGTGAAGATTAACGGTTTATTGTGAGAGACGCGTTGGATTTTGGGATCCGTTCACTTTTGTACGTTATTTTTCTTGCCAAAAATTTTCAAAAATCCATAAAAATCAAAAATTTCAAAAATTCCAAAAACAATTAAAAAATCATAAAAAGCATTTTTTTTCGAAAGTTTTGCACCAAAAATATTCTTCTTGCTTATCTATTGTTCTTAATGGATTCGTATGTTGCTTGTGCTGCAGGGTGTGGAAGACCATTGTATGACTTTCAAACATGTCAATGGTGTACATGTGAGCTGTGTGGAAATGATATCGACAATACACAATTTAGATTTTGTCCATCGTGCAATTCGATTAACTCATCCTTTGCTTATAATGCACTTACTCCACCCTCTTGCATATATTATGGAAGCGATTCTCATTGGCATGTTTTGTGTCCAATTCGATACCCGTCTCATGGCGAGCAAGAACTGGGTTACAATTATGACAATGGTAATAGCTATCTACAAGAAGCACCGGGTTTTCCTCAATACCTGTATTGCAACAATTGTGGGGCCCTCACGATACCTTTTCTTGTCAGCCGATGAATTATTATGAGCCAAATCCGTGTTCTAATTCTTTTCAACCGATGATATATGATGGACCACATCCGTGCTATAATTCCGGTTTTCATAATTTTGAGCCCCCACCATACACCCTCGATCATCAACCTTCTGTTGGAATGAGTGAAGAAGAACGAGCCATTTTTTTGAATACACTTTAATACGTTCAACAAGAATTAGATAACATACGCGAAGCAAGGGCAGAGCAACGACGACAAGAGCAAGTATCTAATCTTAGTGCTTATACTCCTCCTCTTGTGCGTCCATACTACTATTATGATGATGACGAGGATGATATCTATGATCTCAACCCATCTTCTGAGATTACTACTCCTACTCTTGATATCCCAAATGAGTCTAAGGATTGTGATTCATCGAGTGAGATTAGTGAATTTGGTCTCGACAACTTATTTGAGGAGGTTTGTGATGTCCCTACTTTTGCTGAGCTTACGGACGAGGTCGCTCGTAATGATGATGATTTTTCTCCATGCTATGAGAATTTCACCTTTGAAATTTCTCAATCTCCTCCGGGAGATGAGGGCGATGTTGATTTATTCTCTCCGACTTACGAGAAGTTCACCACTGAACTTGGTCTTGTAGATGAGGTGGAAGACGTTATTCTTCGCGACAAATTACTGAAAGTTCATCTTCTTATTGCTAAATTTGAAGCGTTGAATTTTGCTCCTATTTCAGAGTCTTTGCCTCTGTCTATTACTTCAGTTGAGAATAATGATACAGCTATGGAGGAAATCAAAATTCTCTCAATACCTCCGGGTATTGATGATGATGATACGGAGGGGGATATTCTTTTTGATAATTTGCTGCATGAAGATATTGTCCCAAGTCACCCTCCCGAGCACCTTTTATCCCAACCTTTAGAAACCATTACCGAGGATGAGTGCTTTGACCCGGGAAGTGACATTGACCATTTTATGATTGACACCTTTACGGCTTTGCCGCTCAATGATAATCATATGTCTTTTGGGGATGACATTTTGATTCCTTTACCCACCCCACCTCCCGTGAATCATTATTTCACATACTTTTGGTATGTTGAAAGGACTTTTCTACCCTTTAAGACTTATCCTCCGGCCTCTCCTTTATTAATGTCCTCCGAGAACGAGGACAAGGTCTTTGATCCCGGTATTACATTCGAGGCTTCCCCATGGACCATTTAATTCGGGGACGAGTCAGGCTCGTGACTCAGTTAACAAAAACAAGCGCTTCTCGGGAGGCAACCCGATTATCTCTCTATCTTTATCTGTTTTTATAATAAGTGTAGGAGGAGACCCTAGTATGTGTTTGTTGTTTTGTTTCTTATCATGTGCAGGGATTCGAGCTTTCAAAGATCCATTCTTGATGACTTTTGACGAACCGTGATCCCGTGTACCCGTCTTCCCGGTTTTATCCTAAATTCTTTTGATTCACTATTTTATATTCTTCAATATTAAAATAGGAATCACTTTAGTTGTCTCTTCCTTAGCAAGATTTAAACAACGTGCACAATGTCCTAAGTGTAGGGGAGGTTACTTCCACATGCTTAAACATTGAGGACAATGTTTATATTAAGTCTAGGGGGGACTTTTATCGAAGTTAAGTGGGCTTATCCTTGTATTTGTCCTCATTTTAACCGGAAAATTGATTTTTTGATATTTTTCAAAATTTTTGATCTATTTTTGCCTAGTAGTTTTACCTTTGTTATAGTTATTTTCTTTCTTTATTAGAATAAATTTTAATAAAGTGGTTTTAATTTTCAAACGTCATGAATCTTTTGACTCAACCCGAGTCTACTTATCTAAGTTTACTCTAGCTAGTATCCTTAACGTGTTTAAGTCAAGTTTTGCTAGGCTTTTATATAGGGAACTTTAAAATGCGAAAGTCTTAACTCTTACGGGTTAAGAACAAGAACTTTTCGCAAGTTCCTATAATTGATCCTAGAAAGTCGTTTATCAAGGGAACTTTAAAATGCGAATTCTAAACTTGAAAAAGTCTAAGAAGATGCAAGATCCTATAAACGACTTGAAAACCCAAAACTTTGATTTAATTGGCTAAGCATTCACGAGTCTTATTCCTTGAGATTTTAAATTGTGGAGAACGAGAAATGATAGAGTCAATTATAAGTTTGGTATTCTTTCATGAATTTTTGATATAAGCTTTTTCTCCCATCGCTTGTTAATAAATATATTTGCAATAAATAAGGTTGTACGATTTGAAAAGTTACTTAGCTTCTAGCCCCAAGATCGTTTAAAAGTTGCTCGGTATTAATTAGAGTTCATAGCCAAGGCATAACTTATTGAAGCGGGATGCGAAGATTGGCGAGTCCGAAAAGGCCCTAACAAGGCATGAGGGCTACATTTTGTTGCTAAAGATCCCAAGTGATGTGAAGAATCATTTATCAAAAATCAATATGAAGGATCGAGACACACGACGAAAAGCAAATACTCCCCTAAAGATCATGGAGAAGTCTATTTAAAAAGGCCCTAACAAGGTATGAGGATAAATAGATCCAAGTCCTAAAAGGAGGCGGATCGTTGTATATCAAAATCCCAAATAAAGATTGGAGAAAAATGAAGAAGTCGTGGTCCAAATATGAAGAATCTCTCAGAAAGTTCAAGTGAAGAAATTCCTATTATGAAGAGAAGACCATTATTTCATGAACGTCTCTCAAGATTCGAACTATAAAGTCACTGCCAAATATCGGTCCGAGAAAGGTCTCAAATCGTGAAGCGAGTTATGCCAAGATATGAACTTTATGAGGTCCCGAGAAGCAGTTTTAAAAGATTTTGTACTTTAGCTAACTATTGATTAAATCGTCCCACTTTATTTTTAGCCTAAATAAACTATCAAAATAAGTCAACAATGCATCCTCGTGATCATTCAAGACAACACTAAAATATAAGAGATACACCTAGGAATAAGGGAGTCTAATTGAATAATTGGGCCACATGAATTCGTGTTAGTTTGCTAACTTATAATAAAAATGATCTCGTTTTTAAGCTTGATATAGGGAACGTGAAACTTGAGGGTGATAAACATTCATGAAATTCCAAAACCCTAATGTAAGTCTTTGATTTCTTTACTTGTTTTGTATATATTTCTATCTTTTTAGTTTCCTTAAATGTTTAGTATTTAATAAAGGCCAAGGTGGATTAATTATGATGGAAAATGTAAAACTTGCTTTGTAATTAATGCATTGCATGAGGGCATTGCAATGTTCAAGTGTAGGGGATTTGATAGGTGTGAAAACACTAATCCTTTTACCACTTAATTATAATAATAACCAAGCCAAAACGTGTATTTTATGTCGTAAATGTCGGAATTATGCGTGGTTTGTGTTTTTATTGTGATTTAGGACCGAAAGATGAAAAAAGAAGAAAACACGGGCTTTCACGGGCTTTTATTGAAGAAAACGAGAAAAGACGAAGTCAAAAGATCAAGAGTGCAAAAAGAACAGAAGTCCAAGGCCTATTATGAAGATTTATCGAAGAAAAAGTCTAAAGACAGAAGTTTAATGAAGTCGAAGAACCAAGTCTAATTAAAGAAGAAAATTATAACACGAGTTCAATTTATATCGACAAATCCCGAGACGACGTCGAGAAAGACAAAGAATTTAAATCGAGTCGAGACAAGAAGAAAGAAAGAAGAAAGCATCAACAATCCTCCTCTCCTCCTATATAAACCCTCCTAATATGTCATTAGGGGGTGGTTAGTCATTTTAGAAGTAGATTAGTTTTAGGAGTAGGAGTAGTGTAATTTACTTTCTCTCTCTAGCTTTTCTTAAATGTTTTTCAAGCTTTTTCATTAATCTTGTAATTTGAATCTTAATCATTTTAATTTCAAGCTTTTTTCAATTAATCGTTCTCATTATTCCTTTCTTAATCTTTTTACTCTTGTTTAATTTTGATAATCATGTAGTTTAATTAATCATGTTCTTGTTTGATTGATGTTTTTGATTGATTGTGCTTACTGGTTTTTATGTGTTTGATTTTTATAGCTTATAGTGTTTTAGTGCTTATTGTGTTAATTTTCTTATTTTTAATTAAGTGCTTATTAGTTAATTTTTATAAAAAGTTGTTTTTAAATATTTTTATTATTTAGTGTTTTTAAAAGTTTTTAAATTTTGGCTTATTAGCTTTTTCTTAAAAGTATTTTGGTTAAGTTTTTAGATAAGTGCTTATTAGATTTTTGCTTATTTTTAGTTTTGCTTATTTGCATTTGTTTAGTTATCCGGAGTTTTCAAACCCCAGTAGCCCGGATAAGGGATTTTTAGTATTCCGAATAAGCAATTTTTTTTAGTATTCAGGATAAGGAGTAAAATACCGATTCCGGATAAGACACGAAACACCATTTCCGGATAAGACATGAAAATAACACCCATTTTCCCGAATAAGCTTACAAATGTTTTTTTTTCCGGATAAGGATTATAACACCGATTGCGGATAACATATATGATTTTGACATGCATGTCTACCTGTCTACTTCTATTTCCCGGCAAAAAAAATTGAGGTGTCTGCTTGGCTGTTTGAGCAGCTTGCCTGCTTGTTTGTTTCTTGTTCCGCAATCGTTTAGTTTAATCTGAAAGTTGTTCCGATTTTTATTCTGAAAGTCGCGTATTTTTAGTTATATTTTTCGTCTAATTTTAAAATTAATATTTTTTCGTAATGTTAAAGTTTTATCTTTTATTTAGTACCCGCTTTAGGTTTTGCCTCGTTTAGGTTTAAAGTACCATCTTAGTTTTATTCTCTCATTTTTCATTAAGTAAATTTTATTTTTCAGTCGAAAGTTAATTTCTTAGTTTTGTTTTATTTTTATTAATTGTTTTGCTTTAATTTACATTTTATGATTTGTTTTGCTCCTTTATTATTAGTTATTTATTTTTGGTTTATTTTTATTACGTTTCGCTTTTACCTTTTAAGTAGAAATAGAAAACCAAACTTTTCTTTTTATTCACCAAAGACGACTGAGTCACACTTTTAACCGGAGATCAATTCGAATTGAATCGAGACGAACAAATTTTCATACTTGGCCAAAACCTAATATCAATCAAGAGATAGAATGAACACAAGAAACTCTTAAACGGATAAAGTGCACTAAAATGAATCAGGATTGGTAATCAACAAAGATTTGCAAATCGCGCAACTTGTACAACATGACAATCTGAAATGTAATAATCTAATTACAAGAAAAATAGAAGGGAAAATGAGTTACAAGGTTTATTGATTTAAAAATCAACTCTATATATTTATAAGTAAGCATTTGTTATATCTTTTCTTGATCAGGATTTTCAAAGCAAAAGTAGAATATCCTGATTGGCTTAAGAACTTTTGGATGACTGTATGAAATTATCGTTTAAAAACTCAGGTTTATCGTTACCATTAGAGAAAATTCAGATTTTCCAAGTTATTTAGAATCATTGTTAGAAATTACAATTTAATTTAATAATTTCATTATATTGTAGGTAAAGTATGATAAAATCAATTACTTTAAAAGATACAGCTTGACATATTCTGATTCTCAAAAGGTGACAAGGCAGCAACGAATATGAGACATATAAAGGTCAACAATTTGTATGCGAGAAATAACACAAGGGAATAAGACGAAATTCGTATCAATTCTTAATAAACATGATAGAATAGACACGTCGATGATAAAAAAAATAATAAGAAACAAGGGAATATAGCAAGTCATCACTTCTTGAGTGCAGTTGGTGTCACTAACAACGGCTTATTAAGTTCTCGATGGTCGACACATATCGAAAGAGAAAAGCCACACAACGAATTTCCGAATCAAAGAAAATTCTTAAGAAGTTACTTGAGAGTAATTCCAGTAAAATGAACAACATTAGAAATGAAAGGCGAAAGCAACACATGATTTACACGAATGAATTTCAAGAAGATAAAGTCTAATACACATCATGGCAAATACACGTAATCATTGTTCACGTCCAACCATAAATCATTATCCGCGTCCAGAGACATTTTGAAGGTCTACCCAAAATAGATGGGGGATGTTGATTGATGTAGAAGCATAACAATGTTGAAACTTTCAAGTCGGGTATCAATGGTAAGAAATTAGACAAGGAGTAACAAGAATTGTATCACGAAGGAAGACGAGGTAACAAGTGAAACAAAGGTTGTTGAGTAAAGAAATATGTGCTTGAGGCATGTACTTTGTTCAAGAAAAGATAAGAGTTCATATGTGTAAGTCGCGAATGGTGCTACTCGCATAAGATGTCTGTGGCTCAGGTAGTAACTAATTTCCAGGAAAGGGGCGCGATGGAATATACTATTGTAGTAGCCGAAACCCAATGTGAGTTTTTCATTTTGATTTGCTACCCCTCCGTGATTGAATGAGAATGGATAAGAGGCTCGTGGGATTGACGTGAGGGGGCAGGGATGGCTATATTTCTGGGAGCGAACTCCGGGCGAATATGAAGCGCATGGATAAAAGTTTTTTAAACTTTATTTTATCTAACTTTTTAAGGAACATAATTAAAAAGTTAATTCTTGGTCTCATATTTAAGGCGACTACTATTCGACCTTGCATGGCTCCTTCTAAATTAAGCATAGGTGATCAGGCCATGCATAATTTAGGACTAGCAATGCGATGCTCAGCTTCGTCAAACCAGTATTACAGGTCATATTATTTAAATTATGTATATAATTCCATTTGTAGAAACATAAATCAAAATAATTTATAAAACTCTTCGCCAATAAGTTACTGGCTAGATATTTAAATCAACATTTGTAATGTTGCAAGATTTCTCTATAGAACCAAGGTAGAATAATTTGCGAATATACATTGTAAAATTAATATAAACTAATTTTATAAGATAAATTTCCAGTATTTAATAATGCCCAAGTGGAACATTTTGTAAAATGATTTGCAAGCAACACCATTTTGGGTTTATATGGTAAATTATAAAATAGCGAGTGTGCTACAGGAGGGTAATGAATAGTAGTTCAAGACAATCAATGAAATGGTTACAAGGTGATAAGATTTTAAGAGATTTAGCAGGAATCGTCATGAGACACGTGTCAAGATGATAATGAACGATATGAAAGCAAGTTCTTCAAATCTTAACCCGAATCAGTGGTACGATAGAAACAAAGAACGACAATATAGGATGACAAATAAGTCATATAAAAAAGGAGAGGATAAAGAAATCCTTAGGTGTGCACATCGTAATTTATTCGACAAAAATACACTTTTAAGAAAGTAGAACATCAGTTTGTCAAATCACTTGGTTTCTAAAAGTTCAAGATTTATGTATGACCAAGCTCAAGTTACTATTTGTAAACGTTTTCAAACGCAATCAATGTTTCATGGTTGTAACATATCATTAGTTAAAGTTTTACGAGCTCACATGAACTTAAAATGCTTCAAACCATATTTTTAACTTCTATTAGTTTTGACCTTTTTAGTCAACTTTGACTTTTTGGGTTTGACTTTTGGGTTTGACCAAACCAATTGATTCACTAAATGACATTTTAAGACTCGAAGTCTAGAGTAAGGGGCAATTTCATATTTCACCCTACTTTTAACATCCATTTCAAAAATACCCAATCATGCTTAAAAATCATTATACATTGTGCATTCAATAGTTGCACTTTGGGTATATATGAAATTAATGTTGAAAGTAGGGTGATATATGAAATTAATCCCTAGAGTAATTTGGTGTAAAACGATGTTTTGAACAACTTCCTAGTTTTACTCGAGACTTAAAACAGATAAAAATGGACGAAAATGCCCTTGCATTAAATCTGTCAACAAAATTA
This sequence comes from Glebionis coronaria, assembly GCA_025667525.1. NCBI lineage: Eukaryota > Viridiplantae > Streptophyta > Magnoliopsida > Asterales > Asteraceae > Glebionis > Glebionis coronaria. The sequence continues at coordinate 316,469,944 of CM046875.1, read as the reverse complement.
TATTTTAGAATTATTCAGAAAATAACTTCTTAGATTTTACAATCTCAAATGAGCGTAACTTTCTCGATTTTAATGCTTACTGGTAAAATATTATGTCCTAAACAAACATCTCAACAGGTAAAAATATCTTTTTATGTCTAAGGTTATAAAAATATTTTCTCGACACCGTTAAATTATCTGTACATATTCTACACAAAGTATATTTTTTGACACACCTCGAAACTAAATCCAATTACAAAATAACCCAGAATTAATGTACACATAAGATTTGCGGATCCCATAAAGACGAGAGAAAATAAATTGTATAATTGGGCATAATAAGGAAAACATAGTATAAAATTGGTTTATGATTTCTAACGATAATCTAAGAAATCAAAAATAGCGCATGACATCCGTGTCTTCGATCTCAAGATGTAACGCAGGAAGGTCTCTTAGCAGTGTGATTTTCCAAAATCACAAGACATACCGAGAAAGAATTTGAAACATTAATGAGTTGCACTCCTAGGCGAGGAGGTTTAATGAAAGGGAGGGTACAAGTTTATTGAAGTAGAATCGTATTCCAAACAATCGTCACATAATAGAGGATGAATTACAAGATGATGATGATGTTGTCAAGGTACAAATGAACGTTGTAATTTCGAAGTCAAAACGAAGAATGGTCAACGAAGTAATATTTAATCGATATACAAGTGTCGTGTAAAACTGTGACGTAAAGGTCAATCGAGATTATGAAAACCCACGATATTATTCAACACTGATTCAACGAATGCTTCAAGATGTGTGACTCACACGATGTCCTTTAGTCTTTTTCGAAGACACATTGATCTACACAATGGTTTATAGACTAATTTTCAAGACATTTAATCACAAATGGTCGGAACGCAATTTGGATATCTAAATAGATATTTTAAAGAGGTTTAACATTGAAAGCAACATGCACGGTAGTAAAATGAAAATAAAAGTTTCATTGAAAGCAACACTTATTCAATTCCGAACAATGGTATCATGAGAGTATGCACAACATGTAACAGTGAGTTGAGAAAATAGACGGTTCAAAAAGAATGAGTATCTGAGGTCAGTCGTATCACACATAAACAAGATAGTAATAGTACTCAAAAAAGTGAGTATGAAAAGTCGGCAGCATACACGCTCTGAATACAAATATGTAACGTCATAGCAATATAAAATCATTGCAACAAGATCAGTTCACAAGAACAAGAATTCAAGAAATGCAGTAAGAGCATATGTAATCAAGTAATATCCTTTGATAATTCATGAAGCACAAAGCCTTTGAAAATAAATAGTAATTATCGTCACTAGGGTAATGTAATATTTCAACATGTAATCAGGAGATGAAATACTACAACGATAATTAAAAGTAAATAATAAGGATTAGAGAGTTACCCGCGCAGATATCGAACAACATTGGCAGATTCTGTGATTGACGCTTAGAAACATAAAATATTTGAACTTTCGGTTATAGACTAGTATTAAAAACGACTCAGTTCCCTATAACCATCGCTCTGATAACAATCTGTGAGACCCCCAGAATCTGACATGGAACAACTAGGCAACGAGGGAGTAACACGTCATGGTACAAGAAACAATGAATTACTGTTGACACAAAGCTGACGTAATAAAAACATATACATTACATCATAAAAGATCAGAGTTTTTAAACATAGGTCCCAGAGTTTTATAAGCGGAAAAATATATTATTTCATCTCGATTTATAACATAAAGTTGCCCAAAAGATAGAATAAACTTCTAACAGTTTTTACTAAAACCAATCTTTTAAAAGCATCACAAAGATCTCCAAGCTGCGATAATATCATGTGGGCTCCCATCCAAGCAAAGCTAAGTAATAATACCTGAGATTAAACATGTAAAATCGTCAACATAAAGTTGAGTGATATTCATAGGTTTAGCAGTAAAGGTGTGGAACACAAGCATTCATTTGTAAACAAGAAATAGGGGAAAATGGTTACGTACGATAACCATAGTCCGAATCATTATTATTGTTGTTCAGTTCATGAACCGAAGCTTAAATCAATGTAAGTTCCTCTGGGGAGTATTCAGCCTAAATACTCAAGTATAAAAAAATATTAGTGCGTCAAGGTAATCGGGACGGGGATAGTCAATCCCGATGGATCCACCCACAACATTCGCGCTTAGTACCATGATTATTTAACGGTTCATGATCAGGAGAGGAAACTTAAGGCTATAGACTAAAAGCAATAATAATAATGAAAGTCTGGAAAGCATACAAGTTCTGGATAGCATACAATTTTTAAATGGTTGTGTTCCACCATGTAAAATCTCACCCGTGTTTAGAAACCATGTATAAGTAAAAAGGGGCTATGAACTCACCTTAGCCATGAGGTAAGTGAATCACGGTACTCAACAACTGAGTAGAAACAGTAATAGTAAGACTATCACCTACGATATGTATGCCCGGAAACACGAAAGACACAACTATCACAATAAGGCGTGCGTTAAGACTTGAACTCAAATATCGGTATATACCAAGTATAACATGACTTTAAATATTTTCAAAGTACTCATATTTCAAAATCAATGACACGAACCAAATGAATCCATACTAACCTAATTATCCAACACTACCCGTTTAAACACTTGTACACTTGGAATTGACCCGTCATAAGACGCCAAGTCAACGCAAGTCAAACATTCCCTTTACCTTATTTGGACCAGTAGCTAAGTCATTTATATAATGACTAAGCACTTGAATAAGTCACCATGTCCGATGGTGAATACTCAAACTCACGCAACACAAGCATTGAACTATGTGTCCAAAAGAAAATCAGCAAGTACACCCCGAATGTACACACCGATCTACCCTATCTAGACTTGTCGGTTTTAGATGAAACTTAGTGTCAAGGTCACTTATAACCTGTATAAGACCTCACCAAAATTTGAGCCAAAGTTCACACTTTAAAATCCATCAGCTCGACACTTTACTCGACTCCAAATTTGGGACAGATTGTATACTTGTTTTATAAAACCGTTCATACCGCTTTAAAAGTACTAGCTTGACAATCCGACTTTTAAAGCCACTACTAGACTCATCAAATTTAGTTTATAAACTTTGCAAATCAGAAGTAGAATTTATCTAACCAAGCCTAAAGTCCCCGAGAGTCGACCCAAAATCAGTCACAATTCGGATTGTGCCGACTTGCGTCTCCCGGTACACGAATACTAAAACTAGCATAACTGTTGACTCGTAATGAGTTAGAAGCTCTATCTTACACCAAAACGAGCGTCTCGAAAAACTCTACAACAATTTCAAATAATCTCAGCCTATATCAAATCTTAAACCCACGAAAAACAACCTTTAACCCACTGATATAATATACACTTTAGAAAATCAAATCAAATCCCACCAATTCTAACCATTCCCATACCTATAGAATCACTCTACCATCATATCAACCAAACAATCCTAAAAAATACTTGTATTTAAATTTTAACAAAAATCAAAGATAAAAAATAAACCTTTTTATGATCAAAACAAAATAATCTTTCTAAGATCATCACATGCATGATGATCAAACCACAAAATCATAAAATCATGAAAACTTGATGCATGTACATGATTTTGGTATCAAAAGAATCACAAAAAGATTTAGGATGGGGTCTTGTTTTAGTTTTGTGTAAATCATGTTTGAAAATTGAGGATCAAGGGTGTGTTTGGTGTTGAAGTTCATGGCAAGAACAACGAGGGGTGGGGTGATGATGTAATTTTTTTTTCTCAATTTATGTATGTGTTTTTAGTGGAAGTAGTAAAGAAAAATCATATATATATAGTGATAGGTAGTGGAGGGACTAGTATTGCTAAGTTTGAAACTTGTGGACTAAAAAGAAATTAGAAGTTGAAAGGGTAGAAAATGGTTATTAGTAAATATCGAAAATATTTACGGGGCTCGGGTTTCGTAAACATACTTTTCAAAAGTTACAATGCATCATAAATATGATTATATGATTTCCCGACACGACTTAACACGTAATTAAAACGAAATCATCGAAAATATTAATTATCGAAATAGTCGATAATAAAATGTAAAATTGGGCATCCGTCGATATCACGGTCACTAGGAATTCTCATTGTACATTGATTTTGAGTAAACTCGTTGTAAAATGCACGCGGGTGATTTTAAATCAAAAAAACTTTGATTTAAATAAATATGGAAAAATAAAATAAAAAATTTTATAATTCCATACAAAGTATTGTCAATAATCAGAAAATACTTAAAAGTATAATTTATTAAAATTATCATGATATCAGGATTCACATATAAGAATACAAGAAAACATAATACGTTGGAAAATCAAGAAATACGGATAAAATAATAAAATAATGCTGAGAAAATTACGGGTTCTTACATTATTGACAACAGTTGGCGTTTTAGGGCATTGTTCAGGGTTATGTCCAAAGACACAACATTCATTACACAATGGAGGCTTCCATTCACATTCAAGTCGCATGTGAACACGATTATGTCCTCCCCCATCAACATTAGGAACTGCCATAATAACCTTTTCTTTAAGCGGTCTATCAACCGAGATTTCAATTAACGCCCTTGCATAACCCATCCTTCCCCACGAGTCAGCGCACATAGCACTAGTGAATGCATCAAGCATAATTGGAAGACCAATTTGTAAGCTAATTAAACTCAAACCATCATCATTATAAGCAACAGTAGGGACTTTATTGATTTTAACCCAAACCGGCACCTTTTTAATCGCATCCCTAGATAATACCAGATTAGGCGACCACTTAGTGAGAATAAGAGGCTGATTTCTAATCATCCATGGTCCCTTCTCAAGTATCTGTTCTAAAATAGTTAACGAAGCAAATTTGAAGAAAAAACTTCGTCATCATCTCTCACGACTTTCTGCAACCTAAATTTTGCCCATGTGTTAAACACATAGTTTTTCACAAGTGGAAATACCACAACCTTTCCAACAAAGAAACCCACCAAAGAAAGTGAGAACCTATCTTGCGCAGCTAACACGTTCTCAATTGGGAGGACAAAATCAATATTATCCACCCTTTCTTCATTAAACAGCTCCCTAAATCTCGCCTTAGGACTAGTAGTATCAGCAGCCACCACATCCGCAAACGACTTAGGGCTCGTAGAATGCTTCTCCTGTGTATCCAATGGTGTACTATGCGTGTCGTTAAGGGGAATACTCATATGAGTCACCCCTGGTGTTACTAAACGCACAGCCTGATGGACAACCCCTTCCTTACCCAATCGACCATCAATGTTGTTTAACCTAGCCGCTAACGTGCCTAGATTAGAGTTACCTTGACCATTATATCCATCTCTCTAAAAACAAAGCACAAAAAACAAACTATTGGTATTAGCATTGAGAAGGTGCTTATTGATATTGTTGCTAATCTATTTCATAATTTGATTATGCGCTACAAGGTTGTTGTTGGAATAGCTTATATCACTGGCAAGAAGTTCATAACCCTAAACCTGTTAAACAACCGTGGACCAAAGAGGTATCTATTCAACTCTTCTTTGATTAGTGTGGAGATTACTTTGTTAAGAAAGTTCGTTAGTAATTTCACTCTATATGATTGTACATGAGGATGATCATATTATGGTTGGTTGAAAAAACATATGTGTAAGAAATGGTCGCTTATGCACATATACCTGATGATGGTGATTAATTCACAATCATTAAGGGTTCATTAAGGTGATTTGGTATCTTAACTTGCTTATATTGCATCAGTTTTTTATGTGGCGAATACTAATAAATGCAGAAACACATAGTTTTATATTTTGTGTTGTTACAAGACTAGTGACAGCTAACAAGTTATATACTATTTGCACTCAAGAACATATATTCTAGGATTAAAATTCTGAACTGTAAAGGTAATTACAGGTGTCCGAGATAGTACCAAAAGATACATTTTTGAAAAAAGTTCTTGCTATCAAATTGTTGTGGATTACACAAATCGATGGGTATTAATTACTAAGCATATGTCGATATTGAACCATGTTACACCCACATTATTTTCAGAAAAGTTCTCGCTATCAAACTGTATTTAAATGTTCACACCGACATTAATTGCTTTATTTTATGCCTTTATAATACTTGTGTTATTATTTTCAATCAACCATGTTACATAACTTGAAGCTAGTTGCTGAAATTCATCTTAAATTTAGTTCTTCGAGAGATGAAACAACAACCGACTTATGCAAAGTATTTTTAGATCATATAGATGTGGTTAGAATGGGTCAAAATCTCCTAAATTGTATATTTATAATTTTAAGACACTTCTAATATGATTAGTAAGAAAAAAATGTTATAAGGTGATTAAAGGGTTTTTTGTAGCCTCATAACACATGTCAATTGATTCTTATATATATATATATATATATATATATATATATATATATATATATATATATATATATATATATATATATATATATATATATATATATATATATATATATATATATATATATATATATATATATATATATATATATATATATATATATATATATATATATATATATATATATATATATATATATATATATATATATATATATATATATATGTATATATATATATATATATATATGTATATATATATTATGTCAGGCCTTTGTTGTTTTCCATAGAAGAGACTGCATCATAATTCATTATTTATGTGTTGATATGGTTTTAAAAAAATGTGAGTTGGTCTTGCACCTTCTACAATCCCCCGAGTTGTAAGTTTTACTCGTCACCTTTTCCTAGACCTATAAGCTATTATTATCTGCTTTATCTCAGGCTAGATTTTTAACAACGAGAAAGAGGATGGTCTTGGACGACATGATGCCCCTGTTCGATAGCCACTCTCACAAGTAAAGTGTATTTATTCTTATGTTTTAGTGGTGGCTTTTTTAAAAGAGGGTCATTCTGGACTGTATCACTTGTCTAATTGATAGGGATGGACTCACAACCAGGCTCAAAGTAATGAAGTTTCATGAACAACGTAATGGACCACAAGTGAAAGAAAAAAAGTGTTCGCTTGGTAGAAGAAATTGTTAATTATAAAGTTTCAATTAACATATAAAGTTTTCCGTTAACATAGTTTTGTGGTGGTTTAGCCTTATGACTTGCATGAAACCTGATTACCATTATGTAAATTAATCGTGTATAATTTTCTTAAAAGTTATTCAGTCGAGACTTTGTGAATAGATGTAGTCTGAAGTAGTGGTGCGGACACTTAATGGACAATCATTTTGGTGAATTTTTTGCATCACGCTCCATGCACACTAGCTTGACGATATGGGATTTTCGGAAAAAAGAATGCGTTCATACATATATGGGTCATAACTGAGAAATTAGCACCCATGATAGTCGTTAAGTAGTGTCGGGGACTTGATAATGTTGTAAAGGTTTGAGGTATCACCACTTTATTCTGTTAGCAGTTTGAGAAAATAAGTGAACTAAGTTTCTGTTGTTCCCTATTGAATGGATATAGGTTTGAAGTGCTAGAAAGCTCTTGCATGAGTTGAATATCCATTAAGGGAACATTAAGTCGATGGATCTCCATCCTCTCGAGTGTCTTTTAGCGACATGTTTTCCTCTGACGCTAAACTACATTTCTTTCGTCACTTTGTTAATGTATTCGTTCATGCTTGAAGTTTTAAATTTAAACATTTATCAAGGCTTCATTATAATGCATTGTTGTTGTCGTTTAAGCTCCCTAGATGGTGTAGCATAATGCATCAATTGCACCAAAAACTAAACTCATGGTTGTTTTTTTTAAAGCGAAACTTTATTTAGCAAAAAGCCATGGTTTCTCGTTTTCATATTAGAACTATTTGATACTTCCTGCTTGTGCTTTCAATAAAAATTACCTAATTCTGGTTGTTGTTCTTTCTCAGTCATTACATACTATTACTATCATTAATAAGAAATCAACGTTAATGTTCTTCTTATGCAGATGTGTGAAGAGGAAATGTAACTTCTTAACAGCAATGCAGAATTACATGTTGCAAATAATAGTTTTACGACGACATCAAACAATGCTCCACCGCACTCTGGTAAGTCCCACATGAATTAACTAATGTCACTACTAGAGGTCGCAAGACTCTTTGTATGCTAATATGCTCGAAGTATGCTTTGTAGAGGCGAACATGGATGAAAATTTAGGGAGGAAAAACTAAAAAAACATGCCTGCTAGGCTCCCATAGCGTCTAATGTGAGCATTGGGTCAGTAAGGTTGCTTGTATAAACAACTAATAGGTGTTTGGTTAGGATTTGCAGAAAAATTGGAAAATACAATTTAGTAATTGAAATGAGTCTAAGTCGCACGTACTCGGGTGTACAACTTTAATAGAATCTATTTGACTTTACTGATAATGCATGTTTGTATTGACACTCTACCGTGCACCTTTACTGTTCGGGTCTGAAAAGGGATTTTGTATCTGAGTCGTCATTTATGTTATTAGCCTATCAGTGGTGTTTGTCATCTGGAACCTCAACTTCTATCCAAATATCATCTGGTTAGAAACTTATAGTGACACTTAGGGGGTGTTTTGATTTGCGCTTTAGAAGTGATAAATATTCCTTTATTGTAAATGCATCATGATACACTTTGGATGACTTTCAACCCATCTAACCCGCTTCATCCTAATTTAGATCATGTAACTTAACCCATCTGACACATCACGAATATAGCCTATCGTTTATCAACCAAGTAATGAGTAAACGAGTCAAAACCAAAGTCAATATTTTTAGTTAAGTGAGACATGTCATATGGGTCAAAGAAATCAGTGGTTGCCCATATCGTATTTTGGTTCATTTAGTCAAGCGGTCAAAAGGGATGAAAGTTCCCCACGCTCTGTCTAATGTGTACATTCTCTCGATAGTTATTGGGTCATACTACTGATTATGCAATCATAGTTAAGTGTTTGGTGAAAGTTTATGGACTTATATTTAATAGTCGTGTGATAGGATCGAACTCGAGATTACGGGATTGCACACAATACGTAAAGAGTTAATTTATTTAATAAATATATTTATTATATTTATTAATTTATTTAATAAATATATTTATTATATTTATTAAATTAAACCGAGCTATAACTTTAACGATCGTTAAAAAATTAAGAGTTAACTATTAACGAGCGTTATAGAATAAATAGAAAGTAGAATGAATAGAAAGAAGAAGGGAAGGTTCTGGAACACCCTGAAGGGGTGTTTGGGCCGTCGGTTATGAAGGGAAAAGGGGAAGGAAAAAACTTTCCTTACATTTGTTTTGGGCTACAAGATTTAGGCTATATAAACAAACCTCCACCCTCATAATTCAACACATCAATCTCTCCCTCTCTTTCTCTCTTGCGATCGCAACACAAAACCTACTAAGGGTTTCGGTTGGTTTTTGTGTTCTTTCAATTTTGCTTATAATCTAGTCCTGGCCCCTCTCTAGGGTTGTTGGTTAGATTTTCCCACTAGCGTAGAAGCTCGGTTTTCACGCGCTAGAATCACGGTTAGCTCATTGTATTACGTGTGTACAAGAACGTAATATAGTCTTACTTTAGACTATATCTTGGTGATATTCATTATAAACCCGAATTGGTGATTCGTTCTTTATCTTGTGGATTTTTGCTTTAGCGTAAAGGTATGTAACCCTAATTTGATTAGTTATAATTGTGTTGTTATTATGATCTTGTTAAATCGCTTCCGCTATGTGTGCTTTGATCTCGTTTAGGGTTTTGTGTAATTGTTATGAACTATATAAATCTTCCGGCATCGAGAGCCGTTTTAACATGTTATAATTATCGAAAATCTAAAGTTTTTAACTAATAATTGTTTTGAGTTAAAACTACATGTTTTTTAGGTTTTCTTAAAAATTAGGGTTTTCGTTTTTTAAAAATTTAGGGTTTCGCTGATTTTTATAAAAAAAAAAGAATTGTTTTTGAAACCCTAAATTACATGTGGCTAATTTTAGATTAAATTACATGATTAATTGATATGTCATGTAAATTTAAGGTTAGGATCCGAAGAGATTTAATTGTTAAGATTTGAGGGTGGATCCATGATGAACGTGCATGTTTTCATGGATCGTAAAATTGTATGTTTATATGATTTTATGTGCTACTTGCTTTATTTGATTCAATAAATCTTGAATTAGGGAAGACTTTTATATGAATATAAAAACCTAGATTTAAAAGATATTGAATAAATCGTATGCATGTGGCTATTTGATTTATTTATCGCACATATAAATTGTTATTATGTGTTTATGATTTAGTTTTTTTACTTGTTTATGTTAAAATTTTACGAATTGTTGTAAACAAGGGTTTTTTAAGAAAAACAAATATGGACTAAATCATATTAAAACTGAGATTTGTTTGAGATCTAAATTACATAGAATTATGTTGATCGATGAATTGAAATAATAATCTAACGACCTACTCCTTTTGACAAACTATAAAGTGGGTATAACGCACAGCTGGTCATGTACCCGGTTAAGGAAGGAGGTGTTAAGCCATTAGTCGCTGACCAAATTCCCGACTCGCCTGTGCGCCAAATTGAAATTACCTACGATTATTATTTGAATTATACCTTAAGGTGGATTTACCACAAATTCACATCCGAATCACAATGAACAAGGTTATTGCTTTATACTTTAGCTGTAAGTATATTGTGAATAGTTGTGGGTAAATTCTTTGATTGGTTAAATCAATACCCCAACATAATTTATATAGAAATTTAGTCTCGTGAAAAAAAGTTTACTAAATGCTTTATTAAACTTATGCTATGGAGTTGTATGCATGCTTTTCCATACATTGATTTTGACATCAAATTTATACCCTTAAAATTTAAGTCGAATGCTCCTAATTGACGAACACTTGAATTGCTACGTCATCAAATGAGATTTTTGGATGATGTTGTGATGGAGAGAAAACTTTCATAGAATTAGAATTCGTATGATGGTTTTACGTTATTCAGATTAGACAACTTAATTAAGTTACTCAGCGAGGTCTGGAAACTTAAGGCATTCAGAAGGGATGAAACATGTTTGCAATGCAAAACATGTTTTTGGAAATGTAAATCCCTTAAATATCTAGAAATTGAAAATTGTTTGTCAATTGAATTGCTCGACAAGTCGCTATGTTGAGTACATTCATTACTAGCAGATCAACTGATGTAATGGATCTATGTCAATATATGTTCTAAGATTCAAGGAAAATACTATGGTTTATATACCGGGGTAATTTTATTTTCTTGAAAGTATTTTATTATCGAAAATACTAATATTTGAACTTATTTCTGTAGAAATGGCTCAACCTGACAATAACACTATAAAATCTGCATTCAAAACGTTTTTTGATCATCCTGAACTTACTGGCCCAAACTTCAATGATTGGTACCGCTCACTAAGAATTGTATTGAGAGTAGTGGGTACTATTCTTGACCACTCTTTATCCGGAGGATCTCGCTGAAGGAGCTTCTGAAGCGCAAAGGCTTGAACACACTGCTAATGTTAAGAAGCACTCAGAGGTGGCTTGCTTAATGTTAGGGAAAATGGCCCCTCCACTTCAAAAGAAGTATGAGCTATTTTAACCTAAGCGTATGCTTGATGAGCTCAAGGCTATGTTCGAAAAGCCGCAAGCTATGGAGATCTATGACTTAGTAGATGCTTTGCATAGCTGCAAGCAAACTCTTGGAAAGTCTGTTAGTGCCCATTACATGGATATGGGGGGTTATATGGAACAACTCATTGCACTAGGACAACCCTCTGATCATAATATGGCTATCAAGTTGATCAATAGGTCCCTTAACAAGGACTTCAATGATTTTGTTCGAAACTATAATATGCATTGCACGGGGAAGACAGTTAATGAATTGCATGCAATGCTCATTGACTATAAAAAGGGGTTAAAGGACAAGGAATTTACATCTAGTCCTCCTGTACTAACCATACAAAAGGGTAGAGTAAGTAAGCCAAAACCGCAAGCAAACAAGAAGAAAGGCAAAGGCAAGGGTGATAAGGGCAAGCAAGTTGCGACTTATTTGCAACCTAAGCAGAACTTTGTCAAGAAGAATCAATCTCAGAAGGATGAGACTTGTCACCATTGCAAGGCAAGTGGTCACTAGAAGAGGAATTGCCCTCTTTACCTCGAAGAGTTGCGAGAAATAAAGAAGAAGTCCGAGCAGAGCGTTGCAACTTCAGGTACTTTATTTATGATTGAATTGTTCAATTTGACATACAAATTAATTCCTGGGTATATGATACGGGATATGATATTAACATTTGTAATACGCTGTAGGGATTTAACTAGAAAGGAAGCTATCCTACGGGGAACAATTTCTGCAAGTGGGCAATGGCGCACAAGCATCGGTTGAAGATATAGGAACATTTAATTTAGTTTTACCTTCGGGTTTAGTACTGATTTTAAGTGATTGTCATTATGCACCTACAACTGTTAGGGGTGTTATTTACTTTTCTTGTTTGGTAAAAAATGGATTCGTTCACACTATTGATAATAATAGAATTTCTATTTGGAAAGATGGTATTTTCTATTTTAATGTAATTTCTGTGAATGGTGTGTTTGAAATAGACATGCATGATAATGAATCCAAGTATAATAATAACTTTGTTTTTAGCATGAATAAGAAGAGAAAGTTTGACAAGAACTCTTCTTATCTTTGGCATTGTAGACTTGCCCATATTGGGAAGACTCGTATACAAAAGCTTCAACGTGAAGGGCTTTTGGAAAATATCAATGATGAATCATTTGATAAATGTGAGTCTTGTATCTCTAGAAAGATGACCAAGAAACCTTTTGATAGCAATACTGAAAGGGCTACTGATCTACTTGGTTTAATACATACTGATGTGTGTGGTCCACTTAGACATTTTTCAAGGAAAGGTGCTAGCTACTTCTTAACATTTACGGATGATTACAACCGTTATGGTTATGTTTATTTACTTAAGCATAAACATGAGGTATTTGAAACATTCAAAGTGTTCAAAGCAGAAGTAGAATTGCAACTAGGAAAGAATATTAAAGCTCTTCGTTCTGATAGAGGTGGAGAATATTTAAGCCAAGAGTTTATAGATTATCTAAGTGAGAATGGAATTATTCAGCATCTTATTTCTCCATATACTCCACAACAAAATGGTGTATCCGAAAGGAGAAATCGTACATTATTAGATATGGTGCGATATATGTTTAATCTTACAACTTTACCATTATCCTTTTGGGATTATGCTTTAGAATTTGTTGTTCGCATTTTAAATATGGTTCCCACGAAGAAGGCGAATAAGAGACCATATGAACTATGGCATGTCAAGAAGCCATATTTTTCTTATTTAAAGGTCTGGGGTTGCGAGGCATATGTGAAACGTGACTTGGGCGATAAACTTTAACAACGATCTGTAAAATATATCTTTGTAGGATACCCTAAGGAAACTATGGGTACCTACTTTTGTTATCCACCTGAGAACAAAGTGATTGTTGCTAGGTATGGAGACATCCTTGAAAGTGATCTTGTAAATCAAGAATTCAGTGGAAGAAATTATGATCTTGAAGAGAGTCATATAGATACATTACCTTTTGAAAACACTAGCGAAATAATTCTTATTGAACCAGAAAGTCTGGCGGTTCCATCGGAATTTGTTTCTCTGCGTAGATCCGAAAGGATTAAAAACGTAAATAGCAATATATGTCTTAATATAGAGGATGATGATGAAGTATGGGATCTTGGAGAACCTAATAATTATAAATCCGACATGCTTGATCCTGAGAAGGATAAGTGGATGGTTGCTATGCATGAGGAAATAAAATCCATGAAAGTTAATGATGTTTGGATTTTTGTAGATCCACCACCAAATGCTAAAGTAGTGAGAAAAAGTGGATATATAAGAAGAAAACCGACATGGACGGAAAAGTACAATCCTATAAAGCTCATTTAGTAGCTAAAGGTTTTACTCAAACTTTTGGCGTAGACTACGAGGAAACATTTTCTCTTGTAGCAGACTTAAGAGCTATTAGGATTCTCATAGCTATAGCAGCATACTATGACTATGAGATATGGCAAATGGATGTTAAAATTGCCTTCTTGAATGGTCGCTTAGATGAAGACATCTATATGCAACAACCAAAAGGGTATGTTGATCCTAAGAATCCAAAACACGTGTGCGAACTTCAAAGATCTATTTATGGTTTGAAGCAAGCATCACGTCAATGGAATAAACGATTTGATGAAGAAATAAAAAAGTTTGGATATATTCAAAATCGTGATGAGCCATGTGTATATCACAAAGCTAGTGGGAGTGATGTAGTATTTCTAGTCCTATATGTTGATGACATATTAATCATGGGAAGTAACATTCCAAGACTTAAAGTTGTTAAGGATTATCTTGGTTAATATTTTTCTATGAAGGATTTAGGAGAAGCTGCATACATTCTGGGAATTAAGCTATATCAAGATAGGAAAAGACAGTTAATCGGTCTAAGTCAAGATGCTTATATAGATAAGATATTGAAGAAGTACAATATGCATAATTCCGAGAAAGGTTTTCAACCTATGGAAGTTAAGCATAATCTGAGTCATGAGATGGATGCATCAACTCCTGAAGAGGAGGCATACATGCAGAAGGTGCCTTATGCTTTGGCTGTAGGATCTATTATGTATGCTGTAAGATGCTCAAGGCCTGATGTGGCGTTTGCTCAGTAGATACCAACATAATCCAGGGAAGCTCCACTGGACTGCTGTTAAACATATTCTAAAGTATTTAAGGAGTACGAAAGATATGTTTTGTGTTGGAAATACGTTTTTATGTATTTAGAAAGGATCGGTCACTCCAACGAGCTATACGTAGTACGGACTTGTGATCCATTATGTTAAACAATATAGCCCACCAAGCCCACATGTAGGGTGGCTATATATACCCCCTCCTAGCATGTTAGGAGGGGTTGGTCATTTGTCATTTTCACATCTCACTTAATCAACCTTCTCATTCTCTCATTCTCTCTTTTCTCTCTCTACCTTTCTCTCTCTAGTTCTTCCATTTCCCTTCCATTTCATTAGATAAATCATACATTGCTAAATCCTAAGAAACTATGGACCTACAATTGGTATCAAGAGCCTTGGTTGATTCTTCGGATTTACGTGTTTTAATCTATTGATTTGATGGTAAAATTTTCTTCTTTCACAATTTTTTTTTCTCTCGTCTAATTTTCTTTCTTTAAGTTTAAGTTTTTTTTAAGTAATTGGCTTTCATATTATAAATTTTGGTTTTCGTTCAAAAAGCATCAGTTTTTCAATTTTTTCTTTTACTTTTGTCTCTTATCAAAATTTTAACACTAATTCTTATCAACTTTTTCACATCTTGTCCTTCTAATCCATTTTTATCTATTTTCAAAATTTTAATCCATTTTTATCCATTTTTAACACTATTCTTATCAACTTTTTATCCATTTTTATCCAATTTTAACCATTTTTATAAAAAGTTTCTGTTTTGTCCTTTTATCTATTTTTTTTAAATCGGAAAAGGTTTTCACATTTAAATGGTTATTCCGATGCATTTCTTTTTTGTCATATTCCGCTAGAAAGTTGCCTTATTCCGATATGTGTACACATCGATCGCAATAACCCTAGGGTTTTACTTTGCGATCACTTATTCCGATACCCTTATTCCGACGTGGATTGTAATAGCACTTTGCGATCGTGATTGCGACGGGATTAAAGAACATTGCGACGAAACTCTGTCCGCATTCCGATCGTGTCATTGCTCTGGAAATTTAGACATTGCGATGGTGAGTTTTTAGATATTGCGATGAGAAATATTTTGGATATTGCGATGGAGTTGGCTTGCATATTGCGATGACAGCTATAGATATTGCGATGGTGAGTGTGGTGATATTGCGATAAAATGAAAAATATTGCGATGGACATATAACAAACCTAGACTCTTTTTGACCAAACCAACAGAACTCCAACACCTACACTCGACTCACTCACACATACACTCGACAGACTCGACTCCACAACAAACAGACACCAACTGACCCTCGAACCCCTCACACTCTCGACCAACATCTCTCGGTCAAACAAACACTCTCGCCTCATCTGACTCCTAGACTCGACAACATTACAAGCCTCGCACCCCCAAAACTTCGACTTCGACTCACGACTTCGATTCACTCGTCTCAACAATATCCCACCCACCTTCGACTCCCACACCCACCCAAACTCGACTCGCACAAGTCTCACACACCCTCACGACACCCTTTCGAACACTACACCTCTCGTCCAACAACTCTCGATCAAACTCCAACATCACAACTCAACAGACTCAAAAACAACATCGAAGACACAACCAAACTCCAACAAACAAACTCAAACAGCCTCGAACACCCTCGAACTCCTCAAACATCTCAGACTCGACACCACTCACACAAGACTCGACCTAGATGTGACTCTCAACCTAAACATTCAAGTCTCATAACCACAAACACAACACCCATTTACGACTCCAACACACCGAAATCAAAACTTTTAATACAGGTTTCAAACACAAAGACACCCACACACACACTCAACACTCAACGACACAACAAAATATAAAGATCTCAGTCATAGAAAAACTTCCTCGATCACCACTCATACCGAAATTAAAAAACCTACCTGAGACCAATCAATTGATCTTGAAGCTCCAACACATTCATCTTCAGTTAACAACCATTTGTGGTTCAAAGTTTACTGTTGTGTGAAGATAGGAGAAGAGAAAGGGGCGGTGGAACCAATAAAGGAGTATTCGTTTAATAACTGAGCATTTGAGATGGAGATTGGTTTTGGAGTTTTGTTTTGGGAGAAGCAGTAACAGGGCGGAGGAAAAAAGGGGGTTAAATAGGACTGTTTGTATTATTGGTAGTTGGTTTGGTAGAATCGAAGTCAAAGGGGCATTTAACAACTGGTATTTTTGTGATACACGTACTTAGACACGTTTCAAGTCATTTTTGATTTTAAACTTTAACAAAACAATTTAACAAATAAATTTAAGACACGTTTAAGACTAAAATTATTTTTCATTTGAGACTAAAATCTGTGGTTATTGAAGACGTGTGGTTGTTGAAGACGTGTTTACTTACCATTTTTAATATCTTTAAAATCGTGTATTGTTGAAGTGGGGCTACGATTTGTTTGTTGTTGTAACTAGGGTCGGGGGTTTAGTTTATTAAATTCCCAAGTGGGATATACACGTTTCATACATAGACGGAGAAAACATTGCAACTCTAGTGAACGCCACGTGTACCACCTAAACTATATTCATACTTATTAACGTGTGAGTGGGAATAAGAGGGAGAATTTGTTTGAGTGGGAATAACAGTTTTGGGTTTAGTTTTTGTTGTGAGTGGAGCAGTAGAAACAAGAATACATAAGGTGCGGATTTTCTTTGGCCCAATTATAGTGAATTCTTTTTGGGCCTTCTGTGTGACTTAGGCCATCTAAAGTTTGCATTGGGTTTGGTTTTTAATCAATTAGGCTGGCAGTTTTATAGCTACGGGATTTCTAATGGGTCGAATGTTGCTTTAATATTTCGACATAAATTTGGTATTGTCATAAACTTTGTGTATTAAGTGTGGCCTATTTTGTTATAATCGAGGCTTGACAATTTTTCATCGAACTTCAATGGAACTGTTGAATTCGACATCGCAAGAGGGAGAATTACATCAAATGCAAGACAACGATAGAGAAAGTGGCATAACTATGCTTCAGTATCATCTAGTTACTCTTTCAAGGCTTCAAGGAGGGTGCGAATTTGTGACACTCTTTGGTCAAGATCGTCATATATTCATGGAATCGATGTTCATCATCTTGTACCAACTAGCAGAGCAACTCCACAACGAATCATTTAATCACTCTGCATCGGAACTTGCATATAAGGCTCTTGTGACACAACTCACGCCTTTCCTCCAATTCACTATCATCAAGTCTGACAATTCAGGGATATGCCGGTCATTTCTTCAATACACACATAACGAGGTTAAAGACTTCCGTGATAAACTGTTGAAATTTATGACATCGGTCTCGTCTTCGATTTATGAAAGATCTCGACTTCAGCAAGAGTATGATAATGGAGTGCAAGAATCTACGATGCAGATGCAAGAGGAGAATGGTCATACGGTTGACAACTTGGAGCCTAACGATGGCAAGAGCACGGAATCAGGAGGACAACATGATACCAGTGGCACGTCAAGGAATGTTCATGAGATCTCTTTTGATGACACCTTACCCGTTTATGACGAAGAGCCTATGAACATGGTATAATGTAATGTTGTTTATGATGTATATGCTGATGAAATGGCGCATATTGAGCATTCTGAACCTAATTATGACAAACATGGGATAGAAAAGAGTGATCGAAATACCACTTCTGATTTATCCGATGTGAGTCATAATGGGGGAGAAAATGTTCAAAATGCTAAACATCATGATAATTGTCTTATAACTGCTTCATTGAATGCTTCTGATTCCAAGATTAGAGAGCTTGAAACGATTGTAGCTCAACAATCAAAAGATCTCGAGGATGCCAAATTAGAACTTTCCAAGAAAACGGACAAATTTGAAACATATTTTGAAAAACTTGAAAAGTCAAACGTTGTTCTTGAAAGAAAATTGGATCAAAAAGTTTTAGATTCTAAAGCTGAAAAGGATAATCTTTTGAAACAAATTCAACTGCTTGAATCTAAGTTGGCATCCCAAGATAGATTGCTCAAAGAGAATGAGACTTTAAAAGCTCAAGTTCAGGAAAAGGTCTTTGCTATAGCTGCGCTGAAAAACGAGTTGAGGAAAACTAAAGGAACTAGTGTGGACACTAAGCTTGAAAAACCATCAATCTTGGGGAAACCGGCTACAAATCAGTTCGTCAGACAACCGACCGTCAGACAACCTACTGCATTTAGATCTGAGCGGCAACAATCCTCGAGACCGCGGTTTGCCTCCCAAGTTGATTTGGTTCATCTTTCTAGACCAGTCACTCTAGCAACTAGGCCCAGTGTGACCAAAATAGCTTTCGCAAGACCTAATCACATGATTGCCTCTAGTTTCTCTAAAAATACCAAGACCACGTCTTTAACTAGTTAAAATGACGTTTGCCATAAATCTGGTCTAAGGGAAGCTAAGAAAAAGACACATGTAAGAGATAGCAATGTCAAACCTAGTCAGATGCCTTCTAGAATACCCAACACTGCTAACCGTAGCATGTCATCTCCTAGGAGCATCGATCAATCATCTAGGAATTACTCAGACATTAAATATGCTACTTGTAGAACATGTAGAAAATGTGTCTTTACGGCAAATCATGACTCTTGTGTCAAGAAATTACTCAATGAGGTGAACTCCCATGCTAGAATTAAATCCCAGTGGATAGCTAAAATCAAACCCATTGGTAAAATGTGGCGCCCCACTGGTAGAAATTTCACTCTTATAGGAAACGAGTGTCCTTTAACTAGGATAGTCTCCAATTCTACTAAGACTTCTAGGGAAATTGAAAAGGATAATATATCACTTAAGCCTAAACTTAAGGTTTTATATAAACGAAAACGTTTGCCAGCTAAGACAAGTGAATCATCTACTCAGGTCGCCTCTGGCACAAGAAAAGACAACTGTGAACCCCCACTTGCTTCTAAGATAGATATCGCTAACCCATATCAAAGCATGCAAATTCCTAATGAGAATGCAGGTACCAAAGTTGATGTTCCAAAAGAACGAAGCGGTCCGATCATTGTATACCGTTCTTCTAAGGACACTCTCAGAGTTTGGTTGATGAAGAAGCAGATATCGGAGAAACAGGTATCTCAGGGGATTTATGGTTAACCTTACCAAAAGGACTTATAGTCACATCACAAACTGTAACTCGTTCATCAAAGAAAGGAAAGTTTATAGCCGATGATAAACTTATCCTCACAAACGAGAAATTATTTTTTCTCGGACACGAGCTAAAATTAAAACTATTAAATGGTTTTAAGCTCGTGTACATGGCTCATAGTCAAATAACAGTCTGTGACCCGAACTTCAAAGAAAGGGAAGTTTATCTCATCAACGATAACTTACCCTCAAAACGAGAAATTAAGTTTTCTCGGACACGAGCTAAATTTAAAACTATTCAAAAGTTTTAAGCTCGTGTATATGGCTCCTCGTTAAATGACAGACGATAACCCGGACTTCAGAGAAAGGGAAGTTTATCTACGCAACGATAACTTGCCCTCAAAACGAGAAATTAAGTTTTCACGGACACGAGCTTATCCTAAAACCATTCAAAGGTTTTAAGCTCGTGTATATGGTTCATCATTAAATATCAGATGATGACCCGTTCTTCAAATAAAGGAAAGTTTATCACCGATAATAAACTTATCCTCATTAACGAGAAATTAAATTTTCTCGGACACGAACTTACTAAAACTATTCAAAAGTTTTAAGCTCGTGTAACTGGCGTATAATCACATTTCAGATTATGCCCCGGAACTGAAGGAAAGGAAAGTTTATCACCGATGATAAACTTATCCTTACAACGAGAAATTAATTTTTCTCGGGCATGAGCTAATATTAAAAACATTCGAAGTTTTTAAGCTCATGCACAATGACTTACAGTGAAATATCAGACTGTAACCCAGACTTCATATTTAGGAAAGCTTATCTTTAAAGATAAGTTATCCTCGTAATGGGAAATTCATTTTTCTCGGTCATGAGCTTGTATTAAAACATTCCAAGTTTTAAGCTCATAAAGGAAAGTGAATCTTTTAAATAAGAGAACTTTTCTTCATAACGAGAAATTCACCTTTCTCGATCATGAGCTTTACGTTAAAACATTCAAAGTTTTTCAAGCTCATGAAAACGACTTCTAAGTAAATGTCAACTTAGGACTCGTTCTTCAGTTAAAAGGAAAGTTTATCGTCGTTAATGAACTTATCCTCATAACGGGAAGTTTACAACTTCTCGGACTTGAGCTCGTTTTGTAAGATATTCAACATCTTAAGCTCAAGTAATTGGTTTTCAAAACATTGAACACAATTTTTTGAGAATTTCTCAAAAGGTTTTTCTAAATCTTTCAAAATTGTGTGTTCAAAAAATGTTTTGATAAAAAGAGCATGTCTTCTGGAATCGATAATATTTACGATACTAGAAATGTCATTCAATAATGACACGGGGTTGTAAATAAAGTTCGAACAGAAGTTCAAATGTTTTAAAGCATGCTCAAAATGGCTTGCTATTATTTTTTATAGTAACCCGATTTTCATACTCAAGTCAAGCATTTCACCGGAAAGCTTTAACTCAACAACGGGAATTAATTTTCTCGGGCATGGTTTACTTTATAACCATTGAAGGGATTGTGTTTACGTAATAACACAATCTAACACGAATTTATGTACGTGTTAGTGCATTTATTTGTTAAAACAAGAGAAATCTTGTTTTTATGAAGTTATCATCTCCACCAACCGTAGCAATTTACAATTGATATCTACATACTCGACGATGCGACTACTTAAACAGCGACTAAAACTCTTTCAATAGAACACGGGTCAACAATTGAGGGGGAGCAATTGTCCAGCATTCAGAATCTTTGACGCCGAAAGTGCCAAGTTCACATGTTGGTGTCAAGACAACGATATCAATCGTACACATGGAGTCAAGAGATAACTTCAGACGTGACGAGGCAACCAACATTCGTGAACAAGAACCATGTGACTCTTTCATATGATGTTCTCCATCATTCAGGTCCAACCTCGTAAACTGCTAATCTTGTGAATACATTATCATATATGATCTTTGCATGTGATAAGTACCTTACACTTGTGTTTAAAAGGTACTTCATTCACGTTTCAAGTACACCCTCATTAATTTGAGGGGGAGCCTGTGTAAAGCATGAAGATAATTGGATTTGCATTTTTCTTCCCAAATTTTCTTAAAACATTATTAAATCAATTGATATTAAAAACATCGATTGGGTTAATATTTTTAATATGGGGGAGAAAATGTGATTTAATAATGAGATCAATCAATTTAATGGTTTGACTTAATGTGCTGGCTCATCCCGACATGTGTCGAAATGTTTTCGAATATCGTGGCATATGTTAAGGGGGAGCAAAATGGATTTGTACTTCAAAATGGATTTCATGGTGATTTATACTTACCCGCAACCCATTTATTTCATGACGATGAAGATTGTGGTGACATAAGGATGGTAGGATAGGTTAAAGTCCAATGATTCCTCTAGAACCGGAGGAATCTTCTCAAGGACATTCCATAGCTAGAAATAGTAGTCCTTAGGAAAGATGGAGAAAGACTGTGAACGTAGCTGAATGCCGACCAAGTACTTAAGTTAGAACTGGAACAATCACAACAAGGTGCTAGTGATGACGTATTGGTAAGCATTGAAGGGGTTAAAAAATGAAAAAGAATTGTAAAGATAAAGGGTGTAAAGAAAGAAGCCATCCTTACAACCTTAGGCAGAAACCGGGTCAATACATATGCTATTGAGATCTTTTTTTTAATGATGCTTGATATTGAAGACAGACATCATGGACCCAGTGATGCAATGCACAACCCATCCCAGCTAACTCAGATATCTCTTAAAAGATATTTGTTTTAATCACACAGAGACAACGCATTATCTATTGATTTATTCACTCCGAATAAATTGGTATTGAAATGGTGGCACTCATCTCCAGCCTCCGATCACTAAAATCTAAAATGCACGATTGAGTCTAGAGCCATTTGAGATCATCAAATATCTCATTAGGACACACTTTCATATTTCCTTGCTTCTTCACACACTGTGAAAAGTAAGAAAGATCTTAAGAGTCATACACAAAATCTTAATGATCTTGCCTGAACATCCGAGTAATACGAAAGTATTTACAATGAATATGGAAATCCTTCTTGAGCGAATATCAAAAAAGCTCATGGTAGGTGACTTGTGCGATTCTTTATGAATCAAACTTGTGATAACTGGAAAGCAATAGTGGTTTAATTCTTAAATGAATTTAAACACATTCCAGGCCTCTACGCAATACCTTAGTGATCTTGCTAGAACACTCAGAGTGATACCTTAGTGTTCACAGTGATGAGTGGAAATCCTTCTAGTGTTAACCTCAAACAGCACTTGGTAGGTAACTTGCAAGATTCTATACGAATCAAGCTCGTGACAACTGGAAAGCAACGATGGTGCGGTTCTTAATTGAATTTCACTTGTTCCAGGAACATGAATTGACGGCTTCAAATCATGTGGATATTATTATCCAAATGATTCACTCTTTATGTTCGCAGTCAGCTTTGGACGGTCGAATAAAGAGAACGGGTTTACCCGCGAAATCTTGTCAAGGAGGTTCTTAATTGAGACTACCTGCCACAAGTACGATATTTCATATCGTCCAACGGTCCTCAAAGACTGGAGGTAAAATGCTACCGAATTAGAATAAAATGTTTAAAGCCCATTTCATCCGTGTAAATGTTTTGTTGCTAACTATCTTATGCAGCGTAACAAGAAGGTGGCATTGCGGTGTACAATCCAGAAGAAGTCGTAAACACATGCTTATGATTTCTGCACTTAATACTTCAACAAATTCAAGAAAGCCTAAAAGTCAAGTCTTCCGTTGTATCAAATTCTGAAGCTTTCAAGAATTTATAAAAGTATAAGTATGTGGAACATGAAGTCACGAAGAGGCAAATATCACAAGTGATGAATGCACAAGGTCAAGGCAAGAAAACATGCTCAAGACTAAAGTCAAAGATCTCATCAACATATTCACAAGAACAAGATCGAAGACTCAAGCATTATATGCTAGGTTTAAGATTTTGTAAAATGGTGTGACCTCCCTTAGGGGGAGATTGTTGGAAATACATTTTTTCCAAAGAAAGTCTCGGTCACATCATTAATAGCATAGCTAGCTAAAGATCACGAGCTATAGACTATTTAGGACATTATAACTTGGAGTGACCTCCCTTAGGGGGAGATTGTTGGAAATACGTTTTTACGTATTTAGAAAGGATCGGTCACTCCAACGACTTATACGTAGTATGGGCTCGTGATCCATTATGTTAAACAATATAGCCCACCAAGCCCACATGTAGGGTGGCTATATATACCCCCTCCTAGCATGTTAGGAGGGGTTGGTCATTTTTCATTTTCACATCTCACTTAATCAACCTTCTCATTCTCTCATTCTCTCCTTTCTCCCTCTACCTTTGTCTCTAGTTCTTCCATTTCCCTTCCATTTCACTAGATAAATCATACATTGCTAAATCCTAAGAAACCGTAGACCTACATTTTGGTATTTGAAGGGAAACCAGACACAAAATTGAATGTGACAGGTTTTTGTAATGCGTCCTGGCAATGTGATAAAGACGATACGAAGTCTCAGACGGGTTACGTGTTTGTTATCAATGGAGGAGCAGTTGACTGGAAGAGCAAGAAACAGACAACGATTGCAATGCATGCTACTCAATCTGACATGGCTGCTTCAAAAGCTGCAATGGAAGCTATTTGGATTACTAAGTTTATTGGAGATCTTGAAGTGATGCCTTCAATTAAAGAACCTATTGATATATATTGCGACAATTTTGCTGCAATTATATTCGCCAATGATTCTGGAGTCATGAAAGGCGCCAGACACTTTAAGCGTAGACATCACTACGTCCGAGAACAAGTTGAAGCTCGTGAAATCAAATTAATAGAAGTTCACACAAATGATAATGTAGCTGATCATTTTACTAAGGCTTTGCCTAGACCAAAGGTAATTAAGCATGCCAAGGTTGTTGGGCTGCAACTAGCTAGAGATTTCATGCAATTAATCTGTGATTAGTATTTTGATAAGGATTTTAAGACATTATTATTTAATAAAATAAATATTAGGTTTCGTTTATTCTTATTACTTAATTTGTATCCTATTTTACATGTTTTAATCCATGAATAAATTGTTATGCTAAATGTCCGTTGTTGATCAATAATATAGGAATATTATTAAATTAAGACAAATCAAAATTACGATAGAGTATACTTGAAAGTATATTGATCGATTTTGGATAATATTCGATGAACTGAATATTGGACTTATCCTAACTATATGATTTTAATTTGTGGATCTTTGTCATCAAGTAAATCATAAATATTTATCCTTAGACTTGAGATACCAGGAAACTGTTATGTATCTAGTGTATCTCTGTGGAATAATCAAACGCTAAACGTATCTGGTAGCTATAAGGGTTATTTTCAGAAGTGTTGCAAAATTCATAAGTTTTGCTTGTAGTCAACATGGAATTTATTTCCTCCAATTTTGTTTTGGAGATAATACAGCTGGGCCCCTCGTGGGATTAGTAAGATGTTTGTGCGGCCGCACCAAATTTGGTTTGGTAATCTTGCTGAATCTGTAAACAAGAAACAGAATGGTTAATGAAAGGAATGACTGAGGTCCATATCCTTAACGTTGTATTAGAAATAAAAGGATAATAATAATGATGAATCATTAAAAGGTTTTATCCAGGAGACCGTACTCGATTTGTACTAGAGACATTGCTAGTGTAACTAAACGCTAGTCAATGTAATCACGATATTTGAAATATGTCCAAGTGGGAGCTGAAAGTTTATGGACTTGTATTTAATAGTCGTGTGATAGGATGGAACTCGAGATTACAGGATTGCACACAATACGTAAAGAGTTAATTTATTTAATAAATATATTTATTATATTTATTAAATTAAACCAAGCTATAACTTTAACGACCGTTAAATATATAAGAGTTAATTATTAATGAGCGTTATAGAATAAATAGAAAGTGGAATAAATAGAAAGAAGAACGGAAGGTTCCGGAACACCCCAAAGGGTGTTTGGATCGTCGGTTATAAACAACCCACACCCTCATAATTTAACACACCGATCTCTCCCCCTCTTTCTCTCTTGTGATCGCAACACAAAACCCACAAAGGGTTTCGGTTGGTTTTTGTGTTCTTTCGATTTTGCTTATAATCTAGTCCTAGGCCCTCTCTAGGGTTATTGGGTAGATTTTTCCACTAGCGTAGAAGCTCGGTTTTCACGTGCTAGAATCACGGTTAGCTCGTTGTATTACGTGTGTACAAGAACTTAATATAGTCTTACTTTAGACTATATCTTGGTGATATTCGTTATAAACCCGAATTGGTGATTCGTTCTTTATTTTGATTTGCTTTAGCGTAAAGGTATGTACCCTAATTTGATTAATTATAACTGTGTTATTATTATGATCTTGTTAAATCGCTTCCGCTATGTGTGCTTTGATCTCGTTTAGGGTTTTGTGTAATTGTATGAACTATATAAATCTTCATTTGGCACATGTCATATGTTAAGATATATTAAAAAACGGACAAAGAAGTATTAGCGGTTCAATCATAACCATTTTTTACCTTGTTTACTAACCCACACAACATGCCCATCCGGCCACCTGTACTGTTCCTATAGTTTAGTATTGATCACATATTTGTGTTTTTTATGGATTACTCATTTATGTTTTAATCTTGCATATTAATGGTTGCATAATCTTCATAGCCTTTTTGAGTATTTAGAGCCTTTTTTATATCTGATGCATACTTTTAACCTTATTGTAGCACCGAGGAATTGGAACCCTGCATAATTGTTTGTCTTTAGAAAGTGCTAAAACGAAGAGGATAAACCGAGTTGCTTATTCTATAAATGAACCCCAAGAATCTGTTCCTAATGACTCTAGCAACTCGAATAAGTGCATTGTGAAGAAGCAAATGTGGCCAATGAATAAAAACAAGCCAAATTATGTCCACAATCACATATACATACAAATTCTACATAGTTCTTTCTTTTCTTACTGTAAAATATTTTAACTTGTCATCATTAGGTAAAAACCCTAATTCTATTTAGCTATGGGTGATTTACTCCATCTCTACCGCCATTAATCTTTTCTAATCCTTCATCATTCATCGAATAACATTTAATTCTTCATTCTAGTTTACTACTTCTATTCCATTAGTGGGCTTGTGATAGGAAATAGGCTTTGATTTTTCGTCCCTGTTTTTCTTGTGATCAGTTCACACGTGGGGTATGGTTGTTTTCTAGGGTTTGTAATTACTTTTTATTTGATTCGACGTGGGGATAATCATTGATTTATGCGTCTAGTGTTTCATCGCTGCATAGTTATTAAGGTTTTTTGTTCTAGGGCTTGTATTGAATATTATTATATTATCGATGTCGCCACTATGGAAGCAGGTTGAGGCGTTGTGATTGGTGGATTGCTGGGAGCCCTTTTTAGGGTTTCTTTTTTGTTCTTTGGTTGTTTTTTGTTTTTTGGAGGGATGGATAATAATGATACAGATAAGTCTAACCTAGGGGCTTTGGCGGCTAGGTTGAAGAATATTGATGGTCGATTAGGTAAGGAGGGGGTTGTGCGTCAAGCTGTGCGGTCGGTAACACCAGGGGTTACTCATATGAGTATTCCTCTAAATGATACGCAAAGTGTACAGTTGGAGAGTGTAGTCCCATCACCTACAGAGAAGCATGATGAGACCCCTAAGTCTTTTACGGATATGGTGGTTGCTGATACTGCTAGTCCTAAAGCAAGGTTTAGGGAGCTGTTTAATGACAGGGTGGATAACCCACCGACTTTTTCCTCCCAGTTGAGAATGTGCTAGTTGCGCGAGATAGGTTTTCGATTTGTTTGGTTGGCTTCTTTGTTGTAAGCCTGTGGCTTTTCCCCTTGTGAAAAACTATGTGTTCAACACATGGGGAAAATTCAGATTACAGAAAGTTGTGAGAGATGATGACAGAGTTTTCTTCTTCAAGTTTACTTCGTTAACTGGTTTAGAACAAGTACTAGAAAAGGGACCATGGATGATAAGAAATCAGCCTCTTACCCTTACTAAGTGGTCGCCTAATATTGTACTCTCTAGAGATGAGATTAAAAAGGTGCCGGTTTGGGTTAAAATCCAAAAATTTCCTACTGTTGCTTATAATGATGATGGTCTGAGCTTAATTGTTCGCAAATCGGAGTTCCAGTTATGCTTGATGCATTTACCAATGCTATGTGCGCTGATTCATGGGGAAGAATGGGCTACGCACGTGCGCTAATTGAAGTTTCGGTTGAGAAACCACTTAAAGAGGAGATTATTATGGCAGTTCCTAATGTTGAGGGGGAAGGCCACAGTCGTGTTCACATGTGACTTGATTATGAATGGAAGCCTCTTTTGTGTAATGAATGTTGTGCATTTGGACATAATCTTGAACAATGCCCTAAGAAACCGGCTGGTATCAAGGATAATGGGAAGGAGAAAATGGATTTGCAAGATGATGGTTTCGTTACTATTGTTAATAACAAGAAAAAGAATAAGAAATGTGGCAAAGTTCAGAGCAAGCCGGTTGAGGGTATTAAGTTACAAAAACCTGCTTTGAACCTTAAGTATCGTCCAGGTGCCAAATCTGGTGAAGAAAATAATAAGTCTGTAGAGCGTGGCGAATGTTCCAAGAATAATGACAAACCTAATTAGGAAATTGGTCAGCAATCTAAACTTAGCTAGAGTTCTGTTCCTTTGGAAAACTCTTTTCATTTGCTATCGGATGAGGATGAGATGGATAATAATTTGGAGACTCGTGTGAATGAGGACAGTGACGATGAGGTCATGGATGAACATTTGACGATGGAGGATTGTCCCAATCTTATCGAAGGAGCAAGCACTCCTAATGAGCAGGTTACCCATGATTAGTATTTATTCGTGGAACATTAGGGGGTTGAATCTTTCCCCAAAACAGAAAGAGGTTCCACAAGTGATCTTGGAGAATAAACTCTCGGCATGTGCTATTTTGGAGACCTATGCTAGTGATTCTAAATTGGAAAGACTATGTACTTGTGTATTTAGACATTGGGAATAGACATCCAATAGGCATTACTGTAATAAGGGGACTCGTATAATCCTAGGGTGGAATCGTAATGCTGTGGATGTGTCAGTCATACATCAATCTGCTCAAGCAATTCATACAAGATTGTGACTTAAGGATGATCATAAGGAACTTTTTTGTTCCTTCATATACGCTCATAATGCGTATAATCATAGACGGGAGTTGTGGAATGAGCTTGGAATGCATAATGCCTATGTTCGTCAACGACCATGGTGTCTGCTCGGCGACTTTAATGCTGCATTATCTCTTGATGATATGGCTTCCGGTTCATCTACCATTGACATTTCTATGCGTGAGTTTCGGGAATGCGTAGGAATTTTGGGTGTGCGGGATGTTCAAAGTACCGGGCTGAAGTATACTTGGTCTTAGAAACCTAAAGGTGGGAGTGGTGTCTTGAAGAAAATCGATCGTATCATGGTGAATGACGTGTTTTTGGACTTGTTTGTGGGAAGTCACGCCATTTTTCAAACATATAGGATATCGGATCATGCTCTGGTTGTTCTTTGTATGCCGACTATGGTGAAGGCCAAAAAGAAACCTTTTAAGTTTCCTATTTTTTTTGTTTTGCATGATAGGTTCAAAGCTACAGTAGGTGAAGGGTGTATTGTGTCGGTTTCTGGTTTTCATATGTTCAGCTTGTTCATAAATTGAAGGCGTTAAAAAACCTTTGCGGAAGCTACTGTTTGAACATGGAAACTTGCACCAGAATGTTATAAAACTTCGGCTGGAGTTAGATACTGTGCAACAAGACCTAGACTGGGATCCTTTTAATCCGGTATTACGTGAGGAGGAAGCTATGTATCTTCAAGCATTTAATAAAGCTACTTTGTTGGAGGATAGATTCCTTAGACAAAAAGCGAGATTGGCTTCGTGACGGGGATGCTAGTTCAGCCTACTTTCATAAAGCCGTTAAGAGTCATATTCGTTGAAATCGTATTGATGTTGTTTCCGATTCAGCTAGTGAAATATTAGCTAATGATCAAGTGGCTTCTGTGTTTGTTAATCATTATGAACAATTTCTTGGTGAACCGGGCATTGTATCTAATCTTAACCAACAGGATCTCTTTGCTAAGCAGCTGACTGAGGGGGAAGCGTTGGAAATGGTGAAGGATATTACTGCTGAGGAGATTAAAGATGCTATTTTCTCGATGGGTAATGATAAGGCTCCGGGTCCAGACGGGTACACAACGGCTTTCTTTAAGGAAGCTTAGGACATTGTTGGTCCAGATGTTATTCTTGCTATCCCAGAGTTTTTATTAATGGGAAACTGCTTAGGGAAGTTAATCATACCATAATTGCCCTCATTCCAAAGGTTAATGATCCTAAGCGTGTGAATGACTTTCGACCTATTTCTTGTTGCAACGTTGTTTTCAAGGGGATCACGAAATTTATTATTGTATGAAGGAGAGTCTTAAGTCTTTGATTAGTCCTAACCAATCTGCTTTTGTTCCTGAGCGAACCATATCGGATAATATTCTTCTTACGCAGGAATTGATGCATAATTACCATTGGATCGTGGCCCTTCAAGATGTCCATTTAAAGTTGAAATTCAAAAAGCCTATGATACGGTGGATTTGTGTTTTCTTAGTACTATTCTTACCGGGTTTGGGTTTCATGCTCGTATGATCAAATGAATAATGGAGTGTGTGTCTACTGCTTCATATTCTATTACTATAAATGGTTCTCTTCATGGTTTCCCCATACTTATTCACGCTCGTCATGGAAGTTTGACGTTAATGATCAGAATTCAGAAGGAAGGTTAATGATTCGGATTCTTTCGCTTATCACCCTTATTGTTCGAAATTGGAGTTGGTAAATCTATGTTTTGTGGGCGATTTGTTTATTTTCACTCATGAGGATGTGGCATCGGTTACTGTGATTAAGGAAGCCTTGGATGAATTTAAAATGCCTTCGGGCCTTGTCCCTAGCTTGCCGAAAAGTACTGCCTATTTCTGTAACGTATTGAATCATATAAAGCTTTCTATTTTCAAATTTTACCATTTGAGGAAGGAAGGCTGTCGGTCAAGTATTTGGGAGTACCGTTGATTTTATCTCAGCTTATTTATCGGGAGTGCAAAGAGCTTATTCAGAAAGTTGAGAATAGAATCGATGATTGGAAGAACAAAGCACTGTCTAAAGCAGGTCGTCTCTAACTTATTAAGTCTGTTCTTAATTCTTTGCATGTGTTCTGGGCTTTAGTCTTCATTTTACCAGCCCGAGTGATGCTTGATATTGAACAGCTCTTGCGTAATTTCTTATGGTGTCAAGGCAAGTCGAGTAGGGGTAAAGCTAAGGTGGCGTGGGAGGTTGTTTTCCTCCCAAAATCTGAAGGCGGTTTTGGTATTAGAAAATTGGAGCCATTTAATCAAGCTCTAATGGTTACTCATGTGTGGAAGCTTATTGCTTGCAAGGAGTCTGGGTTTTATGGACTCAATCGTATAAGCTTCGGGGTAGGAGGTTTTGGGACATTCCGATTCGGGGCAATATTACTTGGTGTTGGCGTAAGATTTTGCAACTTCTCCCTGTTCTTCGTCAATTCATTTGGCATAAGCTTGGTGATGGTACTACAACACGTGCATGGAAAGACTCTTGGTGTATGCACAACCCATTGGCTAACATCATATCTAGTAGGGACATCCATCGTGAGGGTTTAATAAGAATACAAAGGTTCGTGATATGCTGGTTGATGACCACTTCATGTGGCCTACAAGCTGGTTGAACAAATACCCTATGCTAGGTGAGATTCCGAACCCGAGTTTGATTGTTGGTTCTAGGGATTCTATTGTTTGGCGAGATACATATGGCACGGTTACGGATTTCTCAACACATTCTGTTTGGAAGGATTTAAGACCTCGTGGTGAGAAGGTTGCCTAATATTATGTGGTTTGGTTTGCGGGATGTATTCCGTGACATGCTTTCTTGCTTTGGCTGGTCATTAAACGTTGTTTGAAAACCCAGGATCAATTAAAGTCTTGGGATCATGTTGATGCTGCCTCGTTACGATGCCCCCTTTGTGAGCTTCATCCTGATTATCATGAACATTTATTTTGAATGCAACTTCTCATCTAAGGTATGAGACGGAGTAAAGTCTTGTGCCGGTATTTCGAATTAGGTACATATGATTGATGATATCATTAATGGTATTATCCCGTTTGCTATGAAGAAGTCTTCTCGGAGTGTTGTGGCGAAATTAGTTTTGGCTACGACAGTCTACACTATTTGGCAAGAGCGTAACACTCGTTTGTCAAAGAAGGAGAAGAGGTCCATAGATAAAGTTATTGAGGCCGTGTTGAATGTTATTCGGCCCAAGCTTATGTCTTGTCGTTGGAAGCATACTAGGAGTGTTGATAGTCTCGCACAAAAATGGAGACTATCAGATTCTATGTTATTCTCGTTATGAGTCGTTGTATTGTGTGTCATTGTACCCTTAGGTGGTTTTTCCCCATAGGTGTTATAGGGTATGTAGTTGTTGATCTATGACATGTCATAAGATCTTGGTAGTTCGAGCTTATGCTTGAGGTTAATACGGTATTTCAACCGTATTCTATTGTACTTAATGATATGGGTTTAATATATTTTACCGGGGAATTTGTACCCTTACCCAAAAAACATGTCATCATTAATATTTATACACATTGTCATGGTTAATGATTGTATTGGTCTAGAGGTCAAATTTTGGTGGAAGGGTTACAAAGCTTAAGATAATACTAGTGGTGGTGCCGCTGGGTTAACAAGTAAAAAGATTCGATTTAGTAAGCATCTGCAGGTTATTAGTGAACAAAACGAGTATTCTAATATTATATCTAATGTTGTAACCGAATTGACTAATCCTATTAGCGTGAATGATGACACGATTGAAGGTGATGATGTTTCATCTCAACCGATCTCAGGTGGGGACAATATTAAAGTAACTACATGCGGTTCAACAACTATTGGAAGTTAGAATGTCAATAATGGTACAAAGGAGAATTATATGGCTCATATGGTTCACGAGTCAAAGGTGATAGGTACTTATGTGCCTACCTTTGCTACTTCGTGCTGTTACGATGGGTACTTCTGGGCCTACCTTCGCTACCTTATTCAGGTATGAGACTGAGTAATGTTGGTCTCTATTGTGAGAATTAAACACAAACCGAAGGAGAAGTTGTCATCTAAACACCCTCCAAGTGCTTATTAACTTACCTCGTTTCTTATCTACATATTCTTAGAGTTGATAAAACACCTAAAGATAAGAAGATTACTTTTTAGGTAGTTAAGCGGTTCGACTAAGCAAATCGACACCCCTTAGTGCATGTTTGGTAAAACAAATTTGTTGGCTCTTGTTAGTACAGTGATCGGTCGGGGTGGAGAGCAGACTTGAATTCCCGCGGAGGGTACTCAGGCGCCTCAGATTAAGTTGGATCTTGCACTAATAATAGATGTTGTTGATGATTTCCTGCACAAGTAAAGTATACCGTTAGTCCTTACCGTGGGGACAGGCCCCAGGATTGGACTCTGGTGTGAGAGTAAGTTTCATGTTGTCAGAAGTACTTGTATGTATTGGGGAAAGTGAGAAAATCATAACTCCTTTGTGTTGGGTCGAAATTATGAGTTGATAAGTAAAAACAAAAGACAATGACTAAATCTGACAAAGAAGAATTCTACAAGCTGGTGGAAAAAATTATAGAATATATTATTAAAAGAATAAAAGATTTAGATCTTATTTAGTTTACTTTGTAAGCATGGGCATTCTAGTATATAAAGAATACACCAGAAGTAAGTTTTTTATTCAGTTATTCAAAATATAAACCTAAAGTGTGTTTATGTTTCTAGACGTGGGATTTAATGTATACACGCCTAGTGATTGTGTTTGTTAATGTTTAATGCAAGTAACCATTGGAACAATTCATCTTGTTTAACACCTTGGTCTTATTAATGTTTTCGCTATGTAATCTATATATGAACATTGATAATCCTAGATTAATGATGTAAACCATTGAGTCTAACGATGAATAGGTTTCCACAATTGGTATCAGAGTGGGTGGCTCTCAATCTAGGAGATACAAGGTGTTTTATGATGTTTGTGTTCGTGTTGCTGTGAAGTGAAGTGTTGTCCAGATTTTGCGCCAGTTTTAGCGACAGTTTAGCGACGGTTTGCCAGTTCTATGACAGGTTTATTACGGCTTTGCAACAGATTGGTGTCGGAAATGCTGATTTTAGGGTTTTCAAGAAACCCCTAATTATGAAAAAGATAAGGTTTGATTATTGTTTTGTTTTTTCTTAATCTAATTTTTGTTTACAAGTTGTTGCTTGCATCTGATAATAATAATGAGTATTGGTTCGGGACCAATTGACTGTTATTATTGTTTCGACTGGTTATGAAGAGTTCTTCTGGGATCAACGATGAATCCTAGCTGAAATGCAATATGTATTCTTGTAGGCATTAATTCAGAAAAAGAAGAGGTAAAAAAAATGATTGAAACTTTGATTTTATAGTTTGATTAAAAAAAGCCTAGATTGGTAATTTTGTTGCTGTGATGATTATGATCTTTATGGTTTGTGTGAAGAAACCATAAATCTGGTTGTGAACTGTTCGTATGATGGTGCATTAAGGAAAAAGTTGTTTGTAATATATAAGGTACAATTTGCACTAAAAATAATATTTGCTGGTCCATTGGCTCGATTAAAAAAATGCAAGAGCAAATTGTTTGAGTCAATGAAAGGGATGTGGTTAGAAAGTTTTTGTTCATATGCTATCACAAAGTTATTTTGTGTGTAAATTATGATATTGAATGAGACGTGGAAGCGATGTAATGCTTTTGTTGTTTCGTCCACAAAAGGGGTACTGTTCGTTTATTGTTGCTGATCACATGGTGTGATTTACAATTTGTTTTATGTTGTTACGAGAAATAAGAAAAGGATAGTGCCCTATGGTCCACTGTTTGAATATGCTTATGGTCCAACAGTTTGGTTCATTTACATGAGATTGGTGGTATTGTGATTTACTCGTTGGATGCTATGGTCCCACAATGGATGGATGGTCATACTATTTGCAATCTTTGCACAAATTTTGGCACTATTTGTTTGTTATTATAGCTGGTCACGTGATGAGTTTCGAAAGGTTAGTATTATTTTTGTTGCATTCTGTTTGGTGTTAGTACAACAGATTTACATCACGTGAAAGATGTAAAACTTGTAAATTTCAGATTTTTACTATGTCAACTTTGTATTCGTCACCTCATGATATTTATATATATTTATATTAGCACCTTTGCATGAAACCTTTTAAGCAATCATATGCATCTCATGAGCATACATCATTTTAAATCATCTGAACATGGAAACAACTGGATCACAACATTTCACTATGATTATGAGTATTTAATCATAAGGACACAGCCACATTTGTATGACTACATTTTATGAGCATACGGGACATCAAACAATCTTTTTGGGACTTTTGAGTCACCTGAGCACATGATCACTTTCATTCATCTAATTGGTTATAAAAATCCAAAACCATGATCACAATTAATAAGTGGCTACTTTAAGTATAAATTCATAAGTTTTGAATATATTTAAATGTATATATATGTATATATGTTTTCTTACATTATGATTGACTTTAAATTACGACACCAACTACTTTTATACTTAAACATTACCTTAAATCATTTTTATCCTTTTAATATACTTTTGATATAATAAAAATCTCCTAAACGACCATACTTTCACCAAGGGCCCTAAACTCAACCAAAATTTACCTAAACCTTTACACACTCACACAATATTTCAACCATACTTCTAGTAACATTATCTTGGCACAAAAACTAAACATAATAATACTCCTACTTATTTTTAGCCGAATATATACATATCCATAACATATAATTACCAAAACTCTTACCATTTTCGCATTTGACTTTTAAATTATATACAAAGTATATCATTAAGGCATACACTATACAAAACATTTCCTACCCTTGACTAGGACACCATACCGCCGGTTTTACATATACAAACCATGGAAAAATGTACAATTTGGGCATTTAAGGATTGTACTAGTTAGTTATTTGAAAAGTAAGACACACATCCCCTCCCCATGTCTATTAGACGTGTGATGAACCAAGACCACACACCAAAGCCTTGTGTACATTATGCCATTTAATAAAAACACTATACAAGCCCTTTTGTCCCTTGTTTTGCTATGCATGCGACGACAAGTTATGGCTAAAGGTCAAGTGTACAAAATTGGATAATTAAGGCATGTCCTTACCTAGTACAAACCAAAAATCCTCAAATCTAGCAACACCCTCTCCCTTAGACGTGTACATGCCCAAACCACAACTCTCAAACTCACAACTAAGATATTTTCCCTACATGAAGACTCCCACTTCACTTACTACCTAAAAACACACGGCTACACAACCTCACATAACACCTTGATATCTCCTAGCATTTACTCTAGTCTTCTTCAAGCATTTAGTATCCATATCCAAGATACTTCACATTTAAGACGAATCCAAGACCCTTCAAAGTTGAACCCGACGTCCAAAAGTCCTCAAGCCCTAGTCATCACTTCATTTCTTGAAAACAAGTAAGTATAAGCCACCTTTAAGTTTTCCTTACTCTTTTCATATTTTCATGCACATACATGTTATGAATATGGTGTTTATGTTGCATGCACACGTTGAAACTTATAAACAAACCCTAAGACGACATATAAGCCCACGACTTATATGAAGTCTATGGGTGTTCTTGCCTTAAAATTCTTAAAAACGTGTACACATGAACTTAGGTAACTTAAATAAGCCCTAGTATATCACTTGCCTTAAAATGTGTATTAGACTTAAAATAAGCCGAAACATTTACTTCATATAAGCTTATAAAACTAAAATATAAACCAAGGGTGTAACATGTTTAGGCTATGTTGTTAAGCCGTAACATGAAACCCTAAATAACTTATATAAGCCGAGCCTAACTTTAGCTTATTTAAGCCCCACCAATAAATAAGCCGTAGCTAAATAAGCCCATAAATCATTAAGCTTTCAAAGTAATATAAGCCCTAGGTTTTATTTAATATAAGCCTTAGATTCATCTAAAATAAGCCGAGACATACAAGCTAAACATAAAGCCTCAAATAAGCCCATGGAATATAAGCCTAAATTAATTTAGCAAGTAAGTAAATAAAAGCCCATAGTAAGATTTTGGCCCACTTAATAAAACCTAAAAAGTTACTAGACTCTCACTTAATTTACCTAGTAAAATTTTATAAGCCCTATAAGCCCATAATAAATTTAGCCGAGACCTAAGATGGGCTAGCCAAGCCCATTTACAAATTGTGGTGACTTTTCGGGCCATATATGTCAATTGGTGAAAGTTTAGTCCAAACTCATAAATTAATAAACCTTGTATAAACATTTCGTGACCTTGGAGTGCAAGGGTCATTTGTGTCAGTTTAAAACCTTAGGGTATGTTTGTTTTCAAACCGTTGGCTAAAAGGAAACCACAAGGGCCTTAGTTGCCAAAACCTAAACTTATTTGGAGCCCTAGTTGCCTTACTAAACAAACCGAGACCTTAAGGGATCTTTCTTGCCATTTATGAAACTTAATATAAGCCCTAATTATTCCCTTTTAATAAAACCGAAAGTTTAAGGGCCTATTGTGTCATTTTGCGAACTTAAAACAAACCCTAACCCTTATTATATATATTTCGAGACATATGGGGGGGGGGGTGATTGGTCATTTCCCCAAAGTTTTTAAAGCCCTAGGGGCGTTTTTGTAAATAAAACTAACCAACAAGGACTAACGGTGTAATAGACTTAACGAACGAAACCTTAAAGTTTACCTTTGTAAATTTTCATGCTTACAAGGACTTGCTAGTACTTTTAATTTAATTAAGGGTATAAATTAAATATTTTATTAAACTAAGTCAATTGGTTCATTAAATAAATCACTAAGTTTATCTACGAAACTCTACATAAACTAACAAACTCCGTTAATTATATTTTTGGAAACCATAAGGAAAGTAAATTGGATTTTATTTTCTTATAATAAATTAAATAATAAGAAATCTATTTATTTAATTTATTACCCAAATTACTAAACAACTTATATGTATATTTTTAGAAGCTAAAAATATGTATATACCTTCGATTTACTAAAAGTGTAAAACATATAAACCATCGTAATAACTTATTAAATTGTGATCATGCATTTTCATATGTACATTTCATCATGCATTATTATTCCTTGCATTCACTGAGGCATTTAAATTACTTAGGTAATTTCTCCAGTTCATGATCATATTGTGCCAGTTTACTCAGTGACATCATCCTCACTACCTCATTACCACTAAGGTGAGTTCACGACCCCATCTTTACTGTTTTATAACTGGGGGAGAAAACATACAAAAACTACTTATATGCAAGCATGCACAGACAACAACAATTTATTGCCTACTGTTTGCCCCATTCCCGTGGACTCTCATAGTTAATAATGTAGCACAAAATGTATGGATAGATCTATTCGGGTATTGACAACACCCGACCTGTCGTGATCAGCTGTCATGTATTGATTAGGCCAAGCAGCAGGTTTATGTCATTGTCGGATTAAGGGAAAGCACATCTGGATAGACCCAATGGGCGTACTGAGAATCATGTCTAGCTTCTATTACAGGGCAGTAGGAACTACTATAGTATTGGGCTGTGATGTCCTGCTATCACCATGGTGTTTTG
The DNA here is from genome assembly GCA_025667525.1 of Glebionis coronaria. Taxonomy (NCBI): domain Eukaryota; kingdom Viridiplantae; phylum Streptophyta; class Magnoliopsida; order Asterales; family Asteraceae; genus Glebionis; species Glebionis coronaria. The sequence goes on along the minus strand of CM046875.1, from coordinate 316,431,276 downwards.
CATATTGATACTTTATTCATTTAATTAAACCTGTGAATTCACCAACTTCGTGTTGACCCCCACATTCTAATTTATATGTTTTCTCAGGAAAATAATCAGGTTTATGCATTGGATTCCAGCATTGTAGGGAGCATCATGTTTACCATCGGGCTGGGATATTTACTTCTGTTTTATAATAGATGTGGTTTTCAGAAAAGATACTAAATGTGTACGATTAGTTCATGTAATATGTTTCAAAATGACATTTATGATCATTGCTCTATATGCTATGTGCTATCGATCCACCCAAGTAACACCCCAATTACTATTCCGCTGCATTTGACCAACAAGGGGGTGTTACAGAAATGGTATCAGAGCGCATAGTTATAGAGAACCAGATCATTAGTAAAATTTTTAATAAAAATAATATTTTAAAATTGGACTATAATTGGAAATTTTAAATCAATAAAGTAAAAAGCAAAATTGATTTACGGGGAACCTTATAAGTTAGGCATATAGCATTGTAGAGCATGCATATTATGTGGACTAACTTCACATTGATTTATAACCTCATGGTAAATAAATCACATAAGTATCCATCTATACTTTTGACAATCATGGTTAAAAGATTTAAAAACCACATCGCATATGCATCACAAAACTTTTTAAATTGTGTAAGCTGAATACTTACTCAACTTTAAAATGCTATTTCCAGATATCATGATGACACCTACTATCGTGACTACTTTCGAGGAGCTTATGGTTCCTACCATTCCACCCTTGTCACCGATATTAGTATTAGCTGGACCCGCGTTTGACCCCGAGTCCAGAGATGACCAGCCAGACGGAGTCATCATACTCTCAGATTCACCTACTCCTTCACCACCTGTTGTACACCCCACTTCACCACTGCTTGTAGTACCTGCATCCCCTCCTAGAGAGGTGGACCAGGTCGTGCCTTCCTTACCACCCTTACCACCACCTTCTGTACCTCGCACTCACCCCACTAGTGTTTTGCCACCTCGTAAGAGGAGACGTGACACTATCCCTGACTCGACCTTTGAGATTGGAGAGGGATCGAGAGCTGAGCAGGCTAGACATAGCGCCCTTCAGGAACAAGTCGATGCACTTGTGGCCCGACAGGTGCAAGATACCACCCTTATCTACTCCCTACTACAGGCGGACCAGCAGGGTCGCGCCGTGCTTCAGGAGAGATTTAACTCTCTCTGTTGGGCTGTGGCTAGCGAGTCACACACCACCCAGGAGACCATACACTGGTTGTTGGATGAGGTATCTTACCTCCGCTATCGCCTAGCTTCGCTAGAGAGTCATTCCTATGAGACCCGAGCCGCCATATACACACAGGAGGACACCTTCAGGACCTTCGTGGATTTGGTAGATCTTCGTCACCAGGGGATCACAACAGAGATAGAGCAGTTACGGAGTGCCGACACTGCACGTCAGCACCAGCTACTCGAGACTATGAGATACACCCGAGAGACCCGGAGTGCCGTGACCCGCATGCAGGATGAGCGTACACCTGCACCACCAGCTGGACCATCTGCACCTACAGGCAGCCATACTAGTGTAGGCTAGATTTCATTTGTACATCATGACAAGCCTTGAGTTGCATCTCAGCTCGCATGATTTTGCTCTTTTGTACTTGTATTTCATTTCAGTTGTATTTCTAGTACCTAACCTTAGTAGGTAGGTTATCTTTTGTTGTACTACAAACATATGTACCACTATTTCAGACAGGCTCACTGTACCCCTGTCTTAGATTGGTTGTACTTGTACTATATTGTTGTTTGCCAGAAATAACATGTTATCATCCACCTGTTTGTTTACATTTATGTTATTATGAACTCTTGACGGATTATAAAATTTGTTGTGAATTCTATGCATAAACATTACCCATGCAATTTAATATAACCATCTTGTTTATCAGCTAATAAATCTCAATTTTTCTTATGAATATAGAAAAATGCCACCAAGACGCGTTCGACCAAACCCCGCAGAAACACCTGCGACGACTATGTCTGATGAGCAGCTCAGAGTACTCATTGAGCAAGGCATTACTGACGACTTAGCTGCAAGAGAAAACCGCCCCAGCGGAACTCATGGAGACAGTGAAAACTCCAATAATAGAAACCGAGAAGCTCGAGGATGTACTTACCCTGACTTCCTAAAGTGCAAGCCCAGCTATTACAAGGGCAAGGAAGGGGTAGTCGAGCTCATGCAATGGTTTGAGAGAACTGAGAAAGTGTTCCGTATTAGTGACTGCACTGAGGAAAACAAGGTGAAATTCGCCACTTGTACATTCTTGGAACACGCTCTCACATGGTGGAACTCACAAGTTGCTACCCTCGGAGACGATGGAGCCTATGGGATGACCTGGGCTGCATTGAAAGACAAGCTTACCGTGAAATACTGTCCTCGCAGTGAAATCAAGAAGCTGTAGATTGAATTGTGGAATCTCAAATGCACCAACTTTGACATCACGGCCTATAACCAGAAGTTCCAGGAACTAACTTTGATGTGTACCCGTATGTACCCTAAAGTGTCGGATAAGATAGAGAAGTATGTTAGTGGACTTCCAGACTCTGTTCATGACAGTGTGCTTGCATCTCGACCTACTACAGTCAAGAGTGCCATTGAGTTTGCCATAGAATTAGTGGACAAACGTGGGTGTGATCATTTGATTAGGCAGGCAGAGCACAAGAGGAAAGTCGATGAGAGTTACCGTCATCATCCCCAGCCCAAGAGGCAAAGTTTAGGTCAAGTCTGCAGTGCTGTTTCCTCAGGACCACCTCCATACGCGGGGAACAAACCAAAATGCTCAAAGTGTAACTTCCATCATTACTCTACTAATGACTGCCGAAGGCCTGGACAGAGCCACACACCTGCTCCGACCAACAGGAACAACTCTAGTGCCAGCTATAAGCCCCACAATGGCAACAGGCAAAACTTCCGTGGAAGTGGACATCAGGGAAACCACCAGCTCACTAGCAGTGGAAACATGGCTCGTAAGGAGATCCGTTGCTATGGTTGTGGAGAGATCGGACACATCAGACCTGATTGCCCAAAGCGTACAAGTAAGAGCGGAACACCCGCCAGAGTTTATGTCATAGGAGAGAACATGACCAACCCCGACTCCATGTAGTTACTGGTACGTTTCTTCTGAACAATCGTTATGCAACCATTTTATTTGATACAGGAGCCGATAGGAGTTTTGTATCCACCGAGTTTAGTAGCTTACTAGACATCTTACCTACCCCGTTAGACGACTGTTATAGAGTCGAATTAGCAGACGGAAAAATCATTGAAACTAATACCATCCTAAGAGGCTGGACATTAAACCTTCAGAATCACCCATTTGATATTCAATTAATACCCATACAACTGAGTAGTTTTGATGTCATTATTGGTATGGACTGGTTGGCAAGATATCATGAAACTATCGTGTGTGACGATAAACTAGTCCGTATACCATGGGGAAATACAGAGCTAATAATCCGAGGAGACGGAAATTCGAATAGAACAGACACTAGACTGAGCGTAATCTCGTCTACCAAAGCCCAGAAATATCTACTAAAAGGATGTCCTATCTTTTTAGCACATATTTCCAAGACAGAAAAAGAAGAAGAACCCGAGAAGAAACAAGTCAAGGATGTACCAATCGTCCGTGATTATCCTGAAGTCTTCCCAGACGACCTACCATGACTGCCTCCGACTCGCCAAGTGGAATTTCAAATCGACTTGGTACCGGGAGCTGCACCTGTAGCTAGAGCACCCTACCGCTTAGCACCAACCGAGATGAAAGAACTCGCGGAACAACTTCAAGAATTGTTAGACAGAGGTTTTATCATACCCAGTTCCGCACCTTGGGGAGCCCCAGTGTTATTTGTCAAAAAGAAAGACGGTTCCTTCTGAATGTGTATCGATTACAGAGAACTGAATAAGTTAACTGTGAAAAACCGCTACCCACTACCAGGAATCGACGACCTAATTGATCAGCTGCAAGGATCAAGCGTGTACTCCAAGATCGACTTACGATCCGGATACCATCAGCTGAAGGTCAGAGAAGAGGACATACCAAAAACAGCTTTCAGAACACGTTACGGTCATTATGAATTCCAAGTCATGCCATTTGGACTGACCAACGCACCAGCCATATTCATGGATCTCATGAATCGAGTGTGCAGAACCTACCTGGACAAGTTCGTGATAGTGTTTATTGATGACATCCTCATCTATTCCAAGAATGAGCAAGAACACGGAGAACATCTGGCTCAAGTGCTAAAACTACTTAAGGAGGAGAAGCTGTATGCAAAATTCTCAAAGTGTGATTTTTGGATCCCTAAAGTGCACTTTCTCGGTCACGTGATTGATAACAAAGGAATTCAAGTGGACCCCACGAAAGTCGAATCCATGAAGGATTGGGCATCTCCCACGTCGCCAAAGGAAATTCGTCAATTTCTAGGCCTTGCCGGTTACTACCGGAGGTTTATCGAGGGATTTTCTATGATAGCTAAATCAATGAAGAAACTTACCCAGAAGGGCATAAAATTTGAGTGGGGAGAAAAAGAAGAAGCTGCATTTCAGACCATCAAGCAAAAGTTGTGTAGTGCACCTATTTTGGCCCTACCAGAAGGTAACGAAGATTTCGTTGTCTACTGCGATGCCTCACACAAGGGTTTGGGAGCTGTATTGATGCAGAGACAGAAAGTGATTGCTTATGCTTCAAGACAACTGAAGAAGCACGAGCAGAATTACTCCATCCACGATCTAGAGCTTGGATCTGTAGTGTTCGCCTTAAAAATCTGGAGACACTACCTGTATGGGATAAAGTGCACGGTGCATACCGATCACAAGAGCTTACAACATATTCTAGACCAGAAGGAGCTAAACATGAGGCAACGCCGTTGGATAGAGTTGCTCAGCGACTACGACTGTGACATCAGATACCACCCAGGTAAAGCCAACGTAGTTGCAGATGCACTAAGCCGAAAGGGAACTGATCCTCCATGAGAGTTCGAGCCCTAGTATGACCATTAGCTTGGACCTACCCACACAAATATTAGAGGCTCAACTCCAAGCCCAGAAGCCCGAGAACATCGGAAAAGAAGACATAGGAGGAATGCTTAGGACTGACCTAAGCAAGGAGAAGTTAGAGGCTAGAACAGACAGAACGTTGTGTTTACACGGGAGAAGCTGGTTGCCGTGTTACGGAGACTTTAGAAACGTGATCATGCACGAATCTCATAAGTCCAAGTACTCCATCCATCCCGGATCCGAAAAGATGTATCAAGACGTAAAGAAATTATACTGGTGGCCGAACATGAAAGCAGACATTGCCACATACGTGAAGAAATGTCTGACTTGTACCAGAGTTAAAACAGAACATCAGCGACCATCAGGATTGTTAGTCCAACCCGAAATACCAAAATGGAAATTGGACAACATCACCATGGATTTAATTACCAAGCTTCCTACATCATCCTACGGTTACGATACAATTTGGGTAATCGTTGACCGCCTCACAAAATCAGCTCAATTCTTACCTATCAAGGAAAATGATTCCCTGAGCAAGTTAGCCAAAACGTACTTAAAGGAAGTTGTGACGAGACATGGGATACCAGTCTCAATCATCTGCGATCGAGATGGCAGATTTACATCAAAATTATGGAAAGCCTTTCAGCGAGCTTTAGGAACAAATCTAGATATGAGTAGCGCATACCATCCGCAGACCAACGACCAGAGTGAACGAACAATCCAAACCTTAGAAGACATGCTAAGGGCATGTGTGATCGACTTTGGAAAAGGATGGGTTGAACATATACCATTAGTTGAATTCTCCTACAACAACAACTACCATGCCAATATTAAGGCAGCACCATTTGAGGCCCTCTATGGCCGCAAATGTCGATCACCCGTATGCTGGGCGGAGGTGGGGGAATTTCAACTAACAGGACCCGAACTGATCCAAGAAACTACCGAGAAGATCACCCTCATCAAGCAGCGAATTCAGGCTGCCCAGGATAGGCAAAAGAGTTACGTAGACAGAAAGCGTAAACCCATGGAGTTTGCTGTAGGTGACCGAGTTATGCTAAAGGTATCACCTTGGAAGGGTGTGGTGCGGTTTGGAAAACGGGGGAAGTTAAATCCACGTTACGTTGGACCTTTCAAAGTGATTGCCAGAATCGGAGAGGTCGCCTATCGTCTAGAGCTGCCCCAGCAGCTGAGCCGGGTGCACTCTACGTTCCATGTTTCAAACCTGAAGAAGTGCTACGCGGATGAACCGTTAGCCATGCCATTGGAGGGAGTCCATTTTGACGACAAACTCCAGTTTGTAGAAGAACCAGTGGAAGTCGTGGAGAGAGAAATTAAGAAGTTAAAACGAAGCCAGATTCCATTAGTGAAAATACGATGGAACTCTAGGAAAGGTCCCGAGTTTACTTGGGAACACGAAGACTCGTTTAGAGCTAAGTACCCACACCTATTCACCGGGGCAGTAACGTCATCTTAAGCTTTGAGGACAAAGCTAAAATAACGGGTTAATGCTGTAAAACCTGTAAATTTCAGGTTTTGACTATGTCAACTTTGTATTCGTCACCTCATGATATCTATATATATTTATACGAGCACCTTTGCATGAAACCTTTTGAGCAATCATATGCATCTCATGAGCATACATAATTTTAAATCATCTGAACATGGAAACAACTGGATCACAACATTTCACTATGATTATGAGTATTTAATCATAAGGACACGGCCACATTTGTATGACTATACTTTATGAGCATACGGGACATCAAACAATCTTTTTGGGACTTTTGAGTCACCTGAGCACATGATCACTTGCATTCATCTTATTGGTTATAAAAACCCAAAACCATGATCACAATTAATAAGTGGCTACTTTAAGTATAAGTTCATAAGTTTTGAATATATTTAAATGTATATATATGTATATATGTTTTCTTACACTATGATTGACTTTAAATTACGACACCAACTACTTTTATACTTAAACATTACCTTAAATCTTTTTTATCCTTTTAATATACTTTTGATATAATAAAAATCTCCTAAACGACCATACTTTCACCAAGGGCCCTAAACTCAACCAAAATTTACCTAAACCTTTACACACTCACACAATATTTCAACCATACTTCTAGCAACATTATCTTGGCACAAAAATTAAACATAATAATACTCCTACTTATTTTTAGCCGAATATATACATATCCATAACATATAATTACCAAAACTCTTACCATTTTCACATTTGACTTTTAAATTATATACAAAGTATATCATTAAGGCATACACTATACAAAACATTTCCTACCCTTGACTAGGACACCATACCGCCGGTTTTACATATACAAACCATGGGAAAATGTACAATTTGGGCATTTAAGGATTGTACTAGTTAGTTATTTGAAAAGTAAGACACACATCCCCTCCCCATGTCTATTAGATGTGTGATGAACCAAGACCACACACCAAAGCCTTGTGTACATTATGCCATTTAATGAAAACACTATACAAGCCCTTTTGTCCCTTGTTTTGCTATGCATGCGGCGACAAGTTATGGCTAAAGGTCAAGTGTACAACATTGGCTAATTAAGGCATGTCCTTACCTAGTACAAACCAAAAATCCTCAAATCTAGCAACACCCTCTCCCTTAGACGTGTACATGCCCAAACCACAACTCTCAAACTCACAACTAAGATATTTTCCCTACTTGAAGACAACCACTTCACTTACTACCTAAAGACACACGGCTACATACCCTCACAAAACACCTTGATATCTCCTAGCATTTACTCTAGTCTTCTTCAAGCATTTAGTATCCATATCCAAGATACTTCACATTTAAGACGAATCCAAGACCCTTCAAAGTTGAACCCGAAGTCCAAAAGTCCTCAAGCCCTAGTCATCACTTCATTTCTTGAAAACAAGTAAGTATAAGACACCTTTAAGTTTTCCTTACTCTTTTCATGTTTTCATGCACATACATGTTATGAATATGGTGTTTATGTTGCATGCACACGTTGAAACTTATAAACAAACCCTAAGACGACATATAAGCCCACGGCTTATATAAATTCTATGGGTGTTCTTGCCTTAAAATTCTTAAAAACGTGTACACATGAACTTAGGTAACTTAAATAAGCCCTAGTATATCACTTGCCTTAAAATGTGTATTAGACTTAAAATAAGCCGAAACATTTACTTCATATAAGCTTATAAAACTAAAATATAAACCAAGGGTTTAACATGTTTAGGCTATGTTGTTAAGCCGTAACATGAAACCCTAAATAACTTATATAAGCCGAGCCTAACTTTAGCTTATTTAAGCCCCACCAATAAATAAGTCGTAGCTAAATAAGCCCATAAGTCATTAAGCTTTCAAAGTAATATAAGCCCTAGGTTTTATTTAATATACGCCTTAGATTCATCTAAAATAAGCCGAGACATACAAGCTAAACATAAAGCCTCAAATAAGCCCATGGAATATAAGCCTAAATTAATTTAGCAAGTAAGTAAATAAAAGCCCATAGTAAGATTTTGGCTCACTTAATAAAACCTAAAAAGTTACTAGACTCTCACTTAATTTACCTAGTAAAATTTTATAAGCCCTATAAGCCCATAATAAATTTAGCCGAGACCTAGCAAGGGCTAGCCAAGCCCATTTACAAATTGTGGTGACTTTTCGAGCCATATATGTCAATTGGTGAAAGTTTAGTCCAAACTCATAAATTAATAAACCTTGTATAAACATTTCGTGACCTTGGTATAGTGCAAGGGTCATTTGTGTCAGTTTAAAACCTTAGGGTATGTTTGTTTTCAAACCGTGAGCTAAAAGGAAACCACAAGGGCCTTAGTTGCCAAAACCTAAACTTATTTGGAGCCCTAGTTGCCTTACTAAACAAATCGAGACCTTAAGGGATCTTTCTTGCCATTTATGAAACTTAATATAAGCCCTAATTATTCCCTTTAATAAAACCGAAAGTTTAAGGGCCTATTGTGCCATTTTGCGAACTTAAAACAAACCCTAACCCTTATTATATATATTTCGAGACATATGGGGGGGGGGAGTGATTGATCATTTCACCAAAGTTTTTAAAGCCCCAGGGGCGTTTTTGTAAATAAAACTAACCAACAAGGACTAACGGTGTAATAGACTTAACGAACGAAACCTTAAAGTTTACCTTTGTAAATTTTCATACTTACAAGGACTTGCTAGTATTTTTAATTTAATTAAGGGTATAAATTAAATATTTTATTAAACTAAGTCAATTGGTTCATTAAATAAATCACTAAGTTTATCTACGAAACTCTACATAAACTAACAAACCCCGTTAATTATATTTTTGGAAACCTTAAGGAAAGTAAATTTGATTTTATTTTCTTTTAATAAATTAAATAATAAGAAATCTATTTATTTAATTTATTACCCAAATTACTAAACAACTTATATGTATATTTTTAGAAGCTAAAAATATGTATATACCTTCGATTTACTAAAAGTGTAAAACATATAAACCATCGTAATAACTTATTAAATTGTGATCATGCATTTTCATATGTACAATTCATCATGCATTATTATACCTTGCATTCACTGAGGCATTTAAATTACTTAGGTAATTTCTCCAGTTCGTGATCATATTGTGCCAGTTTACTCAGTGACATCATCCTCACTACCTCATTACCACTAAGGTGAGTTCACGGCCCCATCTTTACTGTTTTATAACTGGGGGAGAAAACATACAAAACTATTTATATGCAAGCATGTACAGACAACAACAATTTATTGCCTACTGTTTGCCCCATTCCCGTGGACTGTAATAGTTAATAGTGTAGCGCGAAATGTATGGATAGATCTATTCGGGTATTGACAACACCCGGCCTGTCGTGATCAGCTGTCACGTATTGCTTAGGCCAAGGAGCAGGTTTATGTCATTGTCGGATTAAGGGAAAGCACATCAGGATAGACCCAATGGGCGTACTGAGAATCATGTCTAGCTTCTATTACAGGGCAGTAGGAACTACTATAGTATTGGGCTATGATGTCCTGCTATCACCGTGGTGTTTTGCATATTGATACTTTATTCATTTAATTAAACCTGTGAATTCACCAACTTCGTGTTGACCCCCACATTTTACTTTATGTGTTTTCTTAAGAAAATAAGCAGGTTCATGCATTGGATTCCAGCATTGTAGGGAGCATCATGTTTACCATCGGGCTGGGATATTTACTTCTGTTTTATAATAAATGTGGTTTTCAGACAAGATACTAAATGTGTACGATTAATTCATGTAATATGTTTCAAAATGACATTTATGATCATTGCTCTCTATACTATGTGCTATCGATCCACCCAAGTAACACCCCAATTACTATTCCGCTGCATTTGACCAACAAGGGGGTGTTACAAAAGAATAAAAGAAAGAGATATGGACGTGACATACTCAATGCACATAGATATAAAACATGCTAAAGGGAATTCACGTGATGGTTCATTAGTGAAAACTATTCACGTGTACATGTTCAAGGAAAAAGGAGCAAGAACAAAGTTACAAGAAACGAATATAAAGTCACAACGGGTATATTTTTGGTAGCCACTGTTATTGATATTTTACACACTGTTGTGTATTATTTAGCCACTGTTAGGATAACAGTGGGTAGAAATGGCCACTGTTGTCATTGTACGTTGCCACTGATGACAACTTTGAAGCTGTTTTGGATTTAGAGTTTGGTTCATTCATAGCAACTGGTCTTAAACGTATAATGGCTCGTTTTATTTTTATTGATTACGAAGAAAAAATTTATCATTTGTTTGAAGATGAAGTTGAGTTTCACGAGTGTGTGTTTTATTATATCTAAAAAAGATAGGATACTTTGAGATAACTTACTTGTTCGTTAATGGTTAACAAAAAACTTTACATATCTAGCAATGCCTCTTTGCTATCACTTGAAGGAGTTACGTTATATGTGCTTAGTGTCTCATAAGAAGATGAGGATTTTGACAAAGAGATGGAGGTCTTCTCATATTCCTACTTATATGAGTTTTGGAGTCACGTGGTTAGTGCAAGATATAAAACACAAGTTCGGGTTATTCTACTTTATCATCAACTAAGTTATAATTAAGTTTCTTCATATGTGATCATTACATAAAGCCTACAGAATTGAAGATTCATAGATGATTAGCACAATTTAATAGGAAGCTAAATTGATAGTGTTTGTCATTCACATATGACATTAAGGTGAAGATTTTTACCACTACTCATGAGTGTTATTGCAACTAATGTAAGTTTTCTATTTCTCAAATTCATTTAAATGCATTATCGGTGCTTCATAGAGGGTAATTTGAGATGTCGAACACTTGGATTAAAAGTGTGATGCTTACTTAGTAGTGGTCGATATCAAGGTTGCCTACATACAAGACCCCTATTTGGATAATGTCAAAAAGGGTAAGAAGTCTACAAAGAATATGCAATTTGTTGATCCTTGATGTTATATGCTTTACAAAGGATACAAACTTAACAGGAATTGTTTTTGACATCATCAACTAGGGGAAGATTGTTGGGTCTAAATTATGAGTTGATAAGTCAAAAACAAAAGACAAAGACTAAATCTGAGAAAAAAGAATTATACACGATGGTGGACAAAATTGTAGAAGATATTATTGCAAGAATAAAAGATTAGATCTTATTTAGTTTCCTTTGTAAGCTAAGGCATTCTAGTATATAAAGAATACACCAGATATAGGTTTTTATTCAACTATTCACAATGTAAAGCTAAAGTATGTTTGTGTTTCTAGGCATGGGATTTAATGTATACACGCCTAGTGATTATTTGCTAATGTTTAATGCAAGTAACCATTGGGAGAATTCATGTTGTTCAAAACCTTGTTATTATTAATGTTCTATTCCTCTATGTAATCTACATATTAACATTGATAATCTTAGATTAATGGTGTAAACCATTGAGTCTAACGATCTATAGGTTCCACAAGTTAGAGTGCAAAGGTGTACTATTTATAGGGAAAAGTACTGGGCTTTCCCTAGTATCCAAAAGCCTATTTTCATTTGAGTGATAATCGTGACCTACATATCCGTTCTTGAGATCTTATCTATAGGGGCCCCAGACGTGCCTTAGGAAAGTGTGTCCGGTGTTGTGTTGCAGATCCGCTCTTGAGGAATTGATTCGCTTAGAGCTTTAACGCCGTGGTGGGCTTTTGTGTACTTGGGTCTAGGTCCACGGTTTGGTGTATGGTTTTAGGCCCAATGGGCCGTTTCCATGCTATACGCCATCAAGTCCCCCAGTCCAGTGGTTCTTGCATCATCCAGATGGACCGCTTGACTTACATGTCCTTGTTCGCAAGCCTTGCTTTTGGCTCTTATCGCTTTGATAGTTGGGTCGTGGGGTCTGTCAGACTTTTTGACTCCCGTTTTTTACTACTAGGTGCAATGTGTCGGGTGTGCTGTACCACTTGCGCTGGCACATCTTTTGGTTATCCTTATCTTGACCATTCATTGCATTAGTGGGTTACACGTGTCGTTATCGTGTGAGTTAACCGTTTCTTATTCCGATAATATAAATAGGAGTTCCATCTTCTTTAACCATTCTTTTTCCACTTTTTCACCCACTTTACTACCATTAATGGTTTCTCAAGCTTTCTTCAGGTTGTCACTTATCTTTCTTTTTAGTTTTTTCTATTATTTGTACAATGGCCACGATAGGTTCTTATAGATCTGTTTGACTTAATCTATGTTGGACGCTCTTTACGAAAAGTGTTACATCCCAGCTTGTGCTCGTCCCACCCTGGCGAGTCTGGGTAGCATTATTCATAATGCTTCTCCTGGGAAAATTAGGATGTACACTCTTCTTTTTGATTATGCATTTACCGCATCCCTTTTTCTACCTTCTTTCTTGAAGTTCTTGGTTACTTTGGTATCCACCTTTCTCCATTCCATGCTATAACCACCATCAAAATTTCTCACTTTGATATGTGTTGTTGTGCCGGTGGCTTTGCGCTGACAGTTGGGCTGTTTCGTGTGTTTTATGTGAATAATTACAATACGAATGGATGTCTTTTAGTAAGCGTTCCCCTCTGGGCCTGTTTGTTACACGAACAAGTTGGATTCTGTTAAAAATTGGATGAATCGCTTCTTTTCCTTGGATTCCTCTTCATTTTCTTCCAATTTCATGGCCTGCTAGGAAATTGGCGTGGGATCCTGCCCCTACTCCTCATGAGTTTAACTCGCAGAAGGTGAGTTATCTCATGAATCATCTCTTGCCTTTCCAGAAGTACTCGGAGGCTTTTTTTCATGTGGTTAGCATCAGCCGCCATTACAGGCTTAGGAGGGATTCCTAACCCGCATTTATGAATTCTTCCAGAGAGGGTGCGTTCCTTTACTTTTTATTTTCTCCATTTTTTGTTGCTGACCCTCTTTTTATTTTTTGTAGAGATGTCTTATTTCGAGTTTATAAGTTGTTTCGAACCTAGTAAAGTGAGGATTGTTAGCCATCCTCAGCAGTCAAATCAGATTCATGTTCTTCAGGAAATCACAAGTTGCACTGAGCATCTAGAGGGTTTCATTGACCCGATTGATGAGGTGTCTGACTCACCCCAAGCTGGTGTGGGCACTAGTGCTGCTGTTTCTTTGTCTAATGTTCAAGCTTTTAATGGTAATTTTCGAGAGTCTGTGGCTAGTGCTCCCATTTTTGTTCCTCCTTTTTCTTTTGTTGGTGTTATGCGTGCTGTTAGGGATCCGTAGGGGGTAGTGGTCCTAGGAGGAAGAGGAAGTCTCAAGGTTCTATTGTTGCTACTCACCATCCTAAGAGGTTAAGGGAGGACTGGTTCATCTTCCATCCCGACTACCAGGGGTAAGTCTCAAGAGAGTTGTTGCTTAGCTGCTTGCCATGAACGCAAGTGCCTCTGCTGCTCCTAGGATTCCATATGTTTCTGATACAGTTAATCCTTCTCCTATTTTCGATGATGGTACGGATCTAGATTCTACCCTGGTTGCTACTCGGACTCGACATCCTACAGTGAGGTTTGTTGTTTCATCTGATTCCTCTGATGAGTTAGGTGTTGGAGAACAGAATGTTGATAATTTAAGTATTGATTCTTCTAGGTTGGTTGTGTCTACTGCTGTGGTCACAGATTCGGTGGTACTTTCTATCCCTTCTTCTGGTGTGCTGACTATTCCATCGTCTATTGCTACGATGTCTACCGTTCCTCTCCTTGTCTCTCATGCCGCTCCCTCGGGAGGTTTAGACACGAGTACTTAGTCCGATGTAGGGGTCCATCCTAGGATACTGGGGAATGTATTGACGATGATCGTTTCTTCCAAGATGTGTTTATGACTGATGAGCATTTATCTGAGGTCTATGTGCCCAAATGGCGTGTTACAAATGGTTCTACTCTTGATGATGTGGATGTTTGTCAGAGCTCAATTGATAACTTTGTTCCGCCAGCTATTTTCAGCCAACTTCAAGACATGGATTTAGACCAGCTGTTGACTGAGTTTAATGTTGGTACTGCCCTTCAGGTAGGTCTAAATTCTTAGCTGAGGATGCATTTTGAACGCTATTTGAGGGAAGTTCGGAAGCTACGTTTGGAACGTGTTGAAGGCTCTCGGGCGATATTGGAGAAAGACACTGAGATTCAGGCTTTGAAAGCCAAGGTGGCTGAGCTTGAGAGGGAGAATGCCGTGATTCCGGAGCTTCGTAGTCGAGTTGCTTCTTTGGAAGCCGTGGAGGCTTCCTTGTCTTATGATTTGTCAGCTAAAGAAAAAGAGAATAAAGTGTTAGAGGGTAAGCTTGTGGACCTTACTGCTTCCCTTGAAAGTTCAAAGTCTCGAGTTCTGGAGTTAGAGAGTTTAGGGGATGGTTTGAATGACAATTATCCGCTTCAGAGTCTACCTGCTCTAGGTTGAATGGTCTTATTACTTCTCTTGATAAGGAGGTACTACCTCGTTATATGACCGATGTTGTCACACCCTACCATGGCAGAATATGGGGCACGACGTATGGATATCATCACAACGAAATGGTGTCTCAATCGAAAAATACTAAATGCAAAAAAATGTCATAAATGGCGACACAAATGTCGAGATAATATCTCAACAAAATGCAAGAGTCTATGTAACTAGGTAAAAGTCCCACCTCTTACCAAAGACAGACAAATAACAAACATCAAACATCAAACATATAGGTGTCTAACAGTATCACTTATTCAAATAACAAAGTAAATCTATAAGGAAAGGGATTCCTCTTAATGCAATCCTAGCAGCCTCTAGACTCTAGCCACTTCTAACACCATCCTTCTCAACTACCTCACCTGAAAATGACACTAAAATCTGTCAACATAAATTTGGTAAGAACATAGGTTTAAACTATCTAAAACATCGTAAGAAAACTTGACATCCGCTGTAAATAAGTTGAAGAAAACAAGTTAAAGTGTTGGACTATAAAGTGATAATCATGTTACCACAACTACAAACAAAACATACTATAACAATTAAGAACATACAATAAAAACAAATGCACTACAACTATCCGGATCTTTCTCACACCCTGTGTGGAGATTAACCATATCCCCATCGAGATATATTGTCTCCGAAAATACGATGCACAAGTAATCAGAACGCATAATAGAACATATAACATAACACATAAGTAAGCATATAACCTAATAACACATTAAGTCCACACATTTGAAAAACATATTATCAAAACATTTTAAAGAACATAGTATTAAGATATTTAAAAACATTACAAGTGTCATCTCCATCCCATACTGGAAAAACATTTAAAAACTTAGTAAAAATGGGACTCTGAACTCACTTGATTGAGCTTCTCCAAATATCCACACACTAACAAAAAGCTAAACACACAAACACACACAATCTAGACATGAACCAAATGCTAAATTGGCTCATAAATCTATGATGGATGTCTAATCCTCACCCTCATTCTAACCTCATTAATATGTCCTAAACATCCCTTTAACCCTCTCTAATAAGCCCTTAACTTAGTTAAGCTCTTAACCTAACCCGTTAACATTTTACCCAAAACAGTCCCTTTTTTATGCTTTAAACTATGAGCCAAACGCCCACCTAACCAAACCCATACTTTTTGTAAAGGAAACCCTATGCCTCACATATGTTTGCTAACCCTCACCTTTAGACCCAGCCTTAAAGCTACGCTTAAGGCCCCGATATATATATATACTTTTACATATCCAGATTTTACTGATTTTGAACATATGAAAAGTTTGTTATGATCAGAGGGTCTTACCCTACTACATTTGCTTAGCCCTTCTACAGATATCTTATTTAATATATGAACTAAGTCTCATTTCATTTTAAGTTCCAATTGTACTCCTAAGTACACTAACCATCTTAAAACATTAATTGAAAACCCGCTGATCCAAAAACTATTTTGACCTCCGACTGTTGTATTTTATTTCTGACCCACTTCCTGACCTCCAATTTAGTTCTCGTTTCTTGCATTCAAAAGATAACTCAGATAAATTTCCAGGGGTACTTGAATTGCAAAATTAAAGTCTGTAGAACTATAGATATGATCAAAACAATTGACCTAAAATTCTGCTCAGTTTTTAAAAACGAATTTAACACATCTAACCTAATTAATTACCCATAGCATGTATAATTATTAACCCTAATTAATCCTAGCATATTTATATCGTTATATTCAGAATATAAATTAAACCTAACCCTAGATCCATCATGTTTGATAAAGATAATTAAATAACAATTAAATTGCAAAGATGAACAAGGGTTTTACCTTAGAATTTTGGAAAGAAGAATTTTATTTGAAGAACCCTAAATCCTCCATTGATTTCGACTCACTTTGATATCCAGGGATTTTATGAAGTGATTAGATCTATTAAAACATTATATAATTAGTCCTAACAAGTCCTTGGCCCAATACAAGTCCAATTTCCATTTTCCTTTTTTCCCATTTCTTTTTCTTCTTTGCGTCGACTTAAACCGACTCACAACCTTTATTTTTTTTATTTTTTTTTCTTTTTATTAGTTGTTAATGTGTTATTAATATTTCCTTAAATTACCTTAATTTATTTCAGCTCCTAAAAGCTTCAAAACATCAAAACTGTAAAACTAGTCAAATTTACGCGTATAACATAAAAGACGTAAAATGTAGAGTTTTATGAAAACTCTTGAAATATGAAATAAACTAAATAACTAAGTCCTAAATGACTTAAAACCATCCCGTAAATTATTCCCGTGACTAAATACCTCATCCGAAACCTCTAAATGCTAAACCCTAAATCGTAAAAATACGATTTATTGCAATACATATACGTACACATAAAATCTTAAAATAACAACATATTCTTTCATAGATACATCCAAGTGAACTAATGAGCATGAACTAACCCCATCTAAGCATAATATAATGTACTACGCACTACATGTACGATGTCTAACATCCAGTAAAAGGCTCAAATATAAACATATCGCACATAAACGCACACTAAGAACAAAATTAAAGTCAAACAGTCATAAGTGACAAATCTCAAAATCTAGGGTTGTCACATCACTTCCTCCTAATAGAAATCTCGTCCGGAGATTTACTCCCTAAGCTCAATAACTACGCCTTGCAATCACAAAAAACTTCCTCTACCTCCTATACTTCTCCTTTCCTCCCAAACCACATTACCCCTTTCTATGATGAAACCTTTAGCATAACTTTATCCCCGACACCAAACTCCAATGGTTCACGCCTCTGGTCAGCATAGATCTTTTGTCGGTCTCTAGCCGTCTTTAATTTCTCCTTAAGCACTGTTATCACATTCATAGTTTCTTGAAGCATTTATGTTCCAATAAGCTGACTGCTTCCAACCTTCTCTAGACGAGACTTTCCTTTACTCATGATCACTAACTTTCAGCTCTGACGCTAACCCTTCCAATATCAATCTACTATCTTGACAATCTCTTGCTTCCTCAAGGCATTCCTTCCTCACTACTACTTTTCGATTGTCCCTCCATAATCTTAAGTCCATAAAATCACATTTGTACGAAATCATTCCAACTTCTCAACTCCATAACTTCTTATTCTGCTAGAAAAATAGGATGAATTAGTCAGTCTATCAACTATCACCCAACTCTCATCGTTCCTACTTCTCCACCTCACTATATATCTTCTCTATGGTCAACATCCTTACACCGTCTTTCCAAGACACTCCTATCTATTTAGGAAGTATAACTTATCCCCCTTTTCTCCATTTGGTAGTCTAAGCCACACCATGTAGGTGTTGACGCGTTCTCTGCTTTAGACAACTCAACTCGTGCAACTCTTATCTTTCATCTAACCCATTGTAACACGTCATCCATATAGCCCAAGTTTGTCTCAGCTTCACTTCCTTCCTCTTAATCCATGTCTCATTAACTATGTTTACCTTTCCCAGATGGTACTTGGCCTTGCAATCTTCGTCACCACTTAACTCCATCCATCATCTATGCCTAATGTCCAATCACGAAGATTGAATGTGTAGTGAAGACACTCATGATCTGTACAAATCATTCTCTACGTCTCGTACACCAAATACCTCTAGCATTCTAGGTATACCTAACAACCTAGCTCCACTATCTATGTCTTATATAATTCTTCCAAACCTCCAGTTTCTGCAACGTATAAGCAATCAACTTTCTTCGTCGTCCTCACCCGCATCCTAATCCTTGCTCCATGTATCGTCATACTTTGCGAATTCGTCCAGTCCTCTTGATAATGCCAAGATCGACCCATCACATACGCTAGTTCTTTAGCCTCCAAAACAATTCCTCATCTTTCTTCGCTTCAACCTTGTTGGTCCCAACTGCATGCCATCATTTCTAACTACTTAGTCTAGTAACCAAATTCCTACAATTTCGCACCTGAAAGTTCCAGCATACTTCACTTACCTAAGTAACTTCAACCCAACTCACAATTCTTCCCACACTCTTGCTCCGACTTCGAGTAGATCAAGGTGTCATTGGTACACATGATGACAACTTGTCCATATACGGTCATGCACACTCGTTAACAATTACCAAAATACTTATGTAATATACGTAATACTATGTACACGCCTAATAATAACCACAAGTACTACCAACATATACATTACAAGCATGTATTAACCCCCTTTCATGCAATCATACTTAGAAACCCATTGATGTTGTGGTACTTGTATAACTATGTTGGCCACTATACTTATACCAGTCCCCTTTCACCAATGTACTCCCTCCTATGATGACACTTATAAAAATTAATACTACACATAACACATCAATCTAGCAACTCAAATAAGCACATAGATCCTACAAATCATATAAGCACATAACCACAACATAAAATAAGGTCCAAAGTCCATGTATTAAAATAACATAGCCAATGCATGAAACATATAAACTCGTAATCCAGCTGAACCAGCGTAGACAAAATTCAAAATGTATAAAGAAACATGAAAGCATAACCAAACGAAATCCAACAGTGACTAGTGTAGACGACTAGGGTTCAATCCATACTAGTCAAAAATTCGATAAGAAACATCATAAATATGAGTCAACAATATCCAGAACAATATCAATCAATATCATAAAAGTAACTCATATACAAAATACGGAAATTAGCATTTAAGCACATCATATACTATAATGCACATGTAGTCCTATGACACCAATATGCAGGGGCCATTAAGCTATAGACTAGGCTAGGAAACCTAATTCTCTATAACCATTGGCTCTGATACCATTCTGTCACACCCCACCATGGCGGAATATGGGGCGCGACGTATAGATATCATCACAACAAAATGGTGTCTCAATAGAGAAATACTAAATGCAAAAGAAATGTCATAAATAATGACACAAATGTCATGACAATATCGCAATAAAATGCAGGAGTCTATGTAAGTAGGTAAAAGTCCTACCTCTTACCAAAGACAAACAAATAACAAACATCAAACATCAAAAATATAGGTGTCTAACAGTATCACTTATTCAAATAACAAAGTGAATCTAAGAGGAAAGGGATTCCTTCTAATGCAACCTAGCAGCCTCTAGACTCTAGCCACTTCCAACACCATCCTTCTCAACTACCTCACCTGAAAATGACTAATAAGTGTGAAAACACTTATCCTTTTACCACTTATTTCCAATAATAACAAGACCAAAAAGTGTATTTTATGTCGTAAAAGTCGGAATTATGCGTGGTTTGTGTTTTTATTGTGTTTCTGGATAAAAATATGCAAAAGGAAGAAAACATGGGCTATCACGGGCTTTTATCGAAGAAAACGGGAAAAGACGAAGTCAAAAGATCAAGAGTGCAAAAAGAACGGAAGTCCAAGGCCTATTCTGAAAATTTATCGAAGAAAAAGTCTAAAGACGAAAGTTTAATGAAGTCGGAGAACTCAAGTCTAATAGAAGAAGAAAATTATAAGACAAGTTCAATTTATATCGACAAATCCTAAGACGACGTCGAGAAAGACAAAGAATTTAAATCAAGTCGAGAAGAAAGAAAGAAGGAAGCAACACATGCACCTCCCCACCTCCTATATATACCCTCCTAATGACACATTAGGAGGGTGTTAGCTAATTAGTTCATTTTTTCATTTTTAGTAGTTTTCATTTTAGAGAGAGAAAGTGTTTAACTTTCTCTCACTAGAACTTCATCTTTTATCTTTCTTGTTTTAATCAAACCTTTACTTTTAAAGCTTAATCTTGTCTTAATCTTTATCTTTTTAATCTTTCTTGTTGGTTACGATCTAGTGTCCATCATCTTTTTCATCTACTTTTCTATTTCGACACATAAAGTTTGTTACTTTACGTGCTTCTTGATTTACGTGTGAAGGATTTATAAGTTTTATCATTTGCCTTGCTTATTGGTAGCTTATTGGTAGCTTATTGGAGTTTTTCTTGGCTTATTGTCCTTGAAAAGTTGCTTAAAATCGTCCTAAATCCGGATCCTAGTTTTTAGGAGAATCTGATTCGATTTCGCAATACCTATAGTATTGCGAAATTGAATCCCTTAAAGTTGCGAAATCTTTAGCTTTATATATTGCGGAATTGTACTTTGCAAATTGAGGATTTGATATTCCTTGCTCATTGCGGAATCTTCAAAATTCAGAATTGCGAAATAATTCAACCTAGCTTATTGCGGAATCCTTTACTTTCCGTTATAGCGGAATTAATTCCGCAATATTATTGCGGAATTGTGTTTTGTTTTAGTTATTTCGAAATCTTCTTCCTCATTGCGGAATCATGTACGTTTTTGGGAATTGCAGATTTATTTCATAATCTTCAATATTGCGAAATTATTTCCTGAATTTTTAAGTTGCGAGTTTCAATCATTTTATTCCAAAGTATTTTCAAATTTGTTTTTCCCGCCAATTTCTTTAAGTCTCGTTTTCACTTATTTGTTTTATTTTTCGTACACTTTATTTTAACTTGCCTTCTCTTAGTTTCTTTTTAAAAGTGTTTTATTTTATAGTTTTCATTTATTTACGTTTTAACTTAGTGTCATTTAATTTTTAAGTCATTTAATTTTAGTTTAATCTTTTCTCGCTTTATTTTTATTTCAATTACGCAACGTCATTTTCATTCATTGTAGTTTAAAATAGATAATCACCTTTCTTATTTTTCCACCAAGAACAACTGAGTCGCACTCTTAACTAGTAATCAATTTGAAAAGATCGGTTTAACGAACTTTCATACGAGGCAATCCCTTGTATTAAATGGCGCCGCTGCCGGCTCTTTTCGTTAAGATTAACGGTTTTTAGTGAGAGACGCGTTGGATTTTGGGATCCGTTCACTTTTGAACGTTATTTTTCTTGCTTAAAAATTTTCAAAAATCCATAAAAATTAAAAATTTCAAACATCCAAAAAATAGAAAAACATAAAAAAACCAAAAATATTTCTTGTCTATTTTTATTTTCCTTTTGTAGGTGTGTATGCGTAACCGTTCTCGTAAGAAGAAAGCAGCTCAAGCCGAAGTCATTACTCCACCTATTGTCACCATGGACAATCAACCAATGATCGAGCTTTTGCAATCGCACGTAGAGGGAAACACCGATGCTATTTTCATACTTGAGATTGGAACCAACAACTTTGAGCTCAAATCCGGCTTCATTCAAATGGTCTCTGCTCAACCATTCTTGGGGCGTACACTTGATGATCCTCATGACCATATAAAAAGGTTTCTTCAACTCACTAATACGGTTAAGTATAATGGGTTTTCACAAGAGGTGATTTACTTGCAACTTTTTCCTTTATCCTTAGAGGGACAAGCCCGATATTTGCTTGATAAGGAACCGCCACAAAGTATTCCTACGTGGACGGATTTAGAGACTAAATTCATCAACTACTTTTTCCCACCCTCACGTACTACCGCTTTGCGGAATGAAATCATTACCTTTGAACAAAAGTACGGTGAGACATTTAGTGAATCTTGGGACCGTTTTAAGGAACTTTTAAGAAAGTGTCCACAACATGGTTTCACAAAAGTACATCAAATTAATACTTTTTATAATGGTTTAAGCATGAATGACCAAGATTCACTAAATAGTGCCTCGGGGGTAATAGTTTGGTTAAGTCTTCTAACGCCGCATGGGATATTATTGAGAATAAGTCTAGAGTGCAAACCAA
Organism: Glebionis coronaria; assembly: GCA_025667525.1. Lineage (NCBI taxonomy): Eukaryota > Viridiplantae > Streptophyta > Magnoliopsida > Asterales > Asteraceae > Glebionis > Glebionis coronaria. The sequence goes on along the minus strand of CM046875.1, from coordinate 316,408,593 downwards.
GAGTCTTCAGACTAATGTGGCTAGTGCTAGTACTAGTGAGAGCGACAAGAGAATTGATAAGCTTACTTCGCTTGTTGAAACAATTTCTCTACAAACCGCTAACAATACCAAAGCCATCAATGCACAAGTTAATGCTATGAGTCAGTCATGTGAAATATGCGGGGTTCTCATTCATACACAGATTGTCCTTCGACTCATGACAATCCGGAAAATGTGTATGCCGCCAACGGTAACTTTTCTACGGGAGGCTATCAAGCACGTCCTCAAGGTGATCTCAATTTGCTCAGTTATCGTTCAAATAACTTCCTTTCACCACCCGGTTTCCCCCCTCAAAACCCAAACAACCTCAATCGCAAAAATCAAAACCAACCTCGAGCTCCATATCAATATCAAACCCAAAGAAACCCATATCCACCTCAAGGAAACAATCAAGTTCACCAATCACCCGCTTATCAACTACCTGCCTACCATGCTCTTCCTCCCACCCAAACCACCACATTTAATCAAGAGATTGACGCTTACATGAGGACTAATGATACGATAGTGTAGAATCTTCAGCGGCAACTCATCAACTTGAAAGGAGATATGGTGAAACAAGGGAATGATCTTCGAGCCGATATGCGAAACTCTTTGAGCAGTCAAACGAATGACTTAAGGGATATGATGGCTAGTTTCTTCCAAAGTAATCAAGCCTCTGGTTCGGGTTCTCTTCCGAGTAACACCGTTGCTAATCCAAGATGGGAGATGAAAGCAATCACCACTCGAAGTGGAAAAGGTTTAAAGGAACCCGAGCTTCCTACACCTACACCGGAGATTGTGACAAAGGAAAACGAGTCACCTTCTCCAATTACTCCACCTTCTCCTTCTCCAACTCCTCCACCTTCTATTTCACCAAGTCCTCCACCTTCTACTTCCACCCCTCCACCACCCAAGGATGTGAGTGAGAATTCCATTCCAAAGCCTTCATCTCAACCCAATATACCTTATCCCTCAAGGTTGAGGAAAGAGAAGTTGAAGAACAAGGATGATATTCAGGTTTCTAACTTTCTTAAAATGTTTAAACAACTGAATTTCAATATCTCCTTTGCTGAGGCTCTCGCTCACATGCCGAAATATGCTAAAATGTTTAAAGATCTTCTCAGTGATAAGTAGAAACTTCTTGATATCGCTCAAACCCAACTTAATGAGAATTGCTCTGCAGTGCTCTTAAGGAAATTACCAACCAAACTTGGTGATTGATACATGACTTTTGGCCAGGTAAAAAGATTCGTTATAGTGGTCTAATCGAATTGATTATTGGTTTAAGTGTGACTCAACTGTCTTTTGGTGAAAACAAAGATTTGTGTCGTTGTAGTGTAATTAAATTGCAAGACTTTAAATAAATGACGGTTAATTAAATCTAAACTAGTTAAAACTTAAATTTAAAAATTTGAAAAGTAAATTAATTAAATGACTTAAAATTAAAGCGTGACGAAAATTAAATTTGACTAAGTATTAAAAATGTAACTTAAAAATAAAACAAAGCAAAAATATAATTCTAAACCCCAAACCATCGGAATCCAGATCGAAAAGCTGTCACCAAGTCCATCGGAATGTCAGATCGGAATATAGGTACAAAATCCATCGGAATGTAGAAAAATGCTATCTATAGGAATGTTTAAAGTGCAACCTATCGGAATGTCACTGCCATCGTAATAAGCTGTCGGAATAAGTTCAGATCGGAAAGACCAGATCGCAATCTTAGATCGGAATGTTGCTCAATAAATTTGGGCAGCACTTCGACTTAGAAAGCCTCAAGAGCCGTCGGAATGTGCGATCGCAATGTGCGATCGCAATCCCAGATCGGAATGAGGGTGTTGTTACTCTAGATCGCAATCCCGGATCGGAATGCAAAACCCTTGTCCCAATTCTGTCACAATCGGAATGTTGAGAAAGCACGCCGTCACAATGTGTAGTATCCCTTACTTTCCGATGGAGAACAAATTCGCAATAAGCACAAGAACCAAATAAGCTAGAACTAATAAGCTGATTTCTAAAACTTAGATGAAATGGAAATAGGATGAGATAATAAGCAACAAATTTAAAACCTTTTCAAAACACGAAATAAGAAAACAAAATAAACAAACTTTTAGAAAAACGAAACTTTTTAGAGAACTTAGAAAAACAAATAAGCTAAGTATGAAACAAGCCAATAAGATTGTCAAACTTATAGCTTATCTTATACAAAAACTTACACAAAAGTAAAAAGGTAAACTTTTTAGTAAAATAAGCAAAGACATTAAGCAACTTCTTGCTTAATCCGAATTTTAAAACAACCAAAAACAAGAGAAAGGTAGAAAGAGAATGATAAAAGAAACTTTATAAAAAGTAAATAAAGATTAAAGCAACAAAATGAAGAACACTTACTTGGATTTAAAATGAATTAAAGTGCAAGACAAGTATTTAAAATGACATGTATTTAAAGAACAAGTAATTAAAAGGTGGAAGACTAATTGTCACACTTAGCCAACAAGAGAAAATGAAATGAAATCCTAATCTATTTATAGGGGAGATTAGGGAGGTGCTTAGAAAGCTTCCTCTCCTCTTTCTTCTTTCCTTAATTGCATGATTAAGTCCTTGTCTTCTTAATCTTCGACTTTAATGACTTTGTCTCGGGATTCTTTTAAACTCGTCTTGTAACTCTCCAATAAATTAGACTTGAGTTCTTCGGCTTTTAGTAAACTTCCGTCTTTTGACTTTTTCTTCGATAAATCTTCAGAATTGGTCTTGGACTTCCGTTCTTTTTGCACTCTTGATTTCTTGACTTCGTCTTTCGTCTTTTTCTTTGATAAAAGCCCGTGAATGCCCGTGTTTTCTCCCCTTTTCACAATTTCGTCCTAAATCACAACAAAAACACAAACCACGCATAATTTCGATATTTACGACATAAAATACACGTTTTGGCTCGGTTATTATTGTAGTTAAGTGGTAAAAAGGATGGGTGTTTACACACCTATCAGTGATCCGGGTCGTTTTCTCATTCCTTGCAACTTCCCCGGGGTAGAGAATTGTATGGCCCTAGCCGATCTAGGTGCTAGTATAAACTTAATGCCATTAAGTGTTTGGAAACAATTATCTCTACCCGAGCTAGTCCCTACACGAATGACTTTGGAATTAGCTAACCGTACGGTTGCTTATCCAGTGGGGTTAGCCAAAGATGTCTTCGTCGGTGTCGATAAATTCACCTGTCCGACGGATTTTGTTGTCGTTGACTACGAGATGGATCCCCGTGTTTCATTAATCGTTGGACGTCCATTCTTGAGGACCGTTCGCACTCTCATTGATGTAGCCGTGGGCGAATTAATCATGAGAGTTGGTGACGATAAAATCGTCTTCAACATGGGTAAACTTTATAAGCATCCCTCTGAAAACGAGAGCGTTAATTTCATTGACGTTCTTGATGAGGCCTGTGAAGAGCATTTCAAAGACGCTTGTAAAAGTGGTTCTTCTTCCACCCATTGTTGAGACCGTTGCCTCTATTGCTCCATCACTAACTCCATTTGGAGAAAGTGATTTCCTTTTGAAAGAATTTGAAGCAACTTTGGGAGATGTGGACTTACAATATGACGATTCTCCCTCCAATTGGGATGAAGACATTCGTACCATTGAGAAACTTCTCAATGAGGACCATATTTCTCCACCATCTCCTAAGGAAATCTCTATCGATGAACCGAATTTGACTACGCCTTCCATAAAAAATCCTCCGAATTTAGAGCTTAAGGATCTGCCGTCTCATCTCGAGTACGTTTTCCTTGAAGACAACAAGAATTCACCCGTCATCATCGCAAAGGACTTGAAAGCAGAAGAAAAATCTCGCCTTATCGCCGTGCTGAAGAATCATAAGAAAGCGATTGCTTGGAAAATCTCCGATATTCGTGGAACTGATCCTCACTTTTGCACACATAAAATTCTCATAGAGGATGACTTTAAACCCACTATTCAAAACCAAAGAAGGATGAATCCCAAGATCCATGACGTTATCAAAAAAGAGGTTATCAAACTTCTTGATGCGGGAATGATCTACCCTATCTCGGATTCACCATGGGTTAGTCCAGTCCATTGTGTGCCTAAGAAAGGAGGAATCACCGTTGTGCCTAATGAAAACAACGAGTTGATTCCTACTCGTCTCGTTACAGGGTGGAGAGTTTTTATAGACTATCGTAAACTCAATGATGCTACGAGAAAGGATCATTTTCCCGTTCCTTTTGTGGACCAAATGCTTGAACGTCTAGCGGGTAATGACTATTATTGCTTCTTAGAAGGTTTCTCCGGGTATTTTCAAATTCCCATCGATCCTAAAGACCAAGAGAAAACCACATTCACTTGTCCTTATGGAACATTTGCTTACAAACGAATGCCTTTCGGCTTTGCAATGCTCCTGGGACTTTCCAAAGGTGTATGATGGCTATCTTCCATGACATGGTTGAAGAAACTATGGACGTCTTCATGGATGATTTCTCGGTCTATGATTATTCTTTCTTTACTTGCCTTGCCAATTTAGAACGCATGCTTAAGCGGTGTGAAGACACTCGCCTTGTTCTAAATTGGGAAAAATGCCATTTCATGGTAAAAGAAGGCATTGTGCTTGGACATAAAATCTCCAAAGCCGGTCTTGAAGTGGACGGCGATAAAGTCGAAGTTATTGCTAAATTACCTCCACCTTCAACCGTGAAGGGTGTGAGAAGTTTCCTTGGTCATGCGGGCTTCTATCGTCGATTCATCCAAGATTTTTCTAAAATCGCTCGCCCGATGACCCACCTCTTGGAAAAAGATACCCCCTTTATCTTTTCTAAAGAGTGTCTTGAATCCTTCAGTCTTCTTAAGGACAAGCTAACTAAGGCACCGGTCTTGGTTACCCCTAATTGGGAGTTACCTTTTGAATTGATGTGTGATGCTAGCGATTTTGCTATTGGAGCGGTTTTAGGCCAAATAGTGAACAAACACTTCCAACCAATCCATTATGCTAGCAAGACAATGACGGGGGCTCAATTGCATTATACCACTATCGAAAAAGAGCTTTTAGCTGTAGTGTATGCTTTTGAAAAATTTCGCCCCTATCTTGTCCTTTCCACCACAATCGTGTACACCGATCATTCTGCGTTGAAGTACTTGTTGACTAAGCAAGATTCTAAACCAAGACTTCTTCGTTGGGTTTTGCTCCTTCAAGAATTTAAAATCGAAATTCGTGACAAAAGGGAGCCGAAAACCTAGCCGCGGATCATCTAAGTAGACTTGAGGATCCTTATCAAGGGGATCATTCGAATCAAGAGATCAATGACTCTTTTCCCTTTGAGCCTTAATGTCTATCAATTCCAATCTTGATGACACCCCGTGGTTTGCAGACATTGCAAACTACTTAGCGGGTGAAATTCTCAAGGAAGGGTTAACGTCCCAACAAAAGAAAAAGTTTTTTTAAAGACATTGAACACTATTTTTGGGACGACTCTTACCTTTTCAAACAATGTGCGGATCTTGTCATTCGTCGATGTGTTGATGGGCCGAAAGCGTTACTAATCCTTGAAGCTTGCCATAAAGGACCCACTGGTGGTCACTTTGGTCCCAATTACACCGCGAAGAAAGTTTTCGACTCTGGCTTTTATTGGCCCACCATTTATCATGACGCTCATGAAATGGTTAAAGATTGTGATGCTTGTCAAAGACAAGGCAATATCACACATAAAGATGAGAAGCCTCAAAATTTCATACAAGAATGTGAAATCTTTGATGTATGGGGCATCGACTTTATGGGGCCATTTCAATCATCTAAAGGGAACAAGTACATCCTCGTAGCCGTTGACTACGTATCTAAATGGGTTGAAGCTAAGGCTCTCCCTACGAACGATGCGAGGGTGGTTGTGAACTTTCTGAAGCAACTTTTTGCTCGATTCGGTGTTCCTCGTGCTATAATCAGTGACCGCGGGACTCATTTTTGCAATGATCAATTTGCACGAGTCATGGTTAAGTATGGTGTAAATCATCGTCTTTCCACCGCTTATCATCCCCAAACAAATGGTCAAGCCGAGATATCTAACCGTGGATTGAAGCGAATTCTTGAGCGTACTGTGGGAGATCATCGTGCCTCGTGGGCCGATAAGTTAGACGATGCTTTGTGGGCTTTCCGTACCGCATATAAGACGCCGATTGGTTGCACTCCATATCGTCTTGTGTACGGGAAGGCATGCCACCTCCCTATTGAGCTGGAACATAAGGCGTACTGGGCCTTAAAGTGGGCCAATTTTGACATCCACAAAGCTGATGATCTGCAGAAGATTCAACTCAACGAGCTCAATGAACTGAGGAATGAAGCTTATGAGAACTCATTGATATACAAGGTGAAGACCAAGATCATCCATGATGCAAGAATTAAGAACCGAGAGTTCCACGTTGGTGATCAAGTTTTACTCTTTAACTCTCGGTTGAAGATCTTCTCGGGCAAGCTGAAGAGCCGTTGGTCTTGTCCATTCACCATCGCTAAAGTTTCCCTTATGGCACCATTGAGCTTTCTCAGCCAAATGGGGCCAATTTTAAAGTGAATGGCCAGCGTGTGAAGTTGTACTTTGGTGAGGACATCTCTCATGAGATGATTCCATCCCTCACCTAGTTTCCCTTTAATTAGTTCTGGGCGAGGCTCGTGACTCGGTTAACAAAAACAAGCGCTTCTCGGGAGGCAACCCGTTGATCTATCCTTTACCGTTTTCATAATAAGTGTATGGGGAGCCCCGTATGTGTTTGTTGTCTTATGCTGTGCAGGGATTAAAGCTTCAAAGAGCACTCTCGATGACTTTTGACGATCCGTGATCCCGTGTACCCGTCTTACCGGTTCTATCCTAAACTGTCGTGATTCAATATTTCATATCTTATATGTTCACATTGAAATCACTATAGTTGTCCTTCCCTTAGCAAGATTTAAACAAAGTGCACAATGTCCTAAGTGTAGGGGAGTTTACTCCCACATGCTTAAACGTTAAGGACAATGTTTATATCAAGTGTAGGGGGGACTTCTATCGAAGTAAGTGGTCTTTCCCATGAATTTGTCCTCATTTTAACCGGAAAATCTAATTTTCCGACATTTTTCAAAATTTTTAATCTATTTTGGCCTAGTTGTATAGTAGTATTTTCCTTTGTTATCGTTATTTACTTTCTTTGCTAGAATAAATTTTTAACAAAGTGGTTTTAAATTTTTCAACATTGTGAATCTTTTGACTTAACCCGAGTTTACTTATCCAAGTTTACTCTAGCTAGTATCCTTAACGTGTTTAAGTCAAGTTTTGCTAGACTTTTATATAGGGAACTTTAAAACGAGAAAGTCTTAACTCTTACGGGTTAAGAACAAGAACTTTTCGCAAGTTCCTATAAAGGGAACTTTAAAATGCGAATTCTAAACTTGAAAAAGTCTAAGAATTTGCAAGATCATATAGATGACTTGAAAACCCAAAACTTTGATTTAATTGGCTAAGCATCCACGAGTCTCATTCCTTGAGATTTTAAATTGTGGAGAACGAGAGATGATAGAGTCAATTATAAGTTTGGTATTCTTTCGTGAATTTATGTGAGTTGATTATGAGCTTTTTCTCCCATCTCTTGTTAATAAATATATTTGCAATAAATAAGGTTGTACGATTTGAAAAGTTACTTAGCTTCTACCACAAGATCGTTTAAAAGTTGCTCGGTATTAATTAGAGTTCATAGCCAAGGCATAACTTATTGAAGCGGGATGCGAAGATTGGCGAGTCCGAAAAGGCCCTAACAATGCATGAGGGCTACATTTTGTTGTAAAGATCCAAAAGTGATGTGAAGAATCATTTATCGAAAATCAATATGAAGGATCGAGACATACGACGAAAAGCAAAAAATCCCCTAAAGATCATGGAGAAGTCTATCCGAAAAGACCCTAGCAAGGTATGAGGATAAATAGACCCAAGTCCTAAAAGGAGGCGGATCGTTGTATATCAAAATCCAAAATAAAGATTGGAGAAAAATGAAGAAGTCATGGTCCAAGTATGAAGAATCTCTCAAAAGTTAAAGTGAAGAAATTTCTAATATGAAGAGAAGACCATAATTTCAAGAACGTCTCTCAAGATTCGAAGTATGAAGTCACTGCCAAATATCGGTCTGAGAAAGGTCTCAAATCATGAAGCGAGTTATGCCAAGATATGAACTTTATGAGGTCCCGAGAAGCAGTTTTAAAAGATTTTGTCCTTTAGCTAACTATTGATCAAATCGTCCCACTTTATTTTTAGCCTAAATAACTATCGAAATAAGTCAAACAAGCATCCTCGTGATCATTCAAGACAAAATTAAAATATAAGAGATACACCTAGGAATAAGGGAGTCTAAGTGAATAATTAGGCCACATGAGTTCGTGTTAGTTTGCTAACTTATAATAACAATGATCTCGTTTTTAAGCTTGGTATGGGGAACGTGAAACTTGAGGATGATGAACATTCATGACAGCCAAAACTCCAATGTAAGTCTTTGATTTCTTTACTTGTTTTGTACATATTTCTATCTTTTTAGTTTCCTTAAAGTTTAGTATTTAATAAAGGCCAAGGTGGGTTATTTATGATGAGAAATGTAATATGTGCTTTGAAATTAATGCATTACATGAGGGAATTGCAATGGTCAAGTGTAGGGGATTTAATAAGTCTGAAAACACTTATCCTTTTACCACTTATTTCCAATAACAACAAGACCAAAACATGTATTTTATGTCGTAAAAGTCAGAATTATGCGTGGTTTGTGTTTTTATTGTGTTTCAGGATAAAAATATGCAAAAGGAAGAAAACATGGGCTATCACGGGCTTTTATCGAAGAAAACAGGAAAAGACGAAGTCAAAATATCAAGAGTGCAAAAAGAACAGAAGTCCAAGGCCTATTCTGAAGATTTATCGAAGAAAAAGTCTAAAGACGGAAGTTTAATTAAGTCGAAGAACTCAAGTCTAATAGAACAATAAAACTATAAGACAAGTTCAATTTATATCGACAAATCCCGAGACGACGTCGAGAAAGACAAAAAATTTAAATCGAGTCGAGAAGAAAGAAAGAAGGAAGCAACACATGCACCTCCCCACCTCCTATATATACCCTCCTAATGACACATTAGGAGGGTGTTAGCTAATTAGTTCATTTTTTCATTTTTAGTGGTTTTCATTTTAGAGAGAGAAAGTGTTTAACTTTCTCTCACTAGAACTTCATCTTTTATCTTTCTTGTTTTAATCAAACCTTTACTTTTAAAGCTTAATCTTGTCTTAATCTTTATCTTTTTAATCTTTCTTGTTGGTTACGATCTAGTGTTCATCATCTTTTTCATCTACTTTTATATTTCGACACATAAAGTTTGTTACTTTACGTGTTTCTTGATTTACGTGTGAAGGATTTATAAGTTTTATCATTTTCCTTGCTTATTGGTAGCTTATTGGAGTTTTTCTTGGCTTATTGTCCTTGAAAAGTTGCTTAAAAGTTTCTTAAAATCGTCCTAAATCCGGATCCTAGTTTTTAGGAGAATCTGATTCGATTTCGCAATACCTATAGTATTGCAAAATTGAATCCCTTAAAGTTGCGAAATAATTAGCTTTATATATTGCGGAATTGTACTTTTCAAATTGCGGATTTGATATTCCTTGCTCATTGCGGAATCTTCAAAATTCAGAATTGCAAAATCATTCAACCTAGCTTATTGCGGAATCCTTTACTTTCCGTTATTGCGGAATTAATTCCGCAATATTATTGCAGAATTGTGTTTTGTTTTAGTTATTGCGAAATCTTCTTCCTCATTGCGGAATCATGTACGTTTTTGGGAATTGCGGATTTATTTCATAATCTTCAATATTGCGAAATTATTTCCTGAATTTTTAAGTTGCGAATTTCAATCATTTTATTCCAAAGTATTTTCAAATTTGTTTTTCCCGCCAATTTCTTTAAGTCTCGTTTTCACTTATTTTTTTATTTTTCGTACACTTTATTTTAACTTGCCTTATCTTAGTTTCTTTTTAAAAGTGTTTTATTTTATAGTTTTCATTTATTTACGTTTTAACTTAGCGTCATTTAATTTTTAAGTCATTTAATTTTAGTTTAATCTTTTCTCGCTTTATTTTTATTTCAATTACGCAACGTCATTTTCATTCATTGTAGTTTAAAATATATAACACCTTTCTTATTTTTCCACCAAGAACAACTGAGTCGCACACTTAACTAGTAATCAATTCGAAAAGATCGGTTTAACGAACTTTCATACGAGGCAATCCCTTGTATTAATGACACTAAAATCTGTCAACATAAAGTTGGTGAGAACATAGGTTTAAACTATCTAAAACATCGTAAGAAAACTTGACATCCGTTGTAAATAAGTTGAAGAAAACAAGTTAAAGTGATGGACTATAAAGTGATAATCATGTTACACACAATTACATGCCCTAGCTCCCGCAGACCTTAAATTCTACTCAGCTCGAGTGTACATTGAGCGAGTATAATTTTGCCTAGCGTATATCGACTATATTGGTCAACCGGGTTATACACCATCGAAACAAACACTTGTTTCCATTACTCCATTCAACAAAACCCAGGAACTAAACCATCTCAGGCACTAGTCAAACCCAATAAGGTACCATTAAAATCAAAGTCTAATGTTCCCCTGTTGCCTTCTATAGGAGTAAACTCGTCTACTAGGGCTAAAGGATCAAAACTCAAGGACAATAGGATCAAGCCTTACACTAGTAGCATTAACAAGAAGAAAGTAGAAGTTCACCCTAGGAAAGTTATTTCTAATTTGAATAAAACGAATCATGTAGCTAAAACTAAAGGCCCTGCGGTTGTGAAGCAGCCTAAGCGTAAAATGTATTCTGATTTGAGATGTTGGAGTTGTAATGAATGCATGATTTATAGGCATCATGATTTGTGTCTTGTTGACCATGTGAATGAAATGTATGCCCTTAAGCACAACCTCGAATGGAAACCAACCGGGAAAGTGTTTACCCACGTTAGATGGAGATGGTAGCCCAATGGTAGAACTTTCACTATAGTTGGAACTCAGTGCCCTTTAACTAGGATCACTCCCACTATAGTCAAAACCACAACCACTAAAGTAAAGAAACAACACCCTTTAATTAGGCCCGCATCTACTATAGTGCCTACTGGTTAAGAAATACCTCAGGATATTAGACCCCTAAAATCTAAGCCGACACTTAGGAAAAAATTTTGGAAATCTAAGGAACCTAATGTGAGCAAATCTAAGATAATTTTATCTGTAACTGCTAACGAAAAATATCAACTAGATTCCGATACATCGTCTTTGTCTGCTGATATTTTCAGGTGGTCCAAATCATCCTCTGGTATTTGGACTCCGATTGCTCCAATCATATGACCGGAGATCGCTCTATGCTCAAAAACTTCGTCAGCAAGTTTCTAGGAATGGTTAAATTTGGTAATGATCACATTGAAAATATCTTTGGTTACGAGGAATTACAAATTGGGAATATTACTGTTTCTCGCGTGCATTATGTGGAAGGACTTGATCATAATTTATTCTTCGTGGGATAATTTTGTGATTCAAACCTTGGGGTTGCTTTTTGACAACACACTTGCTTCATCCGTAATTTGGAAGGAAAAGATTTGTTAAAAGGTTCTCGAGGGGATAATCTCGACACATTGTCCTTAAGTGATATGATGGTCGCTTCTCCCGTATGTCTTCTCTCCAAAGCATCTAAGACTAAGTCATGATTGTGGCATCAACGTTTATCTCATCTTAACTTTGATGCTATTAATCACTTGGCTAAAAACGAACTTGTTCGTGGTCTTCCAAAACTTAAGTTTAACAAGGATCATCTATGTTCCCCGTGTTCAATGGGGAAAAGCACCAAGAAATCATACAAACCCAAATTCGAAGACACCAACCAAGAAAAACTGTATCTTTTTACATGGATCTTTGTGGGCCAATGCGTACTGAGAGTGTGAGTGGTAAAAAATACATTCTCGTAATTGTGGATGATTTTTCAAGGTATACATGGGTAGAAATTTACGCACCAAGGATGAGGCACCATAATTCATTATCAAGTTTCTCAAAATGATTCAAGTGCGTCTAAATGCTAATATCCGCCGTATTCGTACCGCTAATGGAACCGAGTTTGTTAATCAGACTATGCGTAACTATTATGAAGAAGTTGGTATTTCTCATGAAACATCTGTTGCTCGTACTCCACAACAAAACGGTGTCGTTGGAAGGCGTAATTGTACTCTCGTGGAAGCTGCTAGGACTATGTTAATTTACGCGAATGCTCCATTATATCTCTGGGCAGAAGCAGTGGCAACCGCATGTTGTACCCGAAACCGCTCTATCATTCGTAAGCGCCATGGAAAAACACCATATGAGCTTCTTCATGAACGAAAACCCGATTTATCATTTCTTCATGTGTTTGGTGCATTATGTTAGCTGACCATCAACAGTGAGAACTTGGGTAAACTTCAACCGAAAGCTGATATTGGAATTTTCATTAGTTACTCACCCGCAAAAAAAGCATACCGAATTTACAACCGTCGTACTCACAAGATTATAGAAACAATGGATGTCGATTTTGATGAGCTGACAACAATGGCATTTGAGCAACACAGCTCTGAACCCACGCTTCATGAAATAGGACCTGGTACTATTAGTTCCAGAATAGCTCCCAACAATCCTACTTCGTCATCATTTACACCACCTACAAGGCCCGAGTGGGATGAGTTATTTCAACCGATGTTTGATGAACTGTTTGATCCCGCAAGTGATGATGCTCCATCACCTACAGTAATGGCTCCAATTCTCGAAGTTGTTTCGTAAGATAATGGAGCTCAATCCTATGCATCTACGATCACTAATGAACCGGATGCACTGTAACACCCCATTTTGATAATGGAAATGTCACACGTAATTATGGCGTGTCTACAAAGCATACAAGGAAAAATGTCTAAACATTACATGACCATAAAAGGAAAATACCGGAATCAAACATCGGTAGTCCAAAAGTAAAGCTCATCCCACACAAACATAAGTATAGTAATGGAAAGGACTAAACAATGTCCATAGCAAATGTATCAAAGGAAAGATAATGCATAAAGTAAAGAAAGGCTTGAAAGCTTCTAGTCCATATGCACGTACGCTTAAAGTCTACGAGGGTCCCTGAGTACCTTCCGTTTTGGGAACATAGAAAAGGAAAACGGCTGAGCAATACGCTCAGTGCACGGATGTACAATAAAGCATGAATAGGATAAGCATATAACATATAACAGCGGAAGAAACTAAGTCCCGAGTAACCTGGTTAAGTCTTGATAAAACTGGTTTTATAGTTTGAAAAGCCTTATGTTTATCTTGTAAAAACTGTTTATCATATTTTACCATTAGCCAATATAGGTCATGAAAATCCACCATGCATGAATACTTGGAGGGGTGACCTCATCATGCAAATTAGAGGGGCTCCCTCTAATTTAATATTCTGGTTTGGGTAGGAGGGATCAGCTCCTTGTGAAGGATGCAAGGCACACACCACATTCACCATGAAATCCTGACTGAAAACATGTAACTAGGATGCACCCATACGCCCCACATGATAAATATAAAAATATGGCCAAAAGCTGAAGAGACGCCACGAGCAATCACTCCGCCGTGGTGAAGTCATAACATTAGTGCCTCTAATGTTATGGTTATGGTACCTCCATAACTAGGTGAAACTGGTCATGCATGTATATGGCTATAGGTATTCTAAATTAAACATAAGCAAATCAAACACATAACTTATACTACGGGAAAACATTTGGCTTCATACGGGGAATCCTAATAAGGAAAGAATGTCCATACTGAAAGGACGGGAATCCGTACCTTGTGTCCAGTGAACGAAGAAGACGAACTGAGAGGAACCCTACTTCCGTATCACTAATGCTACATAAATACATACATGAATAAGTATCTGCTTACTAATACGTAACTGATTTTATGTCATGTCTTAGCTTATTTTATATGTTCTTATCATGTTTTACTGTTTTAAGCCTTAAGCTGTGTTTATCTTATATTCTGTTTACTCTGATTAAGTATTTATGGTATTTCATGTTTATTATACTTACTGTGTAATAATAACTAACTTTCCAAAAATAGCAGGTTTCCTAAAATAGAAAGTTTCCAAAAATAGAAAGTTACCAAAAATAGAAAGTTTTCAAAAATAGAAAGTTTCCAAAAATAGAATTACTGCTTAAAATAGATAAGTTTCTAAATAGAAAGTTTCCATAAATAGATCAGCTGCCTTATTTAAATAAGTTTCCATAAATAGATTAGCTGTCTGAAATAAATAAGTTTCTAAAAATAGAAAGTTTCCATAAATAGATTAGCTACCTTATTTAAATAAGTTTCTAAAAATAGAAAGTTTCCATAATTAGATATAAGCTGGTTAAATAAGCTAAGTATATAAGCCTAAGTGTTTTCATGATTATTTTCTAAGTCATAATGATATAATGTATAGTTTATTAATTATTTCATGTAATTAAAATAAACTATAGGTTAAAATATTTAATTAAAGTATATCATATTTTTAATTAAATAAAGTTAAATACTTAGGTTAAAACATGTATTATTATTTATTAATAATATAACCTAAGTCATGCTAATTAATTAATTATAACCATGGTTTTGAAATAATTAATTAAATATAAGTCTAAAAATATAAAATACTTAGGTTAATAATTTCATGATTTTAATAATTAATATAACCTAAGTCATGTTATTAAATTAATCATGTCATATTTATTAATTTAATTTTAACATATGATTATATAAAAAAAATAATCTTAACATAAACCGTGAACCGGATCTTGACTAGAACCCTTGAACCGGACATGAAATCGACACCATACCCCGAACCACTTCGGGGTTCCCCTTGTCTTGCTGCTGTCGTGGGACCCACACCACCCAACCGGGACCATATGGTCTCGGTGGTGGTCGAGTAGCCAAACCGAGACCCCCTTGGGGTTCGGTTTAGGCGCCGGCCAAAACAAACATCCCTAAAACACCCTTTTTGATTTCTCCAAAAACCATTTTCATGTTAGATCTATGTTTTTAATTAGGTTTTAAAAACATCTTGTTCTTGATTAATTATTAGATCAAATCAAAAAGAAAAAGGGTAAAAAAACATATACCGAATGCGTGGATCAAAACGAGGATGAACAAACACGAACACTTGCACCAAATCCAAGATCAAAAATCAAATAAACACCCTCCTTGGTGTGTTTATGTGTGGCGGCCAAAAAAAGAAAAAGAAGGAGAAGGAGAAACTTTTTAGGTTTTTGTAAAATCTTCTGTAAAGTGAAAAATGAGTAGTAACTTTTCCCTTAACCCCTCTTTTGTGAATTTTGAGATGGGCTTGGCCCATCTCTTCCTTGTTGCCGCGGGTAGGGGCCCCACATGGGGTACCCGTACCGTTTACCGTGTCTCGATGTTTAATTTTTCGTTCATGTTTATTTGTGTTCGCGTTTAATGTGTTCTCGTTAAATAATTATCGTGACCTAATATATTTATTTACGCTTGTAATATATATATACGTAATTAATAATAGTTCGTGATTTAATTACGTTCATGATTTCATGATCGCATGCTCGTGATTAATTATTGTCAAATAATTATTGCATGCTCGTGCGTAGTAAATACTTATCGTGTTCTAACACGTACGTAATACGTAAAATCCTAACACGTAATCGTAATCATGCTATAATAGGAAAGTTTTAATCTAGTACGTACGATCTTAAGGGTACTACTCATGGTAGAAGCATGCGGGTTTTACAACTCTTCCCCCCTAAAAAGAATAATTCGTCCCCGAATTATAGATAAAGTAAACTGGAAAAGAAGAACATACCCGAATTCAAAATATGAAATGAGGGTAAGAAGCCCGAATAGACTCCTCCGTTTCCCAAGTGGCTTCCCGCTCGGTATGATCCCTCCATAGGATTTTGACGAATGGAATCGTCTTCCTTCTCATGACTCGTTCTTGTCTGTCAAGAACTCGTTCGGGTTCTTCTATGAAAGTGAGATCTTCACGTATCTGTTCCAGTGGATACTGAACCATGTGAAGGGGATGATACTGGTACCCTCTGAGTAAGGACACATGAAACACATTGTGCACATGCGAAAGCTGCGGAGGTAACGCCAACCGGTAAGATACTTCACCGACTCGTTCAATGATATCAAACGGTCCGATGAAACGAGGACTGAGCTTCCCTTTAATCCCGAAGCGTCTTACACCACGTGCCGACGAAACCTTAAGGAAGACGTGATCTCCTACGTTAAAATGTATGTCCCTACGATGCTTATCGGCGTAACTCCTCTGACGTGACCGTGCTTCCTGAAGTTTCTGCTTAGCTACTGCGATCTTTTCATTGGTCATCTTTATGATTTCCGGTCCCTCAAGTGTTCGCTCGCCAACCTGATCCCAGCAGATTGGGGCACGACACTTCCTGACATACAACATCTCGAAAGGAGCACACTTGATACTTGCGTGCCAACTGTTGTTGTATGCAAACTCTACCAAACAGATGTAATCGTCCCAATCACCCGTCCATTCCAACGCACATGACCTCAACATGTCTTCTAATGTCTGAATCGTTCGTTCCGACTGTCCGTCCGTTTGAGGATGAAAAGCCGTGCTAAGCTTAAGTTGTGTACCCCAAGCTTTCTACATACTCTTCCAAAATCGCGAAGTGAAACGAGGATCTCTGTCTGAGACGATGCTAGATGGTGCACCGTGGAGTCTCGTGATCTCTCTTCTGTACATATCGGCGAGTTTACTTAGCGGATCTTCCTTGCGGATAGGTAAGAAATGAACTGATTTTGTAAGTCGATCTACGATAACCCAAATTGCATCGTTCTTCCTCTTGGTAGGCGGAAGTCCAGTAACAAAATCCATGGTGATTTTGTCCCACTTCCACTCTGGAATATCTAACGGTTGAAGGAGACCGCCAGATCGCTGATGCTCGATCTTAACCTGCTGGCAGGTAAGACATTTAGAGACGTAAGTAGCTACATCCTGTTTCATACCACTCCACCAAAAGTACTGCTGGATGTCATGGTACATCTTAGTCGAACCAGGATGTATAGAGAATGGGGAGCTATGAGCTTCAGTTAACAAGCTTCCCGGAGTTCTTGGTCATCAGGAACACAAAGTCTCGTGCCCTGCCATACGATACCATCTGCATCTACTCTGAATTATGTCTGTTTCTCCAAATTCTGTACTATCGCCAAGATTTCTCCATCATCTTTCTGAGCTTCCTTGATCTTAGAGAGTAACTCGGGTTCTACTCTAAGCTTAACCCAGTAACCATGTTGTCCACGTAGCATGATCTCGATGTCAAGTCGCTCCAAGTCTCTAATGATTTCCTCTTTAATTTTAATGTCGTTGATCATTCCGGACTTCCTGCTAAGAGCATCTGCTACTACATTTGCCTTTCCGGGAAGATACTGTAGATTAATGTCATAATCCTTCAACAGCTCTAACCATCTCCTCTGCCTCATGTTCAATTCATGTTGAGTGAAGATATACTTCAAGCTCTTGTGGTCCGTGAAAATGTCACATGATTCTCTATATAAGTAGTGCCTCCATATCTTCAATGCAAACACGACTGCAACAAGTTCCAAGTCATGCGTGGGGTAATTTTATTCATAAGGCTTAAGCTGCCGTGAAGCGTATGCGATCACTTTCCCATGTTGCATGAGACCACAGCCATGTCCCTTCCCTGATGCATCTCTGTAGATTTGAAATCCACCCGTACAAGATGGGAGAGTAAGAATAGGTGCAGATACTAGCTTCTACTTCAGGTCTTCAAAGCTCTTCTCTCGTTCTTCAGTCCAGACGAATTTCTCCCCTTCCCGCATCAGTTTGGTCAATGGTAGTGCTAAGCAGGAAAAGTTCTCCACGAACCTGCGGTAATAGCCAGCTAAGCCTAAGAAACTGCGTACTTCCGTCGCTGATGTTGGCCTTGGCCACTTAGTAATGGCCTCAACCTTCGCTGGATCCATAGTGATTCCTTCTGCTGATACAACGTGACCTAAGAATGCCACCTTGTCTAACCAGAACTCACACTTGGAGAATTTAGCATACAGCTGCTTCTGGCGAAGAAACTGTAGTACTGTACGAAGATGGTCTTCGTGTTCCTCCTTGGACTTTGAGAAAATCAGGATGTCATCGATGAAGACAATGACGAACTTGTCCAGAAATTCATGGAAGATTCTGTTCATCAAATCCATGAACACTGCTGGAGCATTTGTCAGGCCAAATGGCATAACTACAAACTCGTAGTAGCCATAGCGGGTTCGAAAGGCAGTCTTAGCGATGTCCTGCTCCTTGACCCGTAGCTGATGATAGCCTGACCTAAGATCAATCTTGGAGAAGTGTTTGGCCCCTTGGAGTTGGTCAAACAGATCGTCTATACGTGGTAGTGGATATCTATTTCGGATAGTAATCTTGTTGAGCTCGCGATAGTCTATGCAAAGACGCATACTGCCGTCCTTCTTCTTAACAAACAAGACCGGTGCGCCCCATGGAGATGCGCTCGGTCGAATGAAACCTCGTTCAAGTAGTTCTTGCAGTTGATCCTTCAGCTCCTTCATCTCTATGGGAGCCATGCGATAAGGAGCCTTGGAGATTGGTTCAGCTCCTAGAATAAGCTCGATACTGAATTCAACTTCTCGTGCAGATGGTATGCCCGAAAGTTCTGCTGGAAAAACATCTTGGAATTCCGACACTATTGGTTGATCCTGAATTGATGGAGATTCAACATCCATGTCGTGAACCGTAGCTAGATAACCCTTGCAGCCATGTGACAGTAGTGCACGCGCTTGCAGGGTAGATATGATTTGTACAGACCGTCCGGGTATGAGCCCATTATGAATGTACTCTGGTGCATTAACATCACCTAAGATAACTCGATATGAATGGCAGTCTATGGTAGCATGATGCTTGGATAGCCAATCCATGCCCAAAATCATGTCGAAGTCATTCATGTCCAGCGGAAGTGCGTCAACAGGTCGAACCTTATCGTCAAATTATAGGGGAAGACTCTTGTATACATGGGTGATTAATACAGAGTCCCTCAAAGGCGTGGAAATAGTAAGCCTATTCTCTAGTGGCATGGGGAGCATCCTAATGTTCTTAGCATAAGCAGTAGAAATAACTGAGTGAGTAACACCCGTATCGAAATAACACATGCAGCTTGACCATACATATACAAGATTCCAGTGATGGTACCTGTAGACTTGTTGGCCTGGTCTCGAGATATCGTGTAGACACGCCCGGTGGTAGGAGGCGGCCTGGAATCAGCATGTCTTGATGTACCCTCCATCTCGCCCTTACGGCAATCCTTCATGATATGGCCAAGAAGACCATACTTGAAGCATGCGTCAGTGTTACGGCGACATGGCCCTGGGTGCCTACGGTGGCAAGTAGAGCAAAGAGGATGAGTAAATCCTCCAGCAGGTGCTCTAGCTGGCTGGGAACCTGATAAAACATTTTACATAAGACATGATAATAGGGTACAAAGGACAATATGGATAATCGTAAGATTGAATACCAGTGATAGCTGGACGGCTAGGCTGTGAACCTCTCTGGTTCTGGTCCCTACCGTTTCCATGGTTCCTGGTAGAAGTTTTGCTAAAGTGTCAGAATATGAGTTATAACATGAAATCATAAGGAAATGCGTAAGTATTAGGACCTGCTGCTGTTGGAGTGTCCAGCATTGTTACGGTAATTATCATTACCGCCACGCCTATCCGTAGCAGAACGGTCGTTAGTCTGACCGTTTCCCTTGGGCTGATGAGGCTGCTGCTGAGTAGCCGGCTGAGACCGGTCCCCAGTTTTCTGCCTGGAAGATACATTTAAAGAGATGAATAATTTGACATATATGGAAAGAATACGGATTGATCACCGCTTGAATACGAATGTTTACCTCTTGTCGGGTCTCTCAGCTTCCCCGAACTCATCTCTCTCCTGCAGCATCTCCAGCTTACGTGCTGTATCGGCCACTTGTGCTGCAGTGTTGAACGTAGCACACACCAGATTGTTTGCGACCGATGTGCGAAGAGCCCACCTAAAGTGGTGTGCCTGCTCTTCAGGAGTACCTGCTGCTGCACCAAGGAAACCAGCTAAGCGAAGAAAGCGCTACATAAACTTGTTGCTATTCTCCCCAGCTCTCTGTCGGATCCCATGGTACTCTCTCTTGAGCTTGTCTTGCTTAGCCTTGGGAAAGAACTGCTCCATCACCCTGTCCTTGAACTGAGCCCAAGTCAAACCAGCAACCCACTCGTCACCATCCTCAGACTGCATCAACGCTAACCACCAATTTAGCACCTCGCCTTCGAACCGATAGCATGCCAACCTCGCCTTGTATGCGGGGTCACAACCCATAGCATTGAAAATCTTCTCGATGTGATCCAACCAGCTTTCAGCATCACTGGGGCTATCTGTCTTCTCAAAAGCTCGAGGACGGAGCTTGTTGAATCTCTCCAGCCATACTACTAATGTCACTGGAGGAGGAGGAGGTGCCTGATTATGCTGCTGATTGTTGGCAGCTTGAACTTCAGCCCTGATGTCGTTCCTCAGTTGAGGAAGCAAAGCTTGCATAACAGCTTGAATTGCAGCATTGAGCTGTTCCTATTCGCGTGTGAGAACCATCTGACAGTATAACATATAACATATGATTAAACAGATCAAAACATAAAATATATACATGAAATAAATTTATACCAAAATTTCAAGAGAAAAAGTTTATGCAAGAAAATTTTGTGTATGAATGCATGATGCAGTTTTATGAAAACTTTTGTATGCTCGAGAGTGAATGCCTATGGTCAGTTCACCCAAAACAAAAGACATGGCGAGGGGACGCCTATGGGTCGGTCCCAAATTTAAAAGTTTCGATAAAACACATGCGACTAAATAGGGCCAATCCTGTACTAACCATTACTTAGTCATAAATCTACGACAATGACATATATATGTATGCATAAAAATGATGAATCGATGAAAACAACTGTCAGTTCTAGGAAGACCATAGTGACTACCCACTAATCACAGGTCATATTTGAGAGCCTACATGTCAAAGCCTTGGCTCTGATACCATAATTGTAACACCCCATTTTGATAATGGAAATGTCACACGTAATTATGGCGTGTCATCAAAGCATACAAGGAAAAATGTCTAAACATTACATGACCATAAAAGGAAAATACCGGAATCAAACATCGGTAGTCCAAGAGTAAAGCTCATCACACACAAAAATAAGTATAGTAATGGAAAGGACTAAACAATGTCCATAGCAAATGTATCAAAGGAAAGATAATGCATAAAGTAAAGAAAGGCTAGAAAGCTTCCAGTCCATATGCACGTACGCTTTTAGTCTACGAGCGTCCTTGAGTACCTGCCGTTTTGGGAACATAGAAAAGGAAAACGGCTAGGCAATACGCTCAGTGCACGGATGTACAATAAAGCATTAATAGGATAAGCATATAACATATAACAACGGAAGAAACTAAGTCCCGAGTAACCTGGTTAAGTCTTGATAAAACTGGTTTTATAGTTTGAAAAGCCTTATGTTTATCTTGTAAAAACTATTTATCATATTTTACCATTAGCCAATATAGGTCATGAAAATCCATCGTGCATGAATACTTGGAGGGGTGACCTCATCATGCAAATTAGAGGGGCTGCCTCTAATTTAATATTCTAGTTTGGGTAGGAGGGATCAACTCCTTGTGAAGGATGCAAGGCACACACCACATTCACCATGAAATCCTGACTGAAAACATGTAACTAGGGTGCACCCATACGCCCCACATGATAAATATAAAAATATGGCCAAAAGCTGAAGGGAAGCCACGAGCAATCACTCCGCCGTGGTGAAGTCATAACATCAGTGCCTCTAATGTTATGGTTATGGTACCTCCATAACTAGGTGAAACTGGTCATGCATGTATATGGCTATAGGTATTCTAAATTAAACTTAAGCAAATCAAACACATAACTTATACTACGGGAAAACATTTGGCTGCATACGGGGAATCCTAATAAGGAAAGAATGTCCATACTGAAAGGACGGGAATTCGTACCTTATGTCCAGTGAACGAAGAAGACGAACTGAGAGGAATCCTACTTCCGTATCACTAATGCTATATAAATACATACATGAAT
Organism: Glebionis coronaria; assembly: GCA_025667525.1. Lineage (NCBI taxonomy): Eukaryota > Viridiplantae > Streptophyta > Magnoliopsida > Asterales > Asteraceae > Glebionis > Glebionis coronaria. The sequence continues at coordinate 316,386,369 of CM046875.1, read as the reverse complement.
AAGTATCTGCTTACTAATACGTAACTGATTTTATGTCATGTCTTAGCTTATTTTATATGTTGTTATCATGTTTTACTGTTTTAAGCCTTAAACTGTGTTTATCTTATATTCTGTTTACTCTGATTAAGTATTTCTGGTATTTCATGTATTATTATACTTACTGTCTAAAAATAAGTAACTTTCCAAAAATAGCAGGTTTCCTAAAATAGAAAGTTTCCAAAGATAGAAAGTTTTCAAAAATAGAAAGTTACCAAAAATAGAAAGTTTCCAAAAATAGAAAGTTTCCAAAAATAGAAAGTTTCCAAAAATAGAAAGTTTCCAAAAATAGAATTACTGCTTAAAATAAATAAGTTTCTAAAAATAGAAAGTTTCCATAAATAGATCAGCTGCCTTAACTAAATAAGTTTCCATAAATAGATTAGCTGCCTGAAATAAATAAGTTTCTAAAAATATAAAGTTTCCATAAATAGATTAGCTGCCCTATTTAAATAAGTTTCTAAAAATAGAAAGTTTCCATAATTAGATATAAGCTGGTTAAATAAGCTAAGTATATAAGCCTAAGTGTTTTCATGATTATTTTCTAAGTCATAATGATATAATGTATAGTTTATTAATTATTTCATGTAATTAAAATAAACTATAGGTTAAAATATTTAATTAAAGTATATCATGTTTTTAATTAAATAAAGTTAAATACTTAGGTTAAAACATGTATTATTATTTATTAATAATATAACCTAAGTCATGTTAATTAATTAATTATAACCATGGTTTTTAAATAATTAATTAATTATAAGTCTAAAAATATAAAATACTTAGGTTAATAATTTCATGATTTTAATAATTAATATAACCTAAGTCATGTTATTAAATTAATCATGTCATATTTATTAATTTAATTTTAACATATGATTATATAAAAAAAATAATCTTAACATAAACCGTGAACCAGATCTTGACTAGAACCCTTGAACCGGACATGAAATCGACACCATACCCCGAACCACTTCGGGGTTCCCCTTGTCTTGCTGCTGCCGTGGGACCCACACCACCCAACCGGGACCATATGGACTCGGTGGTGGTCGAGTAGCCAAACCGAGACCCCCTTGGGGTTCGGTTTTGGCGCCGGCCAAAACAAACACCCCTAAAACACCCTTTTTGATTTCTTCAAAAACCATTTTCATGTTAGATCTATGTTTTTAATTAGGTTTTAAAAACATCTTGTTCTTGATTAATTATTAGATCAAATCAAAAAGAAAAAGGGTAAAAAAAACATATACCGAATGCGTGGATCTAAACGAGGATGAACAAACACGAACACTTGCACCAAATCCAAGATCAAAAATCAAATAAACACCCTCCTTGGTGTGTTTATGTGTGGCGGCCAAAAAAAGAAAAAGAAGGAGAAGGAGAAACTTTTTAGGTTTTTGTAAAATCTTCTGTAAAGTGAAAAATGAGTAGTAACTTTTCCCTTAACCCCTCTTTAGTGAATTTTGAGATGGGCTTGGCCCATCTCTTCCTTGTTGCCACGGGTAGGGGCCTCACATGGGGTACCCGTACCGTTTTCCGTGTCTCGATGTTTAATTGGTCGTTCATGTTTATTTGTGTTCGCGTTTAATGTGTTCTCGTTAAATAATTATCGTGGCCTAATATATTTATTTACGCTCGTAATAAATATATATACGTAATTAATAATAGTTCGTGATTTAATTACGTTCATGATTTCATGATCGCATGCTCGTGATTAATTATTGTCAAATACTTATTGCGTGCTCGTGCATAGTAAATACTTATCGTGTTCTAACACGTACGTAATACGTAAAATCCTAACACGTAATCGTAATCATGCTATAATAGGAAAGTTTTAATCTAGTACGTACGATCTTAAGGGTACTATTCATGGTAGAAGCATGCGGGTTTTACATGCACCATCCCCCAGTAATTCACAAACAACACCCGTATCTTCACCCCCACTCGTTCCTAATGATGTTGAAGAGGATAATAATGATCACGACTTGGAATTTGCTCACATACATGATCTTTTATTCTTTGGTATGCCGATTCCTGAAAACCTTAACGGGTCGTCCACCTCAGAGGAAGCTCTTACAACCGTTTACTCCAGACCATGGATTTGAGAACATAACACCAAGTGGACAAAGGATCATCCAATCGAAAATATAACTGGTGCTATTGAAAGACCAGTTTCTATTTAACACCAATTACAAGAGAATGCATTATTTTGTTACTTTGATGCTTTTCTGACCGAGGTTGAACCTAAAACATGGCAAGCTGCTATGACACAATCATGTTGGATCGAGGCGATACAAGAGGAACTAAATGATTTTCAAAGACTCAAAGTGTGGGAACTAGTTCCTCTACTTGTCAACGTACAAGTTCTTACTTTGTTATGGGTCTATATAATTAAACTCGATGAGATGGGAGGAATATTAAAGAACAAAACAAGATTGGTGGCTCGTGGTTATAAACAAGCACTAGGTATCGACTTTGAGGAATCATTTGCCCATGTTGCAAGATTCGAAGCGATTAGACTATTCCTACTTATGCTGCTCATATGAATATGATCGTCTATAAAATGGATGTTAAGACGGCATTTATAAATGGTTAATTACGAGAAGAAGTCTATGTAAGTCAGCCGGATGGATTTGTGAACTCGGAACATCCTACTCATGTGTACAAGCTCAAGAAGGCTCTTTATGGGTTGAAACAAGCTCCACGCGCATGGTACGATCTCCTTTCATCATACCTCATTCATAGGGCTTCTCTAAAGGCAAAGTGGATCCGACATTGTCCATTCTTAAGGAGGGAAAGACATGATACTAGTACAAATTTATGTTGATGATATCATATGTGCTTCCATAACCCAAAAATTGTCCAACCGTTTTGAGAAAATAATGTCCACACGCTTTAAGATTTAAATAAAGGGAAAATTTTCATTTTTCTTAGGGTTAGAAATTTCTCAAAATTCCAACGACATCTTTATTAATAAATCCAAATATTCTCTTGAATCGTTGAAAAAAATACCACTTTGAATCTTGCGACCCCGTGGATACTCCTATGGTGGAGAAATCCAAGTTACATGAGGATAGAGATGGGATAGCTATCGATCCTAAACTTTATCGTGGAATGATCGGTACCCTTCTCTATCTCATTGCTAGAAGGCCTGACTTACAATTTTCTATATGCATGTGTGCCCTGTATCAAGCTCGACCTACCAAAAAGCACTTACATTTTGTGAAAAGGATCTTTCGGTACCTTTAAGGAACCATTAACAGGGGACTATGGTATCCGAAAGACTCCTCTATTGCACTAACTGCATTTGCAGATGCTGATTATTCCGGGTTTCAAGATACACGACGTAGCACTTCTGGAAGTTTGCAACTACTTGGAGATCGTCCGATTAGTTGGGCATTAAAAAGGCAAAAAAGCGTTGCGATATCAAGTACGGGGGTGAAGTACATATCCATGTCCGGTTGTTGTGCTTAAATCCTATAGATGAGGTCACAATAAACCGACTATGATCTTGGATTCAACAAGATACCGATGTACTACGACAATAAAAGTGCCATTGCCCTTTGCTGCAACAATGTTCAACACTCCAAGTCGAAGCAAATTAAGATTCGCTACCATTTCATCAAAGAGCAAGTGGAGAACGGAGTAATCGAGCTATATTTTGTCAACATGGAGTATCAGCTGGGGGATCTTTTCACTAAGGCTTTAGATCGAGCTCGCATCGAGTTTCTGACCGACAAGCTGGGCATCAAGTCATTTTCCCCTAAGACTCTTAATGAGTTGGTAGATGAAGCTGCAGAATAGTGGTGGTAAACTATTCTCGATTATTCTTTTATGATCATGTATATATTGTATATATTTAAACACCAAAATGAAAAAAAAAAACAAAAATATAAAACCTACAAAAATCATAAATTGAAAAATCAAGAAAAACCAAAAATATTTTCATTTTCAAAAAGGCATGTCTTTTAGTACGATAATATTAACGGCCTTAGAAATGTCGATTAATATTGACACGACGACATAAATAGAGTTCGTATAAAAGTTGTAAATGTTTTAAAGCATGCCTACATGGCTTGTAGTTACTTCAGACCGCAACCCGTTTTTCATATTAAAGTCCCGTATTTCTTTGGAAAACGTTGTCTCAACAACGGGAATAATTTTCTCGATCATGGTTTACTTTAGAATTATGTAAGGGTTCAAGTTTACTTTATAACTTGGTCCAACATAAATTCATGTACGCTTCCATGCATTTATTTGTTAAAACGAGAGAAATATTGTTTTTCTGAATTTATCATCTCTACGAATTAAAGTCTTTACGATTTGGTATCTACATACTCGACGATGCGACTACTCAAATAGCGACTACAACTCATTCGATAGAACACGGATCAACAATTGAGGGGGAACAATTGTCTAGCTATCAGATTCTTCAATGACGAGTTTTGGTGAATTGCCGGTGTTAAATATTGGTGCCAAGACTAAGTATTCATCTTTCATTTGGTGTTAATACATAATTACCGATTTCACAATTGTTGTCAAGACAACATCACCAATCATACATGTGGTGTCATGAATGATTACCGATTTTTAGAAAGAGGAGATAACTCCAGTCGTTACGGGGAAGATCTACCATTGAAAAGAACCACATGATTCAATCATCTGCGGTTCTCATATTTCAGATCAAGCCTCCTAATTGGTAAAATGTGAATATGTGTTTCACATATATTAGGCTTGTGTGGCAAGGTGTAGTGCAAGAGCATGATTTTTTCAAGAATTTTTCGCGAAGTTTGAAATCGTTCATTATCGAACACTATAACTTAACCCTCATTAATTTGAGGGGGAGCATTAATATGTTCTAAGGCCAATCATAATTTCATTTGACCTCGACCGGTTAATCTATTGGTATCCTAAATATCAACGATTGACACTTTGGATAAGGGGAGAAAAATGGGATTAAGGTAACTTATTAACATATGTGATTAAGACAAAAAGGAATTAAATGAAATTCCTAACTTAATATTTATTGTACATATTAAGGGGGAGCGTTTTGATGTTAAAAATATTTTAGGTACAAAATATTTGATATTTATATCACAAGTACCTTAGTGATTTTCAATAAGTTTTCATTTTTGGCAAATAATTATCCAAAACACACTTAGTTCATGATGGTTGTGGTGACAAAAGGGTGGTAGAATTAGGTATAAGTCCAATGATTCATCAAGAACCATAGGAATCTTCCCAAGGACAATTTCATAGCTAGAAATAGTAGTCCTTAGGAAAGATAGGGAATGATTGTGAACGTAGTAGAATTTCGACCAAGTACTTAAGCTAGCACTGGAACAATCACAAGAAGGTGCTAATGATGACGTATTGGTAAGCATTGAAGGGGTTGAAGAATGAAAAAGAAATGGAAAGATAAAGGGTGTATAGAAAGAAGCCCTCCTAACACCTTAGGCAGAAACCGAGTCAACACATATGTTATCAAGATCATTTTTAATGACTCTTGGTATTAAGGACAAGACATCATGGACCCAGTGATGTCGTGCACAACCCCCCCCCCCCCCCCAGCTAACTCAAGTATCTCTCAAAAGATATTTGTTTTAATGTCACGGAGTTCAAAACATTATCTATCAGTTTATTCACTCTGAATAAATTGATATTGAAAAGGTGCCAATCCTCTCCAGCCTCCGTTCACTAAATCAAAACATACTATTGAGTCTAGAGCTCCGAGATCATCACAATTCTCATTAGCAAACTTACCAAGTATTCCTTGCTTCTTCACACATTGTGAAAAGTAAAAAAGATCTTATGAGTCCTACGAAATATATTTCCAAAATTGCCAGAACATCCGAGTGATACGAAAGTATTACAATGAAGATGGAAATCCTTCTTGAACCAACATCAAACAAGCTCATAGTAGGTGACATGTGTGGTTCTTCATGAACTAATCTTGTGATAACTGGAAAGAAACGATGGCTTGACTCTTAATTGAACTTAAACTTGTTCCAGGTCCTCTACGCAAAATCTAAGTGATCTTGCCAGAACACTCAGAGTGACACTCTTTAGTGTTCACAGTGATGAGTGGAAATCCTTCTAGTGTCAACATCAAACAGCACTGCGGTAGGTGACAAGCAAGATTCTATTAGAATCAAGCTCGTGACAACTGGAAAGCAACGATGGTGAAGCTCTTAATTGAATTTCACTTGTTCCAGGTATATGAATTGACGACTTCAATCATAAGGATAATTTTATCCAAATGATTCACTCTTTATGTTCGTAGTCAGCTTTAGATGGTCGAGTAAAGAGCATGGGTTTACCCACGAAATCATGTCAAGGAGATTTTTTATTAAATCTACATGTCACAAGTACGATATTTAATATCATCCAACGACCAGAGGTAAAATGCTACAGAATTAGAATGAAATGTCAAAGTTGTTTCATTCGTGTCTACTTATGTTTCCGTATTTGAAGATGATGGCGTAGCGGTGTTCGAGAAGAAGTCGTCCTCACATACTTATATCTTTTGCACCAAATACTTCAGTAAATTCAAGAAAGCTCAACATAAAGTCTTTCAGTGTATCAAACTCTGAAGCTTTCAAGAACTAAAAAAAGTATAAGTATGTGGGACATGAAGTCACGAGGAGGCAAGTATCACAAGAAGGCAAAGGTCGCACGTGAAGATGATCTCTAATCACATGACAAGTCAATGGTCAAAAGAACATGCTTCAAGTCAAAGCCTAAAGATTATCAACACATATTCACAAGAAGAAAAAGAAAGAAAGAAAAAAGAATGGACTACGAGCACAAGAACGAATAATCTAATATGCTAGATTTATGACTTTGTAATAAGAAGTGACCTCCCTTAGGGGGAGATTGTTGGAAATACGTTTTTAATAAAGGATAAAGAAGATTATTTTAATTTATGAAATTATCATGAAAATAACAACATAATATTTTTCTATTTGTAATATATAGAAATAAACAAAACCTTCCAAAATGGAAAGGGTCTTCAAATCAATGATCAACAAACTGCCATGAAAGAATCATACACAATTTCCCTGGCAGCGTCGCCAAAATTTTGATATGTGGAAATGTGTCATCGTATTAATTATACGTTATAGAACAAGTTCTAGAAAATTACCTTTAGGATAAAGTAATAATCTAAAATTTCACTAAAGACGGATTATTAAACACGAGAGTGATCCCGATTCGTTGTACACGAAGAAATTCTAAATTTGAGACTTTTGTTTTGGTTTGGACTGTCGATTTGAATTGATTTGTCTTGGTTGTCTAAAAAATGCTATGTTTCAATGATTTAATGTGCATGAACCATTTTACCAAATTAAAACTATAAGTTGTCCTCAAATTTATTTGCTATGAGAATCAAATATTAAACCATACATACAAGCAAATTTCAAATAATAAATGATATATAAATTAAACGACACAAATTTAATCTACAAACAAAAATTCAATTTAAAGGCAGCTAAATAAAACTTAAGCTTAAAGGCAAATCTAAATTTAAAATATCTATAAACTAAAAACTATTTTTATTTTTTTATTTTCTTAGTTTATCTTTTTTTTTTAAATCTGAAATACATTTATAAATCTAGAAAACTAATTTATAAGGACGTAATGCTAAAAACAAACATTATATGGTAAACACGTTTAGACAACCCAATAGTCAAGCCCAAAAGGACTTAACAGTCCACACAAACTTTTAACAGACAGTTCTACTAAAAGGACTAACTATGAAAAACACTTTGCACTGTCCCTGAAATAAAATCAAACTAAAAGGTTCTCTTAAGACATTCGAGGACTGGTATTGAAATAAAAGATAACACATTTGTAACAACCCCAAAATAGGCCCAACGAAAGAACACTAGTTTTGGGGCCTGTTACGTCTTGATTATCCGAGTCCTGATCCGAGAGAACGACCTCTATGCCAAGTATCACAACGCAGAATCCAAATAATCATACAGTCAAGTACTTGAGAATACATGCTTAAAACGGTCAATATAAGTTGGTGAGTTCATAAGTTTTATTAAAAAATTTATGACACTACAAGTTTATAAAGTCCACTACCAAAAGTAGTATCGTAAAAGCGTTTAGAAATCCAGAGTTTCGCAATAAAATCAACACTTACCTCAAAGTTCAGTCATATATCAACATTTAGCCAAAATAATTACAGCCAACACAAAATAATTTATTTCATATTCAAGATTCATATCAACATCACATGCATGATTCATATCAAGATCACATGCACAATTCATATCAAGATCACATATAAGAAGCATATCAACATCATACAAGATCATAGCAAGATTTACATTCAAGACCAATACAAAATCATAGGAAGATTCAACCCAAGATCTTAGCAAGATTCACAATCAAGATCAATGCAAGATCATAACTAGATTTAATTCAAGATCAATATAAGATCATAGAAACATTCAATTTAAGATCAATAAAAGATCATAACGAGCTTCGATTCAAGATCATAGCATGATTCATTTCAAGATCAATATAATATCATAGCAAGATTCAATTTAAGATCAATACAAGATCACAACAAGATTTGATTCAAGATCAATACAAGATCATTGCAAGATTCATTTCAAGATCAATATAAGATCATAGGAATAATCAACTTAAGATCAATACAAGATCATAGAAAGACTCAATTTAAGATCAATACAAGATCATAGCAAGATTCGATTCAAGATCAATACAAGATCATAGAAAGATTCATTGGACCACAAACAAAATGTTTTAAAGCATATGAGACCATTATAGGTGATATAATGTCAAACATATGGTAAGTAGTGGTTAAAGTAGTTATGATAGCGCTAAGCTCAATACACCGATGCTAATGACAAGATAAAATAATAATAAGTTCCCGCTAGGTGTCCTATCCCTAAGACAACCTCTGAAATTGCCATAAGTGTACATCCATTTGGCAGTAGTGACAGAGGACACCCGGACGGGAGTGCCAAACTCCGATAGATATTCTATAACATATGTGCTTACTTTACCGGTCATTCGGAAGTAACTAACGGTTTATGATGGACAAACTGGGATAACAGTACTTAGGCATATCCATAAATATAACTTTAGCGAAGAGATCAAGAAAACATAGTTTTGCGTCCATAAAAGATGTTACAAGCATTATCTCACCCCAAACAGATTAAACATATAAAATAGTTTAAAAGGGGATATGACTCACTCACATATTCATATGTAGCATAAACAATCCTCCAAAGGCATAAACACGGCATCACAAACAATGCTTGAAAAGTATAACCACATATGCATCATAAACAATCATCAAAACGCATAAACACATATTTGACTTCAAGAAGCATGATCCCCCGCAAAAGAGAGTTAAAATATTTATAAAGCGATTTCAAAAACAGAAAGAGGGGATATGAATTCACATCAATGTGTAGAGAAATTTGCAGAAATACAAATACCAAGAGTAACGTAACGTAAACCAGAACTGCTCGATACTAGAAGTCGCAGTCTATCTTATCCACAATTTCCCAGCATGTAGATCGATGCATTCAAGTTTTCCAATGAAAGGTTTCATCAATACCCTTAGTTCGTTATAACATCTAGTAATTTTGACTAATGTAATATCTATGTTTATAATGAAAGAGGTGATTTTACTAAGGAATTTTTGCATTTTATTATGGTATATGACTGAATTGTTGAATATATGGATTCTCACTATCTCAATTATCATTTCCACATATGCCTATACGTTGTACACACTATATATATATCAAGTCTGAGTTCTAAATGTAACTATATGTATATACAATGAATAAGAACAACTCAAATATAACAAGGATACTTTAAATTCCTAAGAAAGCCATAGTGTAAAACCCGTAAAAATAAGGTCATAATTTAATTCTATTTTCAATTATTTTGAAGTATTTTATAGCGTTAAATACTATTATGCTTAACGGTTTAAGTTGAAACCGATATTAAATATTATATTTTAATATTTTGACGAGTAACGAGGACTACTAGTGATCACGATACCGACAGATGCCAAAATTTTTATATTTTATTATCGATCGTTTCGATATTTAATACTTTCGACGATATCGTTTTAATTACGTATCGATTCGTTATATTATTATTTTCCGTGTGCGTTTAAACTTTTAAGTATTTTTAAGAAACCTGAGTCCCGTAAACATTTTGAAAATTTACTAGTAGTTATTTCCCGCTTTTTAGCTAACTATTTTCATTTTTAGCCACAACTATTGCCAAATTGCAACCAAGGTCCCTACCCCACTATATATAAACCCAAATCAGACACACACACACCATTTCACCACTTAAAAATTTTCACTCATCATCTCTTTCTCTCTCTAAATTGCCGAAACCCACCATCACACCCCAAACACATACAAATTTCATTTTAACTCAAGATTTAGGATGAATTAAGCTAAACTAAAGCTAGACCCATTCTTATTTTTGACCAAGGATCACATTGGTATAAGAAATTCTTACATGCAAGCACTTTTTATTTTCTTGATGTTGGTAGGTAGAAGCCATGATCATGCATGGTGTTTTTAGCATGATCCATGGTGGTTCTTGCTAGAAACTTTGTTAAAAACTTCATTTTGATCTAAAGGTTTTAATTTTGATTATGATTTGGATGTTATGGTTGATGTATGATGATATTAGAGTATAGTAATGACCATTTTTATGGTTGGTATTGATCAAAAAGTTGATTTTGTACAAGTTTTGGGTAGTCATTTTATAACAGTAAGTAAAGTGAAAAATCCGAATTTTTATGTTTTGAAAATGGCTTAACTTATACCCTAGGGTTGTAGATAATTTTATTAGCTTCGATTTGATACAAGGTAGAGCTTCTAGGTCCAAACGAGCGCGAAGTTATGATGTTTTGAATGATCGTGTACCGGGAGACGAGTATCGGCACTACAAATAGTTGTTGTCGATATTTGGATCGAATATCGGGGACTCTAAATGGAAGTTTTGAAATATATAACCTACTGATAATGAGGTGTTTATTTTATAGGTTGAGTTTACTTTTAAACCCGAGTGTCGGTTTTGTAAACGGGGTTGTTTAAATAAGTTAAAACGATTGTATGAAAAATTAACGTAAATCTGTCCGGATTTTGTAGTTTGAAAATGAGTCGGGTAAAGGACTTTAAAAGTAATTTCATTTGATAAACTTGTAGGAGGACTTTCTATATATAGTAAGTTAGTTTATCGAGTCGTTTCATAAACGGTTGACGAGTTTAAAAGGGGTAAATAAGCCAGTACATGTAGTATGTGCCGGCGGACTTGTTAAAAGTGTAAAAGTGTAAAGTAAATGTGTACTAGAGTATAATGAAGTTATTTATATCATTTTCTCTCAAGTTTGTCGTGATTTTATGAGTCGAGTTTTATATTCTTATGTATGGTTTATTTCTCGAGTCTATTATTAATGAACGCACCTTATTTGATAGGTTGCGGTTCTCGTGTTTGAAAGGCATCATCTATCGTCGGCGATCGTTTCATTACCACTATTGGCTAAGGTGAGTCTCTAGCCTCGCTTTATACTAGTTATTTATTGATTTTAAACCCGCGAGGGGGAATACATGTTTTTATAAACTTAGAACACAAGTCTTTTATGGTATGCTTGTTCCTTTTTGAATGGACCCGTGGTTGCCTTTAAATTGCATTAAGTGATTACCATTGTTAAAGCCTCAATTATGGGTCGTTTATTTAACCTATGATGGGTTAACTGCTAGTACAATTAATAGATCTATGGGGGAAGCCGCCCCGGTTCAGTTTGTGTGGACTTGTCACAGAAGCTTAGGCCCGACCTCCACACTGTTTGAACATATTGTATTGAGAAGTCAGGTATACAGCAATGTATCAATAATCAGGAGGTAACGACAATTAATAAATCTCTCGTCTTATTAGACTAATATGGGAGTGTCTAAGGGCTCGGTTCCATGAGCTTATTGCAATTTATGCTATATACAATTATTATCGTTGATGCAAATTATTATTTGATGCTTGTTAAGCATGCCACAAACTTATAATCTTTGTTTGTGTTCAAAATGATTACATAAACCTATAGATTTCACTCGGCATTTTTGCTGATTGTTTTACTCTCATGTATTTCAGGTAATCAAGAAGTGGAAGCTTGGAGGTCACGGGGATGAAGTTGTGCACTGCTTTTGTTGTTCAAACTCTTTGATTTATTTATCGTTCCATTTTTTAAAACAAACTAATATGTTGTTTTAACGTATCTTTTGGTACCGATTACTTGGGACTACGTGATGAGACTGCTTTTATACATAGTCTCATCTTCCAAATAGGGATTAAAATGCATTAAATATCATCAAAATACCCAAATATATGCTTGTGTTTGTTGCTTGTGTATTTTAGGTACGGATATTGAGAAAATGACAAAAGATCACAAGAATCATGCAAAAACGAACACGGGAAACGAAGCCGCACAATGAACCAAGCCCTAGTGAAGACCTTCCCAAGATCAACCCTTGAAGATGTGAAGAATTATGAAGAAGGGTCCTCCAACTATGAAGAACTGACACTTTATACCCTTGTATCCTCAAAATGACAAGTTTGGTCCCTAAAGTTTGTCAAAATTACAAAAAGGACCCTTAACTTTGAAGAATTGGCAAGTTTAGCCCCTCAACAAAGCTAAATTGTCAACCAATATCATCCACAAAGTCAAATATATCATGAAGTCCTTCAAAGTACAAGAAATGACAAGTTTGGTCCTTTGAAAATCTCAAAATTACAAAAAGGACCCTCAACTTTCAACAATTGGCAAAAATGGTCCCTCATAATTGAAGACTTGGCAATTTCAGTCCTCCAAAATGTCAATTATGCAAGTCTAGACCATTATCATTGAAGAAAATACCAAACCAGCCCTTGAAGAATTCAAATATGGCAAGAATTACCCCTGATTTCACTTTGTAAAAGTTTTTGGGCCAAAAGTGTAAAGATGCAAAAGTTGACAAAGAAGAAAATGGGCGTTGATAGAGTTTAGAAGTAAAAAGACAAGAAGAAAGGAAGTGAAGGGCCAAAGCTGGCCAGACAAGATTCTAACCTAGACCAACCAACACCTCCCACGTGTCCCACTCACCCCTCTCCTCCAATCACAACCCACCAAAGCTCCACCTCACTTCCCACTCACAGTCTGTTATAACTAACCACTAATTAATTATTTAAATTAGGCGGTTAACACTTATTTAAAAACAAAAACAGATCAAAAACATGTTCTTGGTGTTCTTAAGCCGATTTGGGTTTTCTTAATCTTGTCATAATTAGGCCTTGATAAAGTGCAGATTTATGATTAAGTGGCCTTAATCACATCCCAACTTTCAAATAGCTTGCCACATCATCAACCAAGTCACATGTTTCCCCTGCTTTTTCACTATGGAGAAGATGCCAAAACAGTAGGCCCTCATCCAGCGTCCCACAACAAAGCTTGAAAGTTAAGCTTATTGGAGACCTTTGATCAACTTCACATGCTTGCCAGCTCCACAAACAGCCAAGAAATCAGTCACATGATCTTCAAAGTTCAAACTACTCAAAGGGAAAAATTGGAACTTAATTAGCTAGGGTTACACGTTTTTCAGCTTTCATAGTTCATTTGTATGCCTATATAAAGGCCTTAGGGTGCTTCATTAATAGTTTGCTTTTGATTTTTCCTTGGTTCAAGTTTCTGTAAATCCTATTTCTAAGTTAATGAAATTGAGTTTGAAATCTTGAAGAAAAGTCATTGGCCAATCTTATTTACTGCTTTCATTTGTTATATGCTTGTTAGTTCTTGAAGTTCAAAACCTGTTTTCAAAAGAGGAGTGTGCAAAAGTTTGCATATTTCCTCATTTTCTTGATATTTTGCTAAGTCTTGTTCCAATCTTGGAATTCTTGGGCTATAGGGCTGATCATAGCATCCTAACTGAGTTGGTTAAGGTGTGGTGAGGCTTATAACTTGGGGATAATCAAGTGTGGGGTAACAAGTTTGCATTAATCAAGTTTTCCAAAGTTTCTGATTTTATGATATTGTGCTTAACCCTTGTTCAATCTTAGCAGGCTTATTGTGGAAGCTTGTGCTTGTTCTTGCTAGCACATAAGCTCAAAATTCGTGGGTGTGGATGTACATCCATGAGGTTTGCATACTTAATCTCAAAATCTGCTTAAATTGAGATTTTTGGTGATATTTGTATGAAACTGTTGTTCTTGTGAATTTTGTGGCTTGTTCTTGCTTGAATCTGTTTATTATACTTGTTTTAGTGTTAATTGATGCTTGGTTGGCCTGAAATCTCATTCTGCTTTTGAAAATTTTGATTTGAAAAAGATAAACGGGTGTTTGGGTCTACTGGTTTATGCTTGTAACTTGTTATTGTGTTAAGGGAAGTTGTTGTTTATGCTTTGTATCTGCTATACCTTTGTTTGAGAGTGTTTTGCTGCAAGTTTTTGGGTTTGAACACTTGGATTAAACAATCTGCTATATAGACCTTGTTTCTGCTTGTTTTTACCTAGGATTTTGGGAACACTTAGTGTGTATGCATGCTTAGGGATAAAAGTGGTTTAAACAAAGTTAATATAACCTGTTTGAAAGATTTGAGGTGTTGAAATTGGCTTGTATGTCAAATACATCAACAAAAGTAGAAAACTGCATGTGTTAGTGTTCATCAGTAACTTTCATTGCTTGAATCTTGCTTAATTCTTTGAACCAGTGCATGAAATCTGTTTAGACTTGCTTATTGGAGTTTATTATAGCTTGTATGTGCATTTGGTTGAATTTGGCTGGCTGATTTGTGCTAAAACTGCTCATAAGTGCTTAACTGCTTATTTTTCATGTCTGTGCAATGTCTGATGAATGATTGATTAAACTGTATCAATTGGGTGTTAGTGATTGTGTTATTTTGATTGTGATTGACTCCTTTTGATCCAAAGATCATTTGGGTGCCTTTGTGAATTATGAATCCAAGAAAAAGTCACTAAAGACAAAAAGTCAAAATAGTCAAGCAGTGGAAAAAGTTTCCACTGCTCAACATCCAAAACTAGCCCCTGCTAGTGCAATTTTGTCATCAGCTTATCAATAAGCTATTCTAGCTTATTCTGACTTGCAACAACTTATTTTTTGTGATAGATCTTCATTATTTGACCCATTTAAGTAAACTGGAGCTTATTGGACTTTGACTTTGAGTTTTTACTAGAAAACCAACTTGTTTGACTTTTAACATAAGTGCTTATTTGATTTTCCAGCTTATTGAGTGTGCTTATTGAGTAGGTTTTTGATTATTAAGCTTAGTTTTATCATAAGAAACATTTTGCAACTTGAATCAGCTTCTGAGGTGGTCTAGATCATAAAAACGACTATTTTGTCGTTTGTGAATAAGTTTGTGACTTGTTTCAGGCTTATTAAGTGGGCTTATTTGAAAATTATTTTTGCAGAAGTCTTTGTTAGGTCAAAAGAAGCTTGTGTGTAAAATTTTAGCTTATGGCATCAGCTTATGGCTTAATGGGCCAAAAAGCCCATTAAGAATAAGCTGCTTATTATAAGTTAGCTTATTTCACATTTTCAGCTTTTGGGCCTTTGGAAAAAGTTGTTTAAAATCAAATTTTGAGTCAACCTGTGCTTTTTGGGCTTATTTTGAACACTTTTTCTTATTGGGCCTTAATTAAGCCCAATAAGGGATTGTTTTGGGTTTGGCCCATTTTCTAGGCCCAATAGGGGTATTTAGGTAATTTCACTTTCATTTCTGAGTTATTTAGGTTAAATTAAGCTAGTTTGCAAGTTTTTAGAATTTTTTATAATTTTTGGATTGTTAATATTATTTTAATATTATTTTATTATTAAAAATTAAAAGTCTGATTTTCTAGGTTTTTATATTTTTCCTAGGTTCTAAACACTTAATTAGGATTTTTGCAACTTTCCAAATATTTTTTAGGTCTTTTAATTATTTGTTATAATTAATTTAAGATTTAATTGATTTTAGGAGTTTTTAATTGTTTAAGAATAGTTTTAATTGGTTTTAAAATTTTGAAAAATAGTTTTTAGCCTAATTAGAGTATTTTTGAGGTTTACAAACTTGAAAATCTTGTTTAGGGCTTTTTAATAATTAATTTTTATTTTTAGGGCTTTAATTAGCATTAAAAAGTCATTATCTAATTAATTAAAAGGTTTTTGCAAGTTTTGATTTTTTGTAAACTCTTAGAATGTTATTAGGGGTTTTTGGTAATTTTTAGAAATTTTTAGGTTAAAATTTTAATTTTGGTGGTTTTTACGACTTTACGTGTACGCCTTTTTAGAATTAGTTTAATCCGTCTTCATAACCGTCATTCTCTTCTAATCCCTTTTCTATTTTTCTTTTCTCAAATATAATCACAAATTAATCCATATCATTACACACATAACACACTAGCCTCCTTGAGAACGAACTTACTTAGGGTCATTCACACACGGTTTTCCTAAATCGTCGTGCTCACTTGCCCTACTTTGTGCATCCTTTTCCTAAAGGTGTACAAAACCTCAACATCATTTTGGCGCCGTTGCCGGGGAGGCGTGTTGTGTTTTGATTTGGCATTGTTGTTTTTATACTAACCATAATTAGTATTTGTATTAGTAGCACTCTACTAATACGTATTATCGGTTTTCGGTTTTTGTGTGAATATTATTAATATATTGTATACGTAGAACAATAAATTCACAAGTACTCCAAATACGTGAGAAATCACAACCTTGACTTGGGAGGTCATTACCAATCATTGTATTCGAATCTCAAACCAAAGAAAAAGGCAAAAATAGATAAATACTTTCGTGAAGCTTAATCTTGAAAATACAAACTATAAGGTGGGTATAAGGCGGATATTATAAAATATATCCTAAGGAAAAAGGCTCTTAAGTGCTTCGCGCCGCCTCGTTTCCCCTCTTGCTTGTGAGTATTTGATTGTGAGAGCTAATCGAGGGTTTTGCCGCCCAAAGTATTACTAAGTATCATATATATTTTCTTGGTTTCTATTGATTAAACCCTCTTGAACGATTTGGTGTTCCACCATCGTTCTAAAGTCATCGAAGGCGTTCACTCCACGTGATCGTTTTCATTCCTTGAGACTTCTTTAATCGAGAGATTTGATTAAGAAGGAGATTTGTAGATTTTTGTCTACTTAATACATTTCACCAAACTCCAAAAAGGTTAATACAATCAAAAACCACAAAAAAATTGAAAAATACAAAACACCAAAAAGAATCTTCTTTGCTCGTCCCCTCGTTGTACGTGACGTTTATGCTAACTCGAAATCAAGCAAGACGTGCACGTAAACGAAAGAACAAAACTCCCACTCCCAAAAATTCTAGTGAGGAGTCTCCTATTGACGAACCCATTGTAAGAGAAGCACCAACCATGGCTAATCGAACTATGATGGAGTTACTTCAAGCACCCACCGAGGGTTATGGAGAAGCTATTGTGATTCCCGCTATCCTTGCGGAGAATTTTGAGGTGAAAACGGGTTTGTTGTCCATGATTCAAAACAACAAATTCCGTGGTGATGAGAAGGACAACCCACACAACCATATCCGCCAATTCAATCGTCTTACCGCTACATGCAAGTTTAAGGATGTCTCTAACGACTCGATTAAGATGATGCTTTTTCCGTATTCCTTAGCGGCGCCCGCTAAAATTTGGTTAGAGAAAGAGCCACCCAATTCTATATTGACGTGGAAGGATCTCGTGTCTAAGTTTGTGAACCAATTTTTTCCGCCCTCTAAGACTACGCACTTGAAAAACGAGATTTCAAAGTTTTCACAAGAATTTAATGAAAGTTTTTCAACGGCTTGGAATAGGTTTAAGGAAATGTTACATGAATGTCCTCATCACGGTTTTTCCGATTTGCATCAAATTGACACGTTTTACAATGGACTTAATGATCATGAAAGGGATTATTTGAATGCCGCCGCGGGTGGTAATTTTTTGTGTAAAACGGTTGAGGAAGCTTTGGTGATAATTGAAAATAGATCTAAGGTGTATAGTCCTCGTAGCACGTCTAGTGTTTGATAACTACGGTTTTACCTAATTAAAAAGATTTAAAATTAAGTTCGTTGTTCTTGTCTAATCGAATTGATCTAGGCTCTCTATGTGACTCTATTGTTTTTGGTGGAACAAAGATGTGTCGTTGTAGTGTTTAAAATTAAAAGTGCGAAACTTAAAAGTAAATGGGCACTTAAAGTAAATCTAAGTCTAATTAAAATAAAAGTGCAAGTATTTAAAAACGTGACTGAAATTAAAGGGCACTAAAGTAAATGACGTAAACTTAAATCTATTTAAAACGCAACTAAAACTAAGGCAAATCTAAAATAAAACTAAGGCAAATAACCTTAAAGTGCAATTAAAATAAAGGCGGGAAAAATTAAGCTTGAAAATAAAATCAAAGACAAAAGCTAATAAGAACCTGAATACAGCTCATTCGGAATAAACCTTCGTTTGGAATAATCACTCGTCCTAAATGTCATCTTCGGTTGAAATGATTCTTCTTCACTTGGAATATTACCAAAATCCTTGATCCGGAACAAATTGATCTGAATATGTCACTTATCCAAAACAATCCTTCGTTCGGAACTTTACTGATTCGGAACTCTAAATCTTGCCTTGATTCGGAAGTATTTGGTCACCCCTTGATTCGGAAGTTTCCGAATGAAGCCCCTTGATTTGGAAGTTTAGAACTTCCGAATGAACACCTCATGAGTCAGAAGCTGACCCTTGATCCAGAACTTTATTCGGAACTTTTAAGTTCCGAATGAAGCTTGATCCGGAAGTTTATGACTTCCGAATGAAAAGCCTTGATTCGGAACTTGCCCCCTTGATTCGAAACTTTGAGTTGATTCGGAACTTTTGAGAAGTTCCGGATGAAACCCTTGGTTCGGAACTTTGGAGTTCCGAACTAATACTTTTGACTCGGAAGTTTTCACTTCGTCCGGAACTTTGAAAGTTCCGGATGAACAAGTTTGGCTCGGAAGTTTTGTTGAGTTAACAATCTTCCGGATGAAACCTTGATTCAGAACTTTGGAAGTTCCGAATGAGCACTTCCCTCCTCCTTGGTTCGGAACTTTTCCTAGAAAGATCAGAAACAAAGCAAACACTCCCGAAGAACAAGGAGATACAGTAACAACAGAAATAATCACAAATTAATCAAAATCAAACACACGGATTAATCTAAACAGTAACGAATCAACAAATAAACACCAACAAACAGTTAAAAACACGAAATCAAACAACTTTTACCACAATAATCAAAAACCACTTGGATCAAAATAAAAGCATGAACATGAACATAAACATGAACACATAAATCAAAGATTAAGAAAGGTAGATAAGAGATTTGACAAGATAAAGTAAAGATTGACAATAATTAAATGAAAACTTACTTGAAATTAAATGAATTTAAGGTGCAAGACAAGGTATTTAAATTTGACAAGAAATTAAATGACAAGGTATTTAAATGGTAGAAGAGCTAATTGTCACACTTAGCCAACAAGAATGAAATGTAAACAACTAATGACTATTTATAGGGGAGGATTAAGGAAGCTTCCTCCCCTCTTTCCTTTTCTCTTAATTGCGTAATTTAGTCCCTCCTTCTTTTAATCTTCATTAATTGCATACTTAGTCCTTTTCTTCTAATCTTCATTAAATTTGGACTTTAAGGACTTTTGACTTCGGGATTTCTTTGAACTCGTCTTTAAATTCTTCAATAAAATAGACTTGAATTCTTCGGCTTTTGATAAACTTCCGTCTTTTGACTCTTTCTTCGATAAATCTTCAGAATTGGTCGTGGACTTCCGTTCTTTTTGCACTTTTGACTTCTTGACTTCGTCTTTCATCCTTTTCTTCAATAAAAGTCCGTAAATGCCCGTGAATGTCCGTGTTTTCTCCAATTTTCACCTTTTCGTCCTAAATCACAACAAAAACACAAACCACGCATAATTCCGACATAAAAGACATAAAATACACGTTTTGGTCCGGTTATTATTGTAATTAAGTGGTAGAAAAGATGGGTGTTTACACACCTATCAAATCCCCTACACTTGACCATTGCAATGTCCTCATGCAATGCATTAGTTACAAAGCAAGATTACACTTTTCATCATAATCAATCCATGTTGGCCTTTATTAAAGAGATAGAAAATTAAAATCATGCAAAATAAAGAAATCAAAAGTATACCTTGGGTTTTGGAAATGTCATGAATAATCATCATCCTCAAGTTTTCACTTTCTCCAAACCAAGCTTAAAAACGAGATCATTGTTATTATAAGTTAGTAAACTATCACGAATTCATGTGGGCCAATTACTCACTTAGACTCCCTTATTCCTAGGGGTATCTCTTATATTTTATTGTTGTCTTGAATGATCACGAGGATGCATTGTTTGACTTATTTCGATAGTTATTTAGTCTGAAATAAAGTGAACGATTTAATCAATAGTTAGCTAAAGGACCAAATCTTTTAAAACTGCTTCTCGGGACCTCATAAAGTTCATATCTTGGCATAACTCGCTTCGCGATTTGAGACCTTTCTCGGACCGATATTTGGCAGCGACTTCATACTTCAAACCTTGAGAGACGTTCATGAAATTATGGTCTTCTCTTCATAATGGAATTTCTTCGCTTGAAGTTTTGAGAGATTCATACTTGGACCACGACTTCTTCATTTTTCTCCAATCTTTATCTTGGACTTTGATATACAACGATCCGCCTCCTTTTATGACTTGGATCTATTTATCCTCATACCTTGTTAGGGTCTTTTCGGATACACTTCTCCATGACTTTTGGGGAGTTTTGCTTTACGTCGTGTGTCTCGATCCTTCATATTGATTTTCGATAAATGATTCTTCACATCACTTGGGATCTTTAACAACAAAATATAGCCCTCATGCCTTGTTAGGGCCTTTTCGGACTCGCCAATCTTCGCGTCCCGCTTCAATAAGTTATGCCTTGGCTATGAACTCTAATCCATACCGAGCAACTTTTAAACGATCTGGGGCTAGAAGCTAAGTAACTTTTCAAATCGTACAACCTTATTTATTAGCAGATAAATTATTTAGCAAGCGATGGGAGAATAGGCTTATAATTAACTCACATAAATTCACGAAAGAATGCCGAACTTATAATTGGCTCTATCATCTCTCGTTCTCCACAGTTTAAAATCTCAAGTAATGAGACTCGTGGATACTTAGCCTATTAAATCAAAGTTTTGGGTTTTCGAGTCGCCTATAGGATCTTGCAAATTCTTAGACTTTTTCAAGTTTAGAAATCGCATTTTAAAGTTCCCTTGATAAACGACTCTCTAGGATCAATTATAGGAACTTGCGAAAAGTTCTTGTTCTTAACCCGTGAGAGTTAAGACTTTCGCGTTTTATAGCTCCCTATATAAAAGCCTAGCAAAACTTGACTTAAACACGTTAAGGGTACTAGCTAGAGTAAACTCGGGTTGAGTCAAAAGATTCACAACGTTTGAAAATTAAAACCACTTATTAAACATTTATTCTAATAAGGAAAGAAAATAACTTTGCAAAGGAAAAACTAATAAGCCAAAATAGATCAAAAATTTTGAAAAATGTCGAAAAATTGATTTTCCGGTTAAAATGAGGACAAATACAAGGAAAATACCACTTAACTTCGATAGAAGTCCCCCCTACACTTAAGATAAACATTGCCCTCAATGTTTAAGCATGTGGGAGTAAACTCCCCTACACTTAGGACATTGTGCACTTTGTTTAAATCTTGCTAAGGAAAAGACAACTAAAGAGATTCCTATTTTAATATTGAGAAAATAAAAAATAGTGAATCGAAAAGAGTTTAGGATAGAACCGGGATATTGGAACACGGAATCACGAGTCGTCAAGAATCATCAAGAGTGGATCATTGAAGCTCGAATCCCTGATTAAGAAGTGAGGAGAGGAAATAGCAAACCAAAGGGTCTCCCCCCTACACTTATGATAAAGAAAGCGAAAAGATAGGTGCATGGGTTGCCTCCCAAGAAGCGCTTGATTTTTGTTAACCGAGTCGTGAGCCTGACTCGACCTTGATCATCAACAGAAGAAGCATAAAACATATCCACCAGGATCAAAGACATAGTTTTCGTCCATCAAATAGCACAAGCTTAAGGCGAACAAGGCAAGCCAAAGAAGAGTAGGCAAGGTTCCCTTAAGCAGTGATGGAGCACGGTGGGAGCAAGGGTGAAGTGGTGCAAGCATGTCTTCAATGGGTCCAAAGATTTTTCCTTTTATTTCATCAGGTGGATACTGAGATGGCTTAAAGACTTCAATACCGGGGTCGAACACCTTTTCCTTTAAGGGAAAATAGCACTCAGGCTCAGTCGAGTGTGAAGAAGATCCGCAAAGAAGCACAACCTCGTCCTCAGAAGTGGGACAAAGAGGTGTCAAATCATAAGTGCAACGGATTTTGGTGTCGACCGGTTTCTTTTCCTTGGACAGAATGCTCTTCAAATCCAAAGTAGGATCAAGGCGATAATCTTCAAAGTCCAAAGAAGGAGCATCACTCTCACGAGGGAAGTAAGTGTTGAGAAATTCAGAGAAATCTTCCTCAAATGAATAATCGTCCAAAGTAGGATCGAGTGATGGCGGAGGATCTTCATCATGTGAAGAATCGCTCGAGAGAGTATCAGCCTCATCAAAATCATCGAAAGTGGGCAGCTCGGGATACTCAGAAGTACAAACAAAATCATCCGAATCTGAGCTAGAATCATCATCATCATAAGCATCGAAGACCGGTGAAGAAGCATAAAAGGGAGAAGCGTCCAAAGTGGAACGAGAATCATCCACATCATCGTCAAAGAGTAGATTATCAATGCAAGAGTCGAATAGAGGATTGTCGTAGACGGTAAAGTCATCGAGCACATTAATCATATTCACTGATTCTCGTCCTCCAAAGGCTTTGCCTGTAAGCTTCCCCAT
Organism: Glebionis coronaria; assembly: GCA_025667525.1. NCBI lineage: Eukaryota > Viridiplantae > Streptophyta > Magnoliopsida > Asterales > Asteraceae > Glebionis > Glebionis coronaria. The sequence goes on along the minus strand of CM046875.1, from coordinate 316,363,359 downwards.
TTTAAAAACTTTTGAATCATCCCCGACTCGTAAGATTAACTCACCTTCGGCCACATCTACTAAAGCTCGTCCGGTTCTCAAGAATGGCCGACCAAGTATTAAAGGAATACGAGGGTCCATTTCATAATCAACTACGACAAAATCGACCGGGAAAGTAAATGTGCCAACTTTGATAAACACGTCTTCGACTATACCAACGGGGTAAGCGAGAGTGCGATTTGCAAGTTCGAGAGTCATCTTTGTTGGAATGAGGTCGGGTAATGATAGTGTTTTCCAAACACTCAGTGGCATCAAATTAATACTAGCCCCGAGATCAGCAAGGGCAGTAAATTCTTCAGTTTTGTTGAACACGCAAGGCAACACAAAACGACCGGGATCTCCAAGCTTTTCCGGAAGTTCTCTAAGAAGAACTGCAGAGCAGTTTTCATTTAAGCGTGTGTTGGCGAGTTCAATCAGCTTCTCCTTCTTGCTAAGCAATTCCTTGAATGCTTTGACAAATTTCGGCATGTGGCAAAGTGCTTCAACATGGCTAATGTTGATGGTCATTTTAGATAGCATATCCACATATTTCGATACTTGACAGTCATTCTTGGTTAGCTCGTTGGTCTTGCCTATGCGAGAAGGGTATGGGATTCTGGGTTGATAGGGAGACGGTGAAGGTGTGGTTGGTAAAGGTTGTGATGTTGAAGGGTCCTTCCGATATACATCGTCATTACGAGGCGGAGACGGTAATGGTGCACTACTACTAGGTGTAGGAGGAGTAGGGATACATGGTGGTGGAGGAGGTGTAGATGATGGTGGTGGGATAGGTGGATCGACAATGGTAATTCCACTACGCGTAGTTATAGCACTCACATTAGCTCGCGGATTAGTGACGGTGTTTGAAGGTAGAGAACCCGAAGAAGAAGAAGGTTGAGCTTCGGGCAAGAAACTAGCCAACAGATTCTTTAATTCAGTTGTTTGAGTGATGAAGGAGGATTGAAGATTATCACGAACCTCGGTTCTGATGTCATTACCTTGCTTCAAGATATCTCCTTTCAAATTGATTATTTGGCTCTGTAGATTCTTGATTTGCTCACCTTGAGTTCTCATGATGGTGTCAACATCGGGATTAATGGGTGGGTGTTGTTGGGTGGGTGGTTGATAAGGGTTAGAAGCACGAGGTGGGATTTGGTTGCTTCTATTGTAGTTGTTGGCGGGATTTTGGTTTTGAGGAGAAAAACCGGGTGAAAGGTAGTTGTTGGAACGGTAGCTCAGCAGATTTCTATCCCCTTGTTGTCTAGCTTGGTAATTTTCCGGTGAATAATTACCGTAAGCAGCATACACATTTTCCGGATTTCCTTGTGTCGAAGGACAATCGGTGTATGAGTGAGGACCGCCACATGTTTCACAAGGATTAGCAACCGCTTTAACTTGTTGTTGTTGTTGGTTTGAAGCGAGAAGCGTAATACTTTTGCTCATTTCAGCCATCATGCGGGTGAGTTCGGTCATCTCAGGGTTTGCTGAGGTAGAAGAAACATTGACTCTCGGGTTGTTCCTTGAAGAAGCAGAGGAATCCCAGTTCTTGTGGTGAGTAGTCATGTTTTAAATTAACTCTCTACACTCCTCGGGTCTCCTTTTCATGAATGTGCCACCGGCGGCTGCATTAATCGTATCACGATCTCGAAAAGTCAATCCGTTGTAGAAAGTTTCGATTAATGTCACAGGGAGCATGTTGTGGTTTGGACAACGGTCGATCAAGACATTATATCTCTCCCAAGCATCAAAAAGAGATTCATCAGGGTCTTGCATGAAACCGCTGATCTGATTGCGAAGGCTCGTGACCATGGATGGTGGAAAGTAGCGCGATAGAAAGCGTTGAGTCATATCATCCCAAGTGTGAATAGAATTCTTAGGGAGACGATCAAACCATTTCTCGGCATGATGCGATAAAGTATGTGGAAAGAGTTGTAGGCGAAGTACATCCATTGTGGCCCCAGGCAACTTCATGCTTTGAGTGATTGTAATGAACTTGTCGAGGTGTTTGTTGGCATCATCATCAGGCAATCCTCTAAATGGGTTTGTTTGTACTTGCTGAATCATGTGGTGCTTCAACGAAAACTCAGGAGCGTTGATTTGCATCGGCGCAATCGGTCCTCCTCGTCCAAACATTGTTGGTTGACAAAGTTCCTCCATGGTCTGAAGGTCGGGCTGTGGAAGAGCATTGTTGTTATTATTATTATTATTGAGGTGCGGTGGAATGTTGTTATTGTTAACACCTTCCATATCTAAATCTTCTTGAGGCTCGGGCTCTTGATAGTTAGAAGATCTAGTACGCATACACCTGAAAATGCAAAAGAAAAAGAAACCAAACGCAAAGACAATATATATACACAATAAAAATAAAATCTTTTTGGATTTTTGAAAATTTTAATTTTTATGGTTTTTTTATCAAGTTTTAATTTTTTTATGATTTTTTGAATTTTTTAGGCAAGAAAAATAACGCTCACAAGTGAACGGATCCCAAAAAGCAACGTGTCTCTCACAGAAAACCGTCAATCTTAACGAAAAGAGCCGGCAGCGGCGCCATTTGATAACTACGGTTTTACCTAATTAAAAAGATTTAAAATTAAGTTCGTTGTTCTGGTCTAATCGAATTGATCTAGGCTCTCTATGTGACGCTATTGTTTTTGGTGGAACAAAGATGTGTCGTTGTAGTGTTTAAAATTAAAAGTGCGAAACTTAAAAGTAAATGGGCAATTAAAGTAAATCTAAGTCTAATTAAAATAAAAGTGCAAGTATTTAAAAACGTGACTGAAATTAAAGGGCACTAAAGTAAATGACGTAAACTTAAATCTATTTAAAACGCAACTAAAACTAAGGCAAATCTAAAATAAAACTAAGGCAAATAATCTTAAAGTGCAATTAAAATAAAGGCGGGAAAAATTAAGCTTGAAAATAAAATCAAAGACAAAAGCTAATAAGAACCTGAATACAGCTCATTCGGAATAAACCTTCGTTTGGAATAATCACTCGTCCTAAATGTCACCTTCGGTTGAAATGATTCTTCTTCACTTGGAATATTACCAAAATCCTTGATCCGGAACAAATTGATCTGAATATGTCACTTATCCAAAACAATCCTTCGTTCGGAACTTTACTGATTCGGAACTCTAAATCTTGCCTTGATTCGGAAGTATTTGGTCACCCCTTGATTCGGAAGTTTCCGAATGAAGCCCCTTGATTCGGAAGTTTAGAACTTCCGAATGAACACCTCTTGAGTCGGAAGCTGACCCTTGATCCGGAACTTTATTCGGAACTTTTAAGTTCCGAATGAAGCTTGATCCGGAAGTTTATGACTTCCGAATGAAAAGCCTTGATTCGGAACTTTCCCCCTTGATTCGGAACTTTGAGTTGATTCGGAACTTTTGAGAAGTTCCGGATGAAACCCTTGGTTCGGAACTTTGGAGTTCCGAACTAATACTTTTGACTAGGAAGTTTTCACTTCGTCCGGAACTTTGAAAGTTCCGGATGAACAAGTTTGGCTCGGAAGTTTTGTTGAGTTAACAATCTTCTGGATGAAACCTTGATTCGGAACTTTGGAAGTTTCGAATGAGCACTTCCCTCCTCCTTGGTTCGGAACTTTTCCTGGAAAGATCAGAAACAAAGCAAACACTCCCGAAGAACAAGAAGATACAGTAACAGCAGAAATAATCACAAATTAATCAAAATCAAACACACGGATTAATCTAAACAGTAACGAATCAAAAAATAAACATCAACAAACAGTTAAAAACACGAAATCAAACAACTTTTACCACAATAATCAAAAACCACTTGGATCAAAATAAAAGCATGAACATGAACATAAACATGAACACATAAATCAAAGATTAAGAAAGGTAGATAAGAGATTTGACAAGATAAAGTAAAGATTGACAATAATTAAATGAAAACTTACTTGAAATTAAATGAATTTAAGGTGCAAGACAAGGTATTTAAATTTGACAAGAAATTAAATGACAAGGTATTTAAATGGTGGAAGAGCTAATTGTCACACTTAGCCAACAAGAATGAAATGTAAACAACTAATGACTATTTTTAGGGGAGGATTAAGGAAGCTTCCTCCCCTCTTTCCTTTTCTCTTAATTGCGTAATTTAGTCCCTCCTTCTTTTAATCTTCATTAATTGCATACTTAGTCCTTTTCTTCTAATCTTCATTAAATTTGGACTTTAAGGACTTTTGACTTCGGGATTTCTTTGAACTCGTCTTTAAATTCTTCAATAAAATAGACTTGAATTCTTCGTCTTTTGATAAACTTCCGTCTTTTGACTCTTTCTTCGATAAATCTTCAGAATTGGTCGTGGACTTCCGTTCTTTTTGCACTTTTGACTTCTTGACTTCGTCTTTCATCCTTTTCTTCAATAAAAGTCCGTAAATGCCCGTGAATGTCCGTGTTTTCTCCAATTTTCACCTTTTCGTCCTAAATCACAACAAAAACACAAACCACGCATAATTCCGACATAAAAGACATAAAATACACGTTTTGGTCCGGTTATTATTGTAATTAAGTGGTAGAAAAGATGGGTGTTTACACACCTATCAGTGTTCGTAAGGCTTCGTCTTCGGCTTCACCTTCTTTGTCTAATACCATCGATGCTTTCCAAATTGAGGCGAACTTGGAAAACAAGATTTTTGATAAGTTGAAAGGACTTTTGATTGAGTTTAAAGTTGGTGAACCAAGTGCTCCCGCTACGGCTAAAGCGGTTGAGGTTTCTTGCATGTATTGTGGTGGAGGTCATGATTTCTCCGAGTGCATTACCAACGGCGGTAACACTTCGAGTGCCTTCGCGGCCACGGGAAATTACAACCAAAACGGTCAAGTTTCCCGCTCTAATCAAATGACTCCACCGGGTTTTGGTTCAAATCAAAATGCTAACAACTATCGCAACAATCAAGTTGGTTTTAAGAACAATTACAACAAGGGAAACTATGGGAATCAAGGGGCTAATAATCAAGTTTCAAACAAAAATGATTTTCAAAATAACAACAAAAGTTTGCAAACATTGAAAGATCTTCCAAGTGAGTTTGTTGAATATGCTAGTGGGAATGATGCTAGGTTTGACAATATTCAACGAGAAATCATTAGCCTAAGATCCGATTTTAAAAACGACTTGAAGAAAGAGTTGAAAAATAAGTTAGCTAATGAACTTAAAATCCACACCAACAAGATGGAAGGAAATGTCACTAGGTTGCAACAAAACCAACAAAAGATGGAACAAGGGCAACATGAGATTAAACAAGAGATGATTAAGGCCGAGAAAAGGCAAACCGAAGCCGTATTGAGGCAATCTAATTTTGAAGATAAAATCTCGTCTATGTTTGAGGCAATAATGTGTAAACCGTCGTCAAGTGGTCTTCCTAGCAACACCATATCCAACCCTAAGGGTGAGATGAAAGTGATTACCACACGTAGTGGTAAGACACTTAAGGAGTCGATTCCTCAACCAATTGCTCCTACGGAGGAAGCAATTGAGGAAGAACCCGAGGTGGTGGTCCAAAAGGAGCATGTCCCAATCCCACGAAGTACCGCTCATGCCACACCTACGGTCGACCCATTACCATCATTGGAACCCGAGATTCCAAAGGCTATGCCTACTATGCCTCAACCCACACCACCTTTGCCCTATCCATCGAGACTTAGGAAGGAGAAACGTCAAGAGCGCGACAATTACCATTTGAGCTTTTTATGAAAATGTTTCATGATTTGCACCTTAATGTGAGTTTCGCCGATGCTTTGGTCATGATGCCTCGATTTCCCGCTAACTTTAAGAGTATGTTGAACAACAAGGAGAAATTGCACCAATTGTCTAGTTGTTCGTCGGTTTATCTTAATCGCATACCTCAAAAAGTCGGTGATCCCGGTAAATTTTTGATCCCTTGTGCAATCCAAGACATGGAAGAATGCTTCGCCTTGGCCGATCTTGGTGCTAGCATTAACTTGATGCCACTTGCAATCTTCAAGTCGCTCAATCTTCCTAATCTTACTCCTTCACTAATGTCTATCGAGTTGGCCGACCATTCCACAATTCCCGCATGTGGTTTGGCGGAAGACGTTTTTGTGAAAGTGGGGAAGTTCTACTATCCCGTAGACTTCATTGTTGTTGATATCCCCACGGATCCTCAAGTTCCTCTCATTTTAGGTCGTTCGTTTTTAGATACGTCTATGGCTTTGATTGATGTTCATGCTAGAAAGATCACCTTACGTTTCGACGACGAGGAACTTGTTATAAACGCAACTCAAAACTCTCAAATTTCTCATGTTTATTCCGTTGCAACCATAAACCTCGTTGATATGATTGACGTGGTTTGCGAGGAATTTTCACAAGAAGTTCTAGGTTTTGGTGATGAATAAACTAGTGGCAATCCCACTATGTTGGATCCAATTCTTGATAATTCGACACCAACCTTCACTCCTTTTGAAGGTGGTGGTTTTACGTTGGAAGAATTCGATGTTCCACGTACTTGTGACGAAGACCTCGACAACGATGAGAACTTCTCGATTATCAAGGATTTCCTTAACGATTTCCCATTTCCTCCACCCGAGGAGGTTATGAGTATCGAGCCCAAATCTTCACTTGAGGAACCACCTATTCTCGAGTTGAAAGATTTACCTCCTCACCTCGAATATGTCTATTTGGAGGAGGACGACAAGTTGCTGGTTATTATTGCGAAGGACCTTTCGAATGATGAAAAAACCGCACTTGTCGATGTTCTTAAGGATCACAAAGGGGCGATTGCATGGAAGTTATCCGACATTAAGGGAATCGATCCCAAATTTTGCACAAAATCTTAATGGAGGAGGATTTCAAGCCAACAATACAAAGTCAAAGGAGGGTGAACCCCAAAATTCACAACGTCATCAAAAAGGAGGTCCTTAAACTCCTTGACGCGGGAATGATTTACCCTATTTCCGATAGCCCTTGGGTGAGTCCTATTCATTGTGTCCCTAAAAAGGGAGGGATGACCGTTGTGCCAAACGATGCCAACGAGTTGATTCCCACTAGACTCGTGACCGGATGGAGAGTGTGCATTGACTATCGAAAGTTGAATGAAGCCACTCGAAAAGACCATTTTCCCTTGCCCTTCATGGACCAAATGTTGGAGCGTCTTGCGGGAAACGATTTCTATTGCTTTTTAGATGGTTTTTCCGGTTACTTCCAAATTCCCATCGATCCTCGTGATCAAGAAAAAACTACGTTTACGTGTCCATATGGAACGTTTGCCTATCGTAGAATGCCATTCGGACTTTGTAATGCACCGGGAACTTTTCAACGATGCATGATGGCTATTTTTCATGATATGATCGAGAAGACGATGGAAGTCTTCATGGATGACTTTTTCGTGTTTGGTAATTCGTTCACTTCGTGTTTGTCGAATCTAGAGAGAATGTTGAAACGTTGTGAGGAAACCAACCTTGTGCTCAATTGGGAAAAGTGTCATTTTATGGTTAAGAGTGGGATCGTCTTAGGGCACAAGGTATCGAAAGCGGGGATCGAGGTAGATCAAGCTAAGGTAGACGTCATCGCCAAATTACCTCATCCCAAAACCGTCAAGGGAGTTAGGAGTTTCCTAGGCCACGCGGGCTTTTATCGTCGATTCATCAAGGACTTTTCAAAGATTTCTCGACCCATTACACATCTTCTTGAAAAAGAGGCACGTTTTGTCTTTGACGAAGAGTGTGTACGAGCCTTTGAAATCCTTAAGAGGAAACTTACCGAAGCTCCCATTCTTGTTGCTCCCAATTGGAACCTCCCCTTTGAGCTTATGTGTGATGCTAGTGATTACGCTATTGGGGCCGTTTTGGGGCAACGTCATGATAACCACTTCTTGCCTATTCACTATGCTAGCAAAACAATGACCGAGGCTCAACTTAAATACACTACAACGGAAAAGGAGTTCCTTGCCGTGGTGTATGCATTTGAGAAGTTCCGACCTTACCTCGTCTTGACGAAATGCATAGTGTATACGGACCATTCGGCTATTAAGTATCTCATGGCAAAGCAAGATGCTAAGCCGAGATTACTTCGTTGGATTCTCCTCCTTCAAGAATTTGATCACACCATTGTTGACAAAAAAGGAGCCGAGAATCTAGCGGCCGATCATCTCTCTCGTTTGGAAGATCCTCACCAAAGTGTTTACGAGCCCAAGGAAATCACCGAAGCATTTCCGCTTGAGACACTTGGTGTAGTGAATTCTAAACTTGATTCTTCTACCTCATGGTTTGCGGATTTTGCAAATTACCATGCGGGTAACTTCATCATTAAGGGTATGACGACTCAAGAAAAACGAAAATTCTTTCGTGACGTCAAGTTCTACTTCTGGAACGACCCTTACTTGTTTCGAACTTGTGCGGATCAAATCATCCGACGTTGTGTTTTTGGCACCGAAGCTTCTAACATCCTTAGAGATTGCCATTAGGGACCCACGGGTGGTCACCACGGTGCTAATCTCACGGCTAAGAAGGTGTTTGATGCCGGCTTCTTTTGGCCTACTATTTACCGAGATGCACAAATTCTTGTGAAGTCTTGTGATGCATGCCAACGACAAGGAAAAGCCTCACAAAAGGATGAAATGCCACAAAACATCATTCAAGTGTGTGAGATCTTTAACGTGTGGGGTATAGACTTTATGGGGCCATTCCCATCATCTCGTGGTAATAAGTACATTCTCGTTGCGGTTGACTACCTATCTAAGTGGGTGGAGGCCAAGGCCTTGCCCACTAATGATGCTCGTGTGGTAGTTAAGTTCTTGAAAAGCTTGTTTGCTTGGTTTGGAACCCCTCGTGCGATCATAAGCAATCGTGGAACCCATTTTTCTAATGACCAATTCGAAAGAGTCTTAAGGAAATATGGGGTTACACATCGTCTTTCTACGGCTTATCACCCACAAACGAGTGGGCAAGTCGAGGTTTCAAACCGAGCTTTGAAGAGGATCTTGGAGAGATCCGTAGGGGAAAACCGACAATCTTGGTCGGATAAGTTAGACGATGCTTTATGGGCCTTTAGGACCGCTCATAAGACGCCCATTGGGTGCACTCCCTATAAGCTTGTGTATGGAAAGAATTGTCATTTGCCTATCGAGTTAGAACACAAGGCTTATTGGGCCCTAAAGCATTGTAATGATGATGTGGAGATCGCGGGAAAACACCGGAAAATGCAATTGAATGAATTAGATGAATTGAGGGATATTGCTTATGAAAATTCATTGATTTACAAAGAAAAAACTAAAAAGTTGCATGATTCTAAAATTAAAAACCGGGTTTTTAACATTGGGGATCAAGTTTTGCTTTTTAATTCTAGATTGAAAATCTTTTCCGGTAAGTTGAAATCCCGTTGGTCTGGTCCATTCACCGTGACTCAAGTATTTCCGTATGGGACCATCGAGCTAGCTCAAGATGATGGTCCTAACTTCAAGGTGAATGGACATAGGTTGAAGCACTACTTTGGTGGGGAAGTTCCATCCTTGAACTACCTCGACCAAGTCACCTTCCCCAATGATAATTAGTATTGAGGGGATCGAGTCGAGCTCGTGACTCGGTAATCAAAAACGAGGTGCCTCGTGGGGGAGTCCCATGCTTATCCTATGTACATATTATCGCTTTCTAATGTAGTTAACGTGTAGGGATTTGTGCCCTTCCAACCTTTGTTCCGTGGTTGTTTGTGAATTGTGGTTTTTAGATCATGATCTTCACGATTGGAGCCTCTCGTGTTCGTTTTATGGGAGCACTCGATCGTTTGATTTGGAGACATTTCTCAATATCCATGATATATCCTTTTGATGTTCTAACCTTAGGTTTATAGCACACTTCATAAACGGTTATTAATTTAATGGTTACTCCCTTTCCATAGTAGATTAGGCATTCGACTACGTCTCTAGTATGGGGGTGTTTGCACCCCTAGACTCGAAACATTGAGGACAATGTTTAACTTTAGTATGGGGGGGTGAATAGATACTTGCCTTGCCAAACCTTCACGCTTTCCAAAGTTTATCGTTTTGTTTATCGTTTTTGTTGCAAAATAAGGCTAAAAATGGCCAAATTTTAAAATTTTTCTCATGTTTTATAAGTGTTTGAAGACACGAATGTAGGTTTTCTGATGGCGAGAATAAGAGTAATTTTTGACTCAACCGTGCGTGTTGAGCACTTAGCTTTGATTCCTTAACTACACATAGGGCTAAGTCTCTTAAATGAGGACGAGAAATGATAGAGTTAATTATAAGTTACTATGCTAAACGTAGAGTACTCGTATTGTTTCAAAAACTCATGTGTTCTCGTTGTTTGCTTATTCTCCCTTCGCATGTAAATATTTTTTGCTTAATAAATATTGACTTAGCGGTTTAGTTAGGATTGTTGGGTTTCTAGTCTTTTCTAGTAGCTTCCGTGTAATTAAATTAGGAAGACATTAAGGTATCGCCAGCGTCACGGTTTTGAAGTATTGGCACCCTAATAATCGAAAGCTTCACCCAATAATAAGATTTCAAGTGCTCACCTAAATCAAGCAAACAATTTGAAGCCCCACAAGGCCTAAAATCTATGCAAAATTGAAAGTGAATCAAGCCTTAATCTTCGAAGCTTTAAAGATCCAAAATTCGCCTTTGCGTGAGGATATACGTCTTTGGCTAATAAAACCACCGATGAGGCGGATAATAAAAGGCAAGGCAAGACCGAAGTCATAATAAAAGCTTCATGGCGAATTTGAATAAAAGATGGAGGTAAACCAAAGATAATAAGGCCCTTCCGTTAGGGGGCGTATAAAAGTCTTGGTAATAAGTCTCATGTTCAAAACCGTTATAAAACCGTGTTTATCGATCCTTCTTGTTGACTTAATTTTTTAACATCGTTGTCTATTAGGAGGGGTTATTGATTTGATGGTCTTAGTTACACCGTTAGGACTCTATTTTTAGACCTAAATCTCTATTATCGCATAAGTCAAACAATGTATCCTCGTGAAACATTCAAGACAAAATAAAATATAAGAGATACAACTTAGGAATAATGGGAGGATAAGTACGTGATTATGGCATATGAGTAGTGTTAGCATTACTAACTTATAATGACAATGATCTCGTTGCACGCTTAGCATGGAATTAAGGTGAAAATCGAGAACGATGAAATTATTTCTAACGAAGCATTCACGTGTTCTTATTCTATGAACCTAAACGTCCCATTTTGCGATGAAAATCATACATTATGTCTATAACGCAAGTAGTAATAGTAGTAGTGTAGCTAGCTTATCGTTCAATAAAGTGAATAAAATGAATTTTTGAGATGCTTTGATACTTTATTCTAGCATTACGTGAGGGCACGGCAATGGTTTAGTATGGGGGAGTGATGAGACTGCTTTTATACATAGTCTCATCTTCCAAATAGGGCTTAAAATGCATTAAATATCATCAAAATACCCAAATATATGCTTGTGTTTGTTGCTTGTGTATTTTAGGTACGGATATTGAGAAAATGACAAAAGATCACAAGAATCATGCAAAAACGAACACGGGAAACGAAGCTGCACAATGAACCAAGCCCTAGTGAAGACCTTCCCAAGATCAACCCTTGAAGATTTGAAGAATTATGAAGAAGGGTCCTCCAATTATGAAGAATTGACACTTTATACCCTTGTATCCTCAAAATGACAAGTTTGGTCCCTAAAGTTTGTCAAAATTACAAAAAGGACCCTTAACTTTGAAGAATTGGCAAGTTTATCCCCTCAACAAAGCTAAATTGTCAACCAATATCATCCACAAAGTCAAATATATCATGAAGTCCTTCAAAGTACAAGAAATGACAAGTTTGGTCCTTTGAAAATCTCAAAATTACAAAAAGGACCCTCAACTTTCAACAATTGGCAAAAATGGTCCCTCATAATTGAAGACTTGGCAATTTCAGTCCTCCAAAATGTCAATTATGCAAGTCTAGACCATTATCATTGAAGAAAATACCAAACCAGCCCTTGAAGAATTCAAATATGGCAAGAATTACCCCTGATTTCACTTTGTAAAAGTTTTTGGGCCAAAAGTGTAAAGATGCAAAAGTTGACAAAGAAGAAAATGGGCGTTGATAGAGTTTAGAAGTAAAAAGACAAGAAGAAAGGAAGTGAAGGGCCAAAGCTGGCCAGACAAGATTCTAACCTAGACCAACCAACACCTCCCACGTGTCCCACTCACCCCTCTCCTCCAATCACAACCCACCAAAGCTCCACCTCACTTCCCACTCACAATCTGTTATAACTAACCACTAAATAATTATTTAAATTAGGCGGTTAACACTTATTTAAAAACAAAAACAGATCAAAAACATGTTCTTGGTGTTCTTAAGCCGATTTGGGTTTTCTTAATCCTATCATAATTAGGCCTTGATAAAGTGCAGATTTATGATTAAGGTGTCCTTAATCACATCCCAACTTTCAAATAGCTTGCCACATCATCAACCAAGTCACATGTTTCCCCTGCTTTTTCACTATGGAGAAGATGCCAAAACAGTAGGCCCTCATCCAACGTCCCACAATAAAGCTTGAAAGTTAAGCTTATTGGAGACCTTTGATCAACTTCACATGCTTGCCAGCTCCACAAACAGCCAAGAAATCAGTCACATGATCTTCAAAGTTCAAACTACTCAAAGGGCAAAATTGGAACTTCATTAGCTAGGGTTACACGTTTTTCAGCTTTCATAGTTCATTTGTATGCCTATATAAAGGCCTTAGGGTGCTTCATTAATAGTTTGCTTTTGATTTTTCCTTGGTTCAAGTTTCTGTAAATCCTATTTCTAAGTTAATGAAATTGAGTTTGAAATCTTGAAGAAAAGTCATTGGCCAATCTTATTTACTGCTTTCATTTTTTATATGCTTGTTAGTTCTTGAAGTTCAAAACCTGTTTTCAAAAGAGGAGTGTGCAAAAGTTTGCATATTTCCTCATTTTCTTGATATTTTGCTAAGTCTTGTTCCAATCTTGGAATTCTTGGGCTATAGGGCTGATCATAGCATCCTAACTGAGTTGGTTAAGGTGTGGTGAGGCTTATAACTTGGGGATAATCAAGTGTGGGGTAACAAGTTTGCATTAATCAAGTTTTCCAAAGTTTCTGATTTTTATGATATTGTGCTTAACCCTTGTTCAATCTTAGCAGTCTTATTGTGGAAGCTTGTGCTTGTTCTTGCTAGCACATAAGCTCAAAATTCGTGGGTGTGGATGTACATCCATGAGGTTTGCATACTTAATCTCAAAATCTGCTTAAATTGTGATTTTTGGTGATATTTGTATGAAACTGTTGTTCTTGTGAATTTTGTGGCTTGTTCTTGCTTGAATCTGTTTATTATACTTGTTTTAGTGTTAATTGATGCTTGGTTGGCCTGAAATCTCATTGTGCTTTTGAAAATTTTGATTTGAAAAAGTTAAAGGGGTGTTTGGGTCTACTGGTTTATGCTTGTAACTTGTTATTATGTTAAGGGAAGTTGTTGTTTATGCTTTGTATCTGCTATACCTTTGTTTGAGAGTGTTTTGCTGCATGTTTTTGGGTTTGAACACTTGGATTAAACAATCTGCTATATAGACCTTGTTTCTGCTTGTTTTGACCTAGGATTTTGGGAACACTTAGTGTGTATGCATGCTTAGGGATAAAAGTGGTTTAAACAAAGTTAATATAACCTGTTTGAAAGATTTGAGGTGTTGAAATTGGCTTGTGTGTCAAATACATCAACAAAAGTAGAAAATTGCATGTGTTAGTGTTCATCAGTAACTTTCATTGCTTGAATCTTGCTTAATTCTTTGAACCAGTGCATGAAATCTGTTTAGACTTGCTTATTGGAGTTTATTATAGCTTAGCTTTTGTGTGCATTTGGTTGAATTTGGCTGGCTGATTTGTGCTAAAACTGCTCATAAGTGCTTAACTGCTTATTTTTCATGTCTGTGCAATGTTTGATGAATGATTGATTAAACTGTATCAATTGGGTGTTAGTGATTGTGTTATTTTGATTGTGATTGACTCCTTTTGATCCAAAGATCATTTGGGTGCCTTTGTGAAATCTGAATCCAAGAAAAAGTCACTAATGACAAAAAGTCAAAATAGTCAAGCAGTGGAAAAAGTTTCCACTGCTCAACATCCAAAACTAGCCCCTGCTAGTGCAATTTTGTCATCAGCTTATCAATTAGCTATTCTAGCTTATTCTGACTTGCAACAACTTATTTTTTGTGATAGATATTCATTATTTGACCCATTTAAGTAAACTGGAGCTTATTGGACTTTGACTTTGACTTTTTACTAGAAAACCAACTTGTTTGACTTTTAACATAAGTGCTTATTTGATTTTCCAGCTTATTGAGTGTGCTTATTGAGTAGGTTTTTTATTATTAAGCTTAGTTTTGTCATAAGAAACATTTTGCAACTTGAATCAGCTTCTGAGGTGGTCTAGATCATAAAAACGACTATTTTGTCGTTTGTGAATAAGTTTGTGACTTGTTTCTGGCTTATTAAGTGGGCTTATTTGAAAATTCTTTTTGCAGAAGTCTTTGTTAGGTCAAAAGAAGCTTGTGTGTAAAATTTTAGCTTATGGCATCAGCTTATGGCTTAATGGGCCAAAAAGCCCATTAAGAATAAGCTGCTTATTATAAGTTAGCTTATTTCACATTTTCAGCTTTTGGGCCTTTGAAAAAAGTTGTTTAAAATCAAATTTTGAGTCAACCTGTGCTTTTTGGGCTTATTTTGAACACTTTTTCTTATTGGGCCTTAATTAAGCCCAATAAGGGACTGTTTTGGGTTTGGCCCATTTTCTAGGCCCAATAGGGGTATTTAGGTAATTTAACTTTCATGTCTGAGTTATTTAGGTTAAATTAAGCTAGTTTGCAAGTTTTTAGAATTTTTTATAATTTTTGGATTTTTAATATTATTTTAATATTATTTTATTATTAAAAATTAAAAGTTTGATTTTCTAGGTTTTTATATTTTTCCTAGGTTCTAAACACTTAATTAGGATTTTTGCAACTTTCCAAATATTTTTTAGGTCTTTTAATTATTTGTTATAATTAATTTAAGATTTAATTGATTTTAGGAGTTTTTAATTGTTTAAGAATAGTTTTAATTGGTTTTAAAATTTTGAAAAAGAGTTTTTAGCCTAATTAGAGTATTTTTGAGGTTTACAAACTTGAAAATCTTGTTTAGGGCTTTTTAATAATTAATTTTGATTTTTAGGGCTTTAATTAGCATTAAAAAGTCATTATCTAATTAATTAAAAGGTTTTTGCAAGTTTTAAATTTTTTGTAAACTCTTAGAATGTTATTAGGGGTTTTTGGTAATTTTTAGAAATTTTTAGGTTAAAATTTTAATTTTGGTAGTTTTTACGACTTTACGTGTACGCCTTTTTAGAATTAGTTTAATCCGTCTTCATAACCGTCATTCTCTTCTAATCCCTTTTCTATTTTTCTTTTCTCAAATATAATCACAAATTAACCCATATCATTACACACATAACACACTAGCCTCTTTGAGAACGAACTTACTTAGGGTCATTCACACACGGTTTTCCTAAATCGTCGTGCTCACTTGCCCTACTTTGTGCATCCTTTTCCTAAAGGTGTACAAAACCTCAACATCATTTTAGCGCCGCTGCCGGGGAGGCGTGTTGTGTTTTGATTTGGCATTGCTGTTTTTATACTAACCATAATTAGTATTTGTATTAGTAGCACTCTACTAATACGTATTATCGGTTTTCGGTTTTTGTGTGAATATTATTAATATATTGTATACGTAGAACAATAAATTCACAAGTACTCCAAATACGTGAGAAATCACAACCTTGACTTGGGAGGTCATTACCCAATCATTGTATTCGAATCTCAAACCAAAGAAAAAGGCAAAAATAGATAAATACTTTCGTGAAGCTTAATCTTGAAAATACAAACTATAAGGTGGGTATAAGGCGGATATTATAAAATATATCCTAAGGAAAAAGGCTCTTAAGTGCTTCGCGCCGCCTCGTTTCCCCGCTTGCTTGTGAGTATTTGATTGTGAGAGCTAATCGAGGGTTTTGCCGCCCAAAGTATTACTAAGTATCATATATATTTTCTTGGTTTCTATTGATTAAACCCTCTTGAACGATTTGGTGTTCCACCATCGTTCTAAAGTCATCGAAGGCGTTCACTCCACGTGATCGTTTTCATTCCTTGAGGCTTCTTTAATCGAGAGATTTGATTAAGAAGGAGATTTGTAGATTTTTGTCTACTTAATACATTTCACCAAACTCCAAAAAGGTTAATACAATCAAAAACCACAAAAAAATTGAAAAATACAAAACACCAAAAAGAATCTTCTTTGCTCGTCCCCTCGTTGTACGTGACGTTTATTCTAACTCGAAATCAAGCAAGACGTGCACGTAAACGAAAGAACAAAACTCCCACTCCCAACAATTCTAGTGAGGAGTCTCCTATTGACGAACCCATTGTAAGAGAAGCACCAACCATGGCTAATCGAACTATGATGGAGTTACTTCAAGCACCCACCGAGGGTTATGGAGAAGCTATTGTGATTCCCGCTATCCTTGCAGAGAATTTTGAGGTGAAAACGGGTTTGTTGTCCATGATTCAAAACAACAAATTCCGTGGTGATGAGAAGGACAACCCACACAACCATATCCGCCAATTCAATCGTCTTACCGCTACTTGCAAGTTTAAGGATGTCTCTAACGACTCGATTAAGATGATGCTTTTTCCGTATTCCTTAGCGGGGCCCGCTAAAATTTGGTTAGAGAAAGAGCCACCCAATTCTATATTGACGTGGAAGGATCTCGTGTCTAAGTTTGTGAACCAATTTTTTCCGCCCTCTAAGACTACGCACTTGAAAAACGAGATTTCAAAGTTTTCACAAGAATTTAATGAAAGTTTTTCAACGGCTTGGAATAGGTTTAAGGAAATGTTACATGAATGTCCTCATCACGGTTTTTCCGATTTGCATCAAATTGACACGTTTTACAATGGACTTAATGATCATGAAAGGGATTATTTGAATGCCGCCGCGGGTGGTAATTTTTTGTGTAAAACGGTTGAGGAAGCTTTGGTGATAATTGAAAATAGATCTAAGGTGTATAGTCCTCGTAGCACGTCTAGTGTTCGTAAGGCTTCGTCTTCGGCTTCACCTTCTTTGTCTAATACCATCGATGCTTGCCAAATTGAGGCGAACTTGGAAAACAAGATTTTTGATAAATTGAAAGGACTTTTGATTGAGTTTAAAGTTAGTGAACCAAGTGCTCCCGCTACGGCTAAAGCGGTTGAGGTTTCTTGCATGTATTGTGGTGGAGGTCATGATTTCTCCGAGTGCATTACCAACAGCGGTAACACTTCGAGTGCCTTCGCGGCCACGGGAAATTACAACCAAAACGGTCAAGTTTCCCGCTCTAATCAAATGACTCCACCGGGTTTTGGTTCAAATCAAAATGCTAACAACTATCGCAACAATCAAGTTGGTTTTAAGAACAATTACAACAAGGGAAACTATGGGAATCTAGGGGCTAATAATCAAGTTTCAAACAAAAATGATTTTCAAAATAACAACAAAAGTTTGCAAACATTGAAAGATCTTCCAAGTGAGTTTGTTGAATATGCTAGTGGGAATGATGCTAGGTTTGACAATATTCAAAGAGAAATCATTAGCCTAAGATCCGAGTTTAAAAACGACTTGAAGAAAGAGTTGAAAAATAAGTTAGCTAATGAACTTAAAATCCACACCAACAAGATGGAAGGAAATGTCACTAGGTTGCAACAAAACCAACAAAAGATGGAACAAGGGCAACATGAGATTAAACAAGAGATGATTAAGGCCGAGAAAAGGCAAACCGAAGCCGTATTGAGGCAATCTAATTTTGAAGATAAAATCTCGTCTATGTTTGAGGCAATAATGTGTAAACCGTCGTCAAGTGGTCTTCCTAGCAACACCATATCCAACCCTAAGGGTGAGATGAAAGTGATTACCACACGTAGTGGTAAGACACTTAAGGAGTCGATTCCTCAACCAATTGCTCCTACGGAGGAAGCAATTGAGGAAGAACCCGAGGTGGTGGTCCAAAAGGAGCATGTCCCAATCCCACGAAGTACCGCTCATGCCACACCTACGGTCGACCCATTACCATCATTGGAACCCGAGATTCCAAAGGCTATGCCTACTATGCCTCAACCCACACCACCTTTGCCCTATCCATCGAGACTTAGGAAGGAGAAACGTCAAGAGCGCGACAATTACCAATTTGAGCTTTTTATGAAAATGTTTCGTGATTTGCACCTTAATGTAAGTTTTGCCGATGCTTTGGTCATGATGCCTCGATTTGCCGCTAACTTTAAGAGTATGTTGAACAACAAGGAGAAATTGCACCAATTGTCTAGTTGTTCATCGGTTTATCTTAATCGCATACCTCAAAAAGTCGGTGATCCCGGTAAATTTTTGATCCCTTGTGCAATCCAAGACATGGAAGAATGCTTCGCCTTGGCCGATCTTGGTGCTAGCATTAACTTGATGCCACTTGCAATCTTCAAGTCACTCAATCTTCCTAATCTTACTCCTTCACTAATGTCTATCGAGTTGGCCGACCATTCCACAATTCCCGCATGTGGTTTGGCGGAAGACGTTTTTGTGAAAGTGGGGAAGTTCTACTATCCCGTAGACTTCATTGTTGTTGATATCCCCACGGATCCTCAAGTTCCTCTCATTTTAGGTCGTTCATTTTTAGATACGTCTATGGCTTTGATTGATGTTCATGCTAGAAAGATCACCTTACGTTTCAACGACGAGGAACTTGTTATAAACGCAACTCAAAACTCTCAAATTTCTCATGTTTATTCCGTTGCAACCATAAACCTCGTTGATATGATTGACGTGGTGTGCGAGGAATTTTCACAAGAAGTTCTAGGTTTTGGTGATGAATAAACTAGTGGCAATCCCACTATGTTGGATCCAATTCTTGATAATTCGACACCAACCTTCACTCCTTTTGAAGGTGGTGGTTTTACGTTGGAAGAATTCGATGTTCCACGTACTTGTGACGAAGACCTCGACAACGATGAGGACTTCTCGATTATCAAGGATTTCCTTAACGATTTCCCATTTCCTCCACCCGAGGAGGTTATGAGTATCGAGCCCAAATCTTCACTTGAGGAACCACCTATTCTCGAGTTGAAAGATTTACCTCCTCACCTCGAATATGTCTATTTGGAGGAGGACGACAAGTTGCCGGTTATTATTACGAAGGACCTTTCGAATGATGAAAAAACCGCACTTGTCGATGTTCTTAAGGATCACAAAGGGGCGATTGCGTGGAAGTTATCCGACATTAAGGGAATCGATCCAAAATTTTGTACCCACAAAATCTTAATGGAGGAGGATTTCAAGCCAACAATCCAAAGTCAAAGGAGGGTGAACCCCAAAATTCACGACGTCATCAAAAAGGAGGTCCTTAAACTCCTTGACGCGGGAATGATTTACCCTATTTCCGATAGCCCTTGGGTGAGTCCTATTCATTGTGTCCCTAAAAAGGGAGGGATGGCCGTTGTGCCAAACGATGCCAACGAGTTGATTCCCACTAGACTCGTGACCGGATGGAGAGTGTGCATTGACTATCGAAAGTTGAATGAAGCCACTCGAAAAGACCATTTTCCCTTGCCCTTCATGGACCAAATGTTGGAGCGTCTTGCGGGAATTGATTTCTATTGCTTTTTAGATGGTTTTTCCGGTTACTTCCAAATTCCCATCGATCCTCGTGATCAAGAAAAAACTACGTTTACGTGTCCATATGGAACGTTTGCCTATCGTAGAATGCCATTCGGACTTTGTAATGCACCGAGAACTTTTCAACGATGCATGATGGCTATTTTTCATGATATGATCGAGAAGACGATGGAAGTCTTCATGGATGACTTTTCCGTGTTTGGTAATTCGTTCACTTCGTGTTTGTAGAATCTAGAGAGAATGTTGAAACGTTGTGAGGAAACCAACCTTGTGCTCAATTGGGAAAAGTGTCATTTTATGGTTAAGAGTGGGATCGTCTTAGGGCACAAGGTATCGAAAGCGGGGATCGAGGTAGATCAAGCTAAGGTAGACGTCATCGCCAAATTACCTCATCCCAAAACCGTCAAGGGAGTTAGGAGTTTCCTAGGCCACGCTGGCTTTTATCGTCGATTCATCAAGGACTTTTCAAAGATTTCTCGACCCATTACACATCTTCTTGAAAAAGAGGCACGTTTTGTCTTTGACGAAGAGTGTGTACGAGCCTTTGAAATCCTTAAGAGGAAACTTACCGAAGCTCCCATTCTTGTTGCTCCCAATTGGAACCTCCCCTTTGAGCTTATGTGTGATGCTAGTGATTACGCTATTGGGGCCGTTTTGGGGCAACGTCATGATATGCACTTCTTGCCTATTCACTATGCTAGCAAGACAATGACCGAGGCTCAACTTAAATACACTACAACGGAAAAGGAGTTCCTTGCCGTGGTGTATGCATTTGAGAAGTTCCGACCTTACCTCGTCTTGACGAAATGCATAGTGTATACGGACCATTCGGCTATTAAGTATCTCATGGCAAAGCAAGATGCTAAGCCGAGATTACTTCGTTGGATTCTCCTCCTTCAAGAATTTGATCACACCAATGTTGACAAAAAAGGAGCCGAGAATCTAGCGGCTGATCATCTCTCTCGTTTGGAAGATCCTCACCAAAGTGTTTACGAGCCCAAGGAAATCACCGAAACATTTCCGCTTGAGACACTTGGTGTAGTGAATTCTAAACTTGATTCTTCTACCCCATGGGTTTGCGGATTTGCAAATTACCATGCGGGTAACTTCATCATTAAGGGTATGACGACTCAAGAAAAACGAAAATTCTTTCGTGACATCAAGTTCTACTTCTGGAACGACCCTTACTTGTTTCGAACTTGTGCGGATCAAATCATCCGACGTTGTGTTTTTGGCACCGAAGCTTCTAACATACTTAGAGCTTGCCATGAGGGACCCACGGGTGGTCACCACGGTGCTAATCTCACGGCTAAGAAGGTGTTTGATGCCGGCTTCTTTTGGCCTACTATTTACCGAGATGCACAAATTCTTGTGAAGTCTTGTGATGCATGCCAACGACAAGGAAAAGCCTCACAAAAGGATGAAATGCCACAAAACATCATTCAAGTGTGTGAGATCTTTGACGTGTGGGGTATAGACTTTATGGGGCCATTCCCATCATCTCGTGGTAATAAGTACATTCTCGTTGCGGTTGACTACCTATCTAAGTGGGTGGAGGCCAAGGCCTTGCCCACTAATGATGCTCGTGTGGTAGTTAAGTTCTTGAAAAGCTTGTTTGCTCGGTTTGGAACCCCTCGTGTGATCATAAGCGATCGTGGAACCCATTTTTGTAATGACCAATTCGAAAGAGTCTTAAGGAAATATGGGGTTACACATCGTCTTTCTACGGCTTATCACCCACAAACGAGTGGGCAAGTCGAGGTTTCAAACCGAGCTTTAAAGAGGATCTTCGAGAGATCCGTAGGGGAAAACCGACAATCTTGGTCGGATAAGTTAGACGATGCTTTATGGGCCTTTAGGACCGCTCATAAGACGCCCATTGGTTGCACTCCCTATAAGCTTGTGTATGGAAAGAATTGTCATTTGCCTATCGAGTTAGAACACAAGGCTTATTGGGCCCTAAAGCATTGTAATGATGATATGGAGACCGCGGGAAAACACCGGAAAATGCAATTGAATGAATTAGATAAATTGAGGGATATTGCTTATGAAAATTCATTGATTTACAAAGAAAAAACTAAAAAGTTGCATGATTCTAAAATTAAAAACCGGGTTTTTAACATTGGGGATCAAGTTTTGCTTTTTAATTCTAGATTGAAAATCTTTTCCGGTAAGTTGAAATCCCGTTGGTCTGGTCCATTCACCGTGACTCAAGTATTTTCGTATAGGACCATCGAGCTAGCTCAAGATGATGGTCCTAACTTCAAGGTGAATGGACATAGGTTGAAGCGCTACTTTGGTGGGGAAGTTCCATCCTTGAACTACCTCGACCAAGTCACCTTCCCCAATGATAATTAGTATTGAGGGGATCGAGTCGAGCTCATGACTCGGTAATCAAAAACGAGGTGCCTCGTGGGGGAGTCCCATGCTTATCCTATGTACATATTATCGCTTTCTAATGTAGTTAACGTGTGGGGATTTGTGCCCTTCCAACCTTTGTTCTGTGGTTGTTTGTGAATTGTGGTTTTTAGATCATGATCTTCACGATTGGAGCCTCTCGTGTTCGTTTTATGGGAGCACTCGATCGTTTGCTTTGGAGACATTTCTCAATATCCATGATATATCCTTTTGATGTTCTAACCTTAGGTTTATAGCACACTTCATAAACGGTTATTAATTTAATGGTTACACCCTTTCCATACTAGATTAGGCATTCGACTACGTCTCTAGTATGGGGGTGTTTGCACCCCTAGACTCGAAACATTGAGGACAATGTTTAACTTTAGTATGGGGGGTGAATAGATACTTTCCTTGCCAAACCTTCACGCTTTCCAAAGTTTATCGTTTTGTTTATCGTTTTTGTTGCAAAATAAGGCTAAAAATGGCCAAATTTTAAAAATTTTCTCATGTTTTATAAGTGTTTGAAGACACGAATGTAGGTTTTCCGATGGCGAGAATAAGAGTAATTTTTGACTCGACCGTGCGTGTTGAGCACTTAGCTTTGATTCCTTAACTACACATAGGGCTAAGTCTCTTAAATGAGGACGAGAAATGATAGAGTTAATTATAAGTTACTATGCTAAACGTAGAGTACTCGTATTCTTTCAAAAACTCATGTGTTCTCGTTGTTTGCTTATTCTCCCTTCGCATGTAAATATTTTTTGCTTAATAAATATTGACTTAGCGGTTTAGTTAGGATTGTTGGGTTTCTAGTCTTTTCTAGTAGCTTCCGTGTAATTAAATTGGGAAGACATTAAGGTATCGCCAGCGTCATGGTTTTGAAGTATTGGCACCCCAATAATCGAAAGCTTCACCCAATAATAAGATTTCAAGTGCTCACCTAAATCAAGCAAACAATTTGAAGCCCCACAAGGCCTAAAATCTATGCAAAATTGAAAGTGAATCAAGCCTTAATCTTCGAAGCTTTAAAGATCCAAAATTCACCTTTGCGTGAGGATATACGTCTTTGGCTAATAAAACCACCGATGAGGCGGATAATAAAAGGCAAGGCAAGACCGAAGTCATAATAAAAGCTTTATGGCGAAGTTGAATAAAAGATGGAGGTAAACCAAAGATAATAAGGCCCTTCCGTTAGGGGGCGTATAAAAGTCTTGGTAATAAGTCTCATGTTCAAAACCGTTATAAAACCGTGTTTATCGATCCTTCTTGTTGACTTAATTTTTTAACATCGTTGTCTATTAGGAGGGGTTATTGATTTGATGGTCTTAGTTACACCGTTAGGACTCTATTTTTAGACCTAAATCTCTATTATCGCATAAGTCAAACAATGTATCCTCGTGAAACATTCAAGACAAAATAAAATATAAGAGATACAACTTAGGAATAATGGGAGGATAAGTACGTGATTAGGGAATATGAGTAGTGTTAGCATTACTAACTTATAATGACAATGATCTCGTTGCACGCTTAGCATGGAATTAAGGTGAAAATCGAGAACGATGAAATTATTTCTAACGAAGCATTCACGTGTTCTTATTCTATGAACCTAAACGTCCCATTTTGCGATGAAGATCATACATTATGTCTATAACGCAAGTAGTAATAGTAGTAGTGTAGCTAGCTTATCGTTCAATAAAGTGAATAAAATGAATTTTTGAGATGCTTTGATACTTTATTCTAGCATTGCGTGAGGGCACGGCAATGGTTTAGTATGGGGGAGTGATGAGACTGCTTTTATACATAGTCTCATCTTCCAAATAGGGCTTAAAATGCATTAAATATCATCAAAATACCCAAATATATGCTTGTGTTTGTTGCTTGTGTATTTTAGGTACGGATATTGAGAAAATGACAAAAGATCACAAGAATCATGCAAAAATGAACACGGGAAACGAAGCTGCACATTGAACCAAGCCCTAGTGAAGACCTTCCCAAGACCAACCCTTGAAGATTTGAAGAATTATGAAGAAGGGTCCTCCAATTATGAAGAATTGACACTTTATACCCTTGTATCCTCAAAATGACAAGTTTGGTCCCTAAAGTTTGTCAAAATTACAAAAAGGACCCTTAACTTTGAAGAATTGGCAAGTTTAGCCCCTCAACAAAGCTAATTTGTCAACCAATATCATCCACAAAGTCAAATATATCATGAAGTCCTTCAAAGTACAAGAAATGACAAGTTTGGTCCTTTGAAAATCTCAAAATTACAAAAAGGACCCTCAACTTTCAACAATTGGCAAAAATGGTCCCTCATAATTGAAGAATTGGCAATTTCAGTCCTCCAAAATGTCAATTATGCAAGTCTAGACCATTATCATTGAAGAAAATACCAAACCAGCCCTTGAAGAATTCAAATATGGCAAGAATTACCCCTGATTTCACTTTGTAAAAGTTTTTGGGCCAAAAGTGTAAAGATGCAAAAGTTGACAAAGAAGAAAATGGGCGTTGATAGAGTTTAAAAGTAAAAAGACAAGAAGAAAGGAAGTGAAGGGCCAAAGCTGGCCAGACAAGATTCTAACCTAGACCAACCAACACCTCCCACGTGTCCCACTCACCCCTCTCCTCCAATCACAACTCACCAAAGCTCCACCTCACTTCCCATTCACAATCTGTTATAACTAACCACTAATTAATTATTTAAATTAGGCGGTTAACACTTATTTAAAAACAAAATCAGATCAAAAACATGTTCTTGGTGTTCTTAAGCCGATTTGGGTTTTCTTAATCCTGTCATAATTAGGCCTTGATAAAGTGCAGATTTATGATTAAGGTGGCCTTAATCACATCCCAACTTTCAAATAGCTTGCCACATCATCAACCAAGTCACATGTTTCCCCTCATTTTTCACTATGGAGAAGATGCCAAAACAGTAGGCCCTCATCCAACGTCCCACAACAAAGCTTGAAAGTTAAGCTTATTGGAGACCTTTGATCAACTTCACATGCTTGCCAGCTCCACAAACAGCCAAGAAATCAGTCACATGATCTTCAAAGTTCAAACTACTCAAAGGGCAAAATTGGAACTTCATTAGCTAGGGTTACACGTTTTTCAGCTTTCATAGTTCATTTGTATGCCTATATAAAGGCCTTAGGGTGCTTCATTAATAATTTGCTTTTGATTTTTCCTTGGTTCAAGTTTATGTAAATCCTATTTCTAAGTTAATGAAATTGAGTTTGAAATCTTGAAGAAAAGTCATTGGCCAATCTTATTTACTGCTTTCATTTGTTATATGCTTGTTAGTTCTTGAAGTTCAAAACCTGTTTTCAAAAGAGGAGTGTGCAAAAGTTTGCATATTTCCTCATTTTCTTGATATTTTGCTAAGTCTTGTTCCAATCTTGGAATTCTTGGGCTATAGGGCTGATCATAGCATCCTAACTGAGTTGGTTAAGGTGTGGTGAGGCTTATAACTTGGGGATAATCAAGTGTGGGGTAACAAGTTTGCATTAATCAAGTTTTCCAAAGTTTCTGATTTTTATGATATTGTGCTTAACCCTTGTTCAATCTTAGCAGGCTTATTGTGGAAGCTTGTGCTTGTTCTTGCTAGCACATAAGCTCAAAATTCGTAGGTGTGGATGTACATCCATGAGGTTTGCATACTTAATCTCAAAATCTGCTTAAATTGTGATTTTTGGTGATATTTGTATGAAACTGTTGTTCTTGTGCATTTTGTGGCTTGTTCTTGCTTGAATCTGTTTATTATACTTGTTTTAGTGTTAATTGATGCTTGGTTGGCCTGAAATCTCATTGTGCTTTTGAAAATTTTGATTTGAATAAGTTAAAGGGGTGTTTGGGTCTACTGGTTTATGCTTGTAACTTGTTATTGTGTTAAGGGAAGTTGTTGTTTATGCTTTGTATCTGCTATACCTTTGTTTGATAGTGTTTTGCTGCAAGTTTTTGGGTTTGAACACTTGGATTAAACAATCTGCTATATAGACCTTGTTTCTGCTTGTTTTGACCTAGGATTTTGGGAACACTTAGTGGGTATGCATGCTTAGGGATAAAAGTGGTTTAAACAAAGTTAATATAACCTGTTTGAAAGATTTGAGGTGTTGAAATTGGCTTGTGTGTCAAATACATCAGCAAAAGTAGAAAACTGCATGTGTTAGTGTTCATTAGTAACTTTCATTGCTTGAATCTTGCTTAATTCTTTGAACCAGTGCATGAAATCTGTTTAGACTTGCTTATTGGAGTTTATTATAGCTTGTGTGTGCATTTGGTTGAATTTGGCTGGCTGATTTGTGCTAAAACTGCTCATAAGTGCTTAACTGCTTATTTTTCATGTCTGTGCAATGTCTGATGAATGATTGATTAGACTGTATCAATTGGGTGTTAGTGATTGTGTTATTTTGATTGTGATTGACTCCTTTTGATCCAATGATCATTTGGGTGCCTTTGTGAAATCTGAATCCAAGAAAAAGTCACTAAAGACAAAAAGTCAAAATAGTCAAGCAGTGGAAAAAGTTTCCACTGCTCAACATCCAAAACTAGCCCCTGCTAGTGCAATTTTGTCATCAGCTTATCAATAAGCTATTCTAGCTTATTCTGACTTGCAACAACTTATTTTTTGTGATAGATCTTCATTATTTGACCCATTTAAGTAAACTAGAGCTTATTGGACTTTGACTTTGACTTTTTACTAGAAAACCAACTTGTTTGACTTTTAACATAAGTGCTTATTTGATTTTCCAGCTTATTGAGTGTGCTTATTGAGTAGATTTTTGATTATTAAGCTTAGTTTTGTCATAAGAAACATTTTGCAACTTGAATCAGCTTCTGAGGTGGTCTAGATCATAAAAACGACTATTTTGTCGTTTGTGAATAAGTTTGTGACTTGTTTCTGGCTTATTAAGCGGGCTTATTTGAAAATTCTTTTTGCAGAAGTCTTTGTTAGGTCAAAAGAAGCTTGTGTATAAAAGTTTAGCTTATGGCATCAGCTTATGGCTTAATGGGCCAAAAAGCCCATTAAGAATAAGCTGCTTATTATAAGTTAGCTTATTTCACATTTTCAGCTTTTGGGCCTTTGGAAAAAGTTGTTTAAAATCAAATTTTGAGTCAACTTGTGCTTTTTGGGCTTATTTTGAACACTTTTTCTTATTAGGCCTTAATTAAGCCCAATAAGGGACTGTTTTGGGTTTGGCCCATTTTCTAGGCCCAATAGGGGTATTTAGGTAATTTCACTTTCATTTCTGAGTTATTTAGGTTAAATTAAGCTAGTTTGCAAGTTTTTAGAATTTTTTATAATTTTTGGATTTTTAATATTATTTTATTATTAAAAATTAAAAGTCTGATTTTCTAGGTTTTTATATTTTTCCTAGGTTCTAAACACTTAATTAGGATTTTTGAAACTTTCCAAATATTTTTTAGGTCTTTTAGTTATTTGTTATAATTAATTTAAGATTTAATTGATTTTAGGAGTTTTTAATTGTTTAAGAATAGTTTTAATTGGTTTTAAAATTTTGAAAAACAATTTTTAGCCTAATTAGAGTATTTTTGAGGTTTACAAACTTGAAAATCTTGTTTAGGGCTTTTTAATAATTAATTTTTATTTTTAGGGCTTTAATTAGCATTAAAAAGTCATTATCTAAGTAATTAAAAGGTTTTTGCAAGTTTTGATTTTTTGTTAACTCTTAGAATGTTATTAAGGGTTTTTGGTAATTTTTAGAAATTTTTAGGTTAAAATTTTAATTTTGGTGGTTTTTTACGACTTTACGTGTACGCCTTTTTAGAATAAGTTTAATCCGTCTTCATAACCGTCATTCTCTTCTAATCCCTTTTCTATTTTTCTTTTCTCAAATATAATCACAAATTAATCCATATCATTACACACATAACACACTAGCCTCCTTGAGAACGAACTTACTTAGGGTCATTCACACACGGTTTTCCTAAATCGTCGTGCTCACTTGCCCTACTTTTTGCATCCTTTTCCTAAAGGTGTACAAAACCTCAACATCACTACGCTACTCTGACAAATGTTTCAGGAACGGTAAATTTGAAACGTCTCTTTATCGAGTCGTTCTTTATAAATTATGTGTTATTGTATCATTGTTTAGCACCCAAAGATGTATTCCGCTGCGTGTAAATTTGGGGGTGTTAAACATAGAAACCCTAGAAATCCTTTATAAACTAATGTTTCAAGCAATATAACTACAAAATATCTATGTACGATTATCAAATACATTATACTAAATATAATCTATCATATAAAAGAAAGGTAAACAATCACAAAATACTAATAGTCACTAATCACAAGCTAATTACAAGAAAATGACCTAAAAACAAGATTAGCATATAAAATCCATTCTATAATGAATTAAAGTCTAATCTTTTGCAACTAATTATAAAACTCAACTAAGTATCATAATAAGTTAATACATTAAAAATAAACTAAGTTACAAATTATTAAAGCATAAAGTAAAAGTTTTCAAAGCATAGGACCTTAAGCTTACTTAGTTAACCCTAAGATATGATCAATCTGTATTAACTCTTAAACTAAGAATGTAGAAACTCTATAAGTCATAAGCATACTATATAAGACTTAGAATAAGCTTACATTAAGAAATAAACCATAATTGCCCAAGATAGAAAGTCATTAGGCTTAATGATATAGAAACCCTTATATTAAGAAATCTACATGGAATCATTATCTAGTCTTTTAGGACAAGTCTACAATCACTTATAGGACTTCATTAAGGTTATAAGATTATGTTAAGACAATTTACAAGTATCCTAATGCACAATGTACAAGATTTAAATGCATGACTTGTAAATTAGGTCAAAATAGGTATTTTCACTCTTTAGACATGTTTACTTAAGCTAAGCTATCAAACCAAGTGTGAGAACTCATTGGACACTTAAAACATAATGCCTATGACCTAAGTTAGGTTTACATTAGTATTCCACACTGTTTGAACATATTGTATTGAGAAGTCAGGTATATGGCAATGTACCAATAATCAGGAGGTAACGACAATTAATAAATCTCTCGTCTTATTAGACTGATATGGGAGTGTCTAAAGGCTCGGTTCCACGAGCTTATTGCAATTTATGCTATATACAATTATTATTGTTGATGCAAATTATTATTTGATGCTTGTTAAGCATGCCACAACCTTATAATCTTTGATTGTGTTCAAAATGATTACATAAACCTATAGATTTCACTCGGCATTTTTGCTGATTGTTTTTACTCTCATGTATTTCAAGTAATCAAGAAGTGGAAGCTTGGAGGTCACGGGGATGAAGTTGTGCACTGCTTTTGTTGTTCAAACTCTTTGATTTATTTATCGTTCCATTTTTTAAAACAAACTAATATGTTGTTTTAACGTATCTTTTGGTAACGATTACTTGGGACTACGCTACTCTGACAAATGTTTTAGGAACGGTAAATTTGAAACGTCTCTTTATCGAGTCGTTCTTTATAAATTATGTGTTATTGTATCATTGTTTAGCACCAAAGATGTATTCCGCTGCGTGTAAATTTGGGGGGTGTTAAATATTGGTACCAGAGCCATGAGTTATAGAGAACTAGGTCTTTATTTTAAAAACCTAAACTATAATTGTCAGTTTTTATTTTTCAAAGAGTCATGTGCACCGGACTTCGCGTGACTTCAGGTTCAAGCTACTTCTGAGATTATAATTTTAGTATACGTTATTACGTATATCTTATTGGCAAGTATTTATAAATAAATACTATGATCCATTTATGGATATATATTTATATCTAGGATCCCTTTATCGATATATATTTATGTTGTTAAACTTTTCGATAAAAGTTTATCATTTATTAATGATTAACTTAAATAAATACAATGAATTTTCAAGATCTTTCTATATTTTTTTGAAGTATTTAAATAGCTTTTATTGTATAATTTTATATTATGACCTTACATACCTTCATCTGCGCGCGTTACTTTCATTGTTTAACCCTTTGTGAAATCTATGTAGATATCCAAATCGTTTTTCCCGGCTATTTGTGCTTGGACGTCTTGAAACGTAATCTCTAGACCATTGGGTAGCTCAATGCTTCCTTGGAATAGACTAACGGCTATCGTGTGAGTCACACATCTTGAAACATATCTTAAAATCGTGTTGAAATAATATCATGGTTTTTCATAATATTTTGTTGATTTTTTATTATCGTTTTACACGACATGCGAAGATTTAATTCGTTGAAATTTATATGTATCGACTCCGAAATGTATTGTTCGCTTATATCTCGGTAACGTCATCGTCATTTTATAAATCATCGTCTAGATTATAGCGCTAGATTGGAATACGATTTTACATCTATAAACTTGTATTATCCTCTTTCATTAACCTGCTTGCTCTCGGAACACAACCTATGAATGTTCCATTCTTTTCTTGTTATGTGTTGTGTTTTTGGACAATCGTGACACCAAGGAGATTTGCCTACATTGCACCTTGAAACTTAAATTATGAACGCATTCACCGTTTTGCTTCCTAAATTTCGTGTTGAATATCTTGAAGCATCTTCTGTCATTCATTATGCTATATTTTTTATTTGATCCTCATTATGAGATTTATTTTTCATTGTTGTAAAATCCACAAGACATGTGTATATATATATATATATATATATATATATATATATATATATATATATATATATATATATATATATATATATATATATATATATATATATATATATATATATATATATATATATATATATATATATATATATATATATATATATATATATATATATATATATATATATATATATATATATATATATATATATATATATATATATATATATATATATATATATATATATATATATATATATATATATATATATATATATATATATATATATATATATATATATATATATATATATATATATATATATATATTGAGCCGTTAGGAAGTGTCGAAAAATATATTTAATGGAGAAACTGTAGGGGGTGTATAAACAGGTCAAAACTTAAAAGTAAAACCATCGTTTTTAAAATAAAATAGTCAAACCTGCACAGAACTTTAAGGGGTATTTTAGTCATTTTGTATTGGGTTTCAGGTCTCGGGTAAAACTAGAAAGTCGTCTTCGTCTGAAACATCGTTTTGCATCAAAATGCTTTAGACTCCGAGTCTTGGAGATGTCGTTTATCGGGTCAATTAATCGGCTCATATTTAAAAAGTCAAATCTGATAGAAAATTCGGAACATGGGTTTTAAATGTTTCTAAGCAGTTTTGATTTCATTTGAGATCGTAAAATTTTAACAAATATTATTTTACAACTAACGAATACTAGTTGCATGTGAAAATGTTTAAAAATAGAAACATTACAGGATTAGCAATTACCGGATTAATGGTGTAATTTGAAAATGAATAATATACTTTCTTAAAAGCATGTTGTGTCGAGTATCTTACATAGAATACACATATGAATTGTTTTATTCTTTTTATATATATGACTCCTTTGTCATTCGATGTTATGTTATTTTTTATTTTCTTCTAACCATCCACTGATTTGGGTTGAGTTTTAAAGTTTTGCCTTCACATTCTTCTTCGACATTCTCATCACGTGTCTCATGGCGTTTTCATCTAAACCTTATAACCTTTTGAAACCTTAACAACTTGTAACCATTTCATTGGTTGTTTTATGAGCTACTATTTGCCACTTTTTGCAAACCTTTGGCTACTTTATACGTTTTTATAATGTCACCTTATAAATAAATCTGATATTGTTTTACGATTATTTTCACCAATTGTTTTTACTTTGGTCTTATAAAATACTTTTTGTAACATTAAAAGTTGCTTATTGAGTATCTCACAAATTACTTGTATCCTATAAATTTATAAACTATTTTTAAATTCCATTTTACAAATGGCATGGTTTATATATAAACATAAGAAACGTAATACTCTTCGACGAAATGGAGCATATCATTGCTAGCCCTAAATTATACATGGCCTGATCACCTATGTCTAATTTAGAAGGAGCCATGCTAGGCTGAATAGTAGTCACCTTAAAAATCTTGATAATAATCAACTTTTTACTTGTATTTATGATAAAGATAAATAAAATGAAATAAAGTGAAACGAAGTTTTGAAAACCTTTATATTTTATGCAAGTGGCACAATTTTTATGCATCCGCATACATTTTCTTACCTTTTTCTTGAATGAATTACACGTTTACGAACACGTTTTTACTCAACGATTGCTTTTCAACTCGTTACTTCATTTTGTCTTATAACTGATTTATTTTGACCGTTCGTCTAATTACTGACTGTTGATAAAAGACTTGAAAGTCTCGATGTTTTATCCTTCCATCTCGTCCAATCTTCTTTATGCGACTGGGTAGATCTTTGGAATGTCTCCGCACGTGAATAATGAATTATCACTAGAGTGATTTCCGTATATCCGGGATGACGTCCGTCACTCTCATTTGTCTCGAAATCCACTCTTGTGAACCGTGCTTTGACTTCTCTCTATAAACAGTAACATCGTTCAATTGATTTGTTTTAATTACAAGTGATTATTAGGAGTTTTCTTTTATTAAAATTTTTGTATGGATCTTATTTCCGATCATGTATCGACCACCGCTAAGTTAACGAGCTGATGTTGGTGAACCACCGACCGCACTAACAAAATCGACAACTTGTTTAATCTACTGTTTCTTATCGTCTTACTATCAACGCCTTTATTTTCTTTAAGAATTCATACGACATTTGCTTCGTCTTCTTTTGTACCGTTGATTTCCTACTCATTGTTGACCATTATTTCCATTCGTATTCGTTTGTTATCTTGACACATTTAGAAACCCGAATATATCCCATATTTATCTTGAAATAATAAACACCTTATTGTATTTCTACAACGTATTATAAAATTTTCATGGAACTTTTATACATTTTTCCAATGATTTTCAATTATCAAAATAACCATCACAAGTAAAAGGTCAAATTTATACATCGTATTTGGTATAACTGAAACTGATGTTTAAAATGAAATTATGCTCTATCTTTTGAACTAATTGACTTATCATATTTTATTTTAAATGTAATGAAATTATCGGTTTAATTTATATTCCTAATAATGATTTAATTTGGAAATTATATTTTCTAATTGTAACCATCAATATGAGTTTAATTAATAAATTCGTGTCATTCTTTCAAAGTTTCTTAAGACGAACAAAATAAGTTATGAAGCTATTTAACTCCTATTTTTGATATATCATCCTTATCAAGAAAATACCTCAATTGAGTTTTAAGGTAATACAAATCCGGGACGGATAATTGTGACAAATGTTATTTTTAATGTTAATATTTAATTTATTCTTCGCTCTCATTTTCCCGTATGGTGAATTATTATGTTTTACGGTTACGTGAGTCGAGATCCCTTGTCGATCGTCAACCTTAAATCATTTTACCACATCTTGTCCGTTTATGCGTTTATTGAATTTATTTTTATCTCGTTCTGTTCCACGTATTGAAAATCACTATTTTATTCTGAGTTTAAAATGAATCTCGGGAAGCAGTGTATAAGAAGAAACGATAAGTGTCACCAGGATTTATGCGTGTACTTGTGGAATGATTGAGGACCGAGTTATCAATGGCAACTCATCATGGATATGAAGTTTTTGTAATTTTACTTGCTACTATCGAAGGATCATAGAAGACTCTTGAATCAAGTGGTTATTATCAAGGGTTCGTTCAAGGTTTTCTCGATGATTAACGGTGGAGATCTATACTCGATGTTTATGTTCGACCTTTTCTTTATGTACTTATATGGTGTGTGATCTAGTCAAATGATCGTAAGTTGTGAGAACTTGAGACGGCATCATCCGATGACGTCCGATCATGTAGAACACATATTATGAAATATCTTTTTGACTTTCAATGACGATGTTTATTGAGAGTTTAATGCGCGTTGGCGAAAGTGAGATGGTGTCTTTGTATTATCTTTTGAGTAGGGACCCGCGTGTGAGCACCCTACGATGACGAAAATGTTTTCTTGTTAGTTTTTTGTGATGTATGTCCATGGCTATCCGGCCGACGGATATCCTTTAAATTCCAATATTCCTTTTAACTGGACTTACCCGAAAATCCTGTCATCTATTCTTGTCGTCGAATGAGCTTCGTGTGATTCATAAAATTATCATGTGTCGAGCTTGACGAGTGACTGGTGGATAAGTATTTATTTATTCCTTTTTGGTGAGATAAAACTTGACGACAAGTTGGGTTTTGTAAAAGAACCAGTGGAGATCGTGGATCAAGATTCACGTGGGAACGTGATGACTTCTTATTAAGGAATGCCATCATCCTTCTGGGTAGTGAACAACTCGAGTATGAGGTGAGTTGAGCGCCGGGACGTCGCTCCCTTAAGGTGGTGAGGATGTAAAACCCATAAAAATAAGGTCATAATTTAATTCTATTTTCAATTATTTTGAAGTATTTTATAGCGTTAAATACTATTATGCTTAACGGTTTAAGTTGAAACCGATATTAAATATTATATTTTAATATTTTGACGAGTAACGAGGACTGCTAGTGATCACGATACTGACGGATGCCAAAAATTTTATATTTATTATCGATCATTTCGATATTTAATACTTTCGACGATATCGTTTTAATTACGTATCGAGTCGTTATATTATTATTTTTCGTGTGCGTTTAAACTTTTAAGTATTTTTAAGAAACCCGAGTCCCGTAAACATTTTGAAAATTTACTAATAGTTATTTCCCGTTTTTTAGCTAACTATTTTCATTCTTAGCCACAACTATTGCCAAATTGCAACCAAGGTCCCTACCCCACTATATATAAACCCAAATCAGACACACACACCATTTCACCACTTAAAAATTTTCACTCATCATCTCTTTCTCTCTTTAAATTGCCGAAACCCACCACCACACCCCAAACACATACAAATTTCAATTTAACTCAAGATTTAGGATGAATTAAGCTAAACTAAAGCTAGACCCATTCTTATTTTTGATCAAGGATCACATTGGTATAAGAAATTCTAACATGCAAGCACTTTTTATTTTCTTGATGTTGGTAGGTAGAAGCCATGATCATGCATGGTGTTTTTAGCATGATCCATGGTGGTTCTTGCTAGAAACTTTGTTAAAAACTTCATTTTGATCTAAAGGTTTTAATTTTGATTATGATTTGGATATTATGGTTGATGTATGATGATATTAGGGTATAGTAATGACTATTTTTATGATCGGTTTTGATCAAAAAGTTGATTTTGTACAAGTTTTTGGTAGTCATTTTATAACAGTAAGTAAAGTGAAAGATCCGAATTTTTATGTTTTGAAAATGGCTTAAATTATAGCCTAGGGTTGTAGATAATTTTATTAGCTTCGATTTGATATAAGGTAGAGCTTCTAGCTCCAAACGAGCGCGAAGTTATGATGTTTTGAATGATCGTATACCGGGAGACGAGTATCGACACTACAAATAGTTGTTGTCGACATTTGGATCGAATCTCGGGGACTCTAAATGGAAGTTTTGAAATATGTAACCTACTGATAATGAGGTTTTTATTTTATAGGTTGAGTTTACTTTAAAACCCGAGTGTCGGTTTTGTAAACGGAGTTGTTTAAATAAGTTAAAACGATTGTATGAAAAATTAACGTAAATCTGTCCGGATTTTGTAGTTTGAAAATGAGTCGGGTAAAGGACTTTAAAAGTAATTTCATTTGATAAACTTGTAGGAGGACTTTATATATATAGTAAGTTAGTTTATCAAGTCGTTTCATAAACGGTTGAGGAGTTTAAAAGGGGTAAATAAGCAAGTACATGTAGTATGTACCGGCGGACTTGTTAAAAGTGTAAAATGGTAAAGTAAATGTGTAGTAGAGTATAATGAAGTTATTTATATCATTTTCTCTCGAGTTTGTCGTGATTTTATGAGTCGAGTTTTATATTATTATATACGGTTTATTTCTCGAGTCTATTATTAATGAACGCACCTTATTTGATAGGTTGCGGTTCTCGTGTTTGAAAGGCATCATCTATCATCGGCGATCGTCTCATTACCACTATTGGCTAAGGTGAGTATATAGCCTCGCTTTATACTAGTTATTAATTGATTTTAAACCCGCGAGGGGGAATACATGTTTTTATAAAATTAGAACACAAGTCTTTTATGGTATGCTTGTCCCTCTTTGAATGGACCCGTGGTTGCCTTTAATTTGCATTAAGTGATTGCCATTGTTAAAGCCTCAATTGTGGACCGTTAATTAACCTATGATGGGTTAACCGCTAGTACAATTAATAGTTCTATGGGGGAAGTCGCCCCGGTTCAGTTTGTGTGGACTTGTCACAGAAGCTTAGGCCCGACCTCCACACTGTTTGAACATATTGTATTGAGAAGTCAGGTATACGGCAATGTACCAATAATCAGGAGGTAACGACAATTAATAAATCTCTCGTCTTATTAGACTGATATGGGAGTGTCTAAGGGTTCGGTTCCCTGAGCTTATTGCAATTTATGCTATATACAATTATTATTGTTGATGCAAATTATTATTTGATGCTTGTTTAGCATGCCACAAACTTATAATCTTTGCTTGTGTTCAAAATGATTACATAAACCTATAGATTTCACTCGGCATTTTTGCTGATTGTTTTACTCACATGTATTTCAGGTAATCAAGAAGTGGAAGCTTGGAGGTCACGGGGATGAAGTTGTGCACTGCTTTTGTTGTTCAAACTCTTTGATTTATTTATCGTCCCATTTTTTAAAACAAACTAATATGTTGTTTTAATGTATCTTTTGGTAACGATTACTTGGGACTACGCTACTCTGACAAATGTTCTAGGAATTGTAAATTTGAAACGTCTGTTTATCGAGTCGTTCTTTATAAATTATGTGTTATTGTATCATTGTTTAGCACCCAAAGATGTATTCCGCTGCGTGTGAATTTGGGGGTGTTAAACATAGAAACCCTAGAAATCTCTTATAAACTAATGTTTCAAGCAATATAACTACAAAATATCTATGTACTATTATCAAATACATTATACTAAATATAATCTATCATATAAAGGAAAGGTAAACAATCACAAAATACTAATAGTCACTAATCACAAGCTAATTACAAGAAAATGACCTAAAATCAAGATTAGCATATAAAATCCATTCTATAATGAATTAAAGTCTAATCTTTTGCAACTAATTATAAAACTCAACTAAGTATCATAATAAGTTAATACATTATTCATAAACTAAGTTACAAATTATTAAAGCATAAAGTAAAAGTTTTCAAAGCATAGGACCTTAAGCTTACTTAATTAACCCTAAGATATGATCAATCTGTATTAACTCTTAAACTAAGAATGTAGAAACTCTATAAGTCATAAACATACTATATAAGACTTAGAATAAGCTTACATTAAGATATAAACCCTAATTGCCCAAGATAGAAAGTCATTAGGCTTAATGATATAGAAACCGTTATATTAAGAAATCTACTTGGAATCATTATCTAGTCTTTTAGGACAAGTCTACAATCACTTATAGGACTTCATTAAGGTTATAAGATTATGTTAAGACAATGTACAAGTATTCTAATGCACAATGTAAAAGATTTAAATGCATGACTTGTAAATTAGGTCAAAATAGGTATTTTCACTCTTTAGACATGTTTACTTAAGCTAAGTTATCAAACCAAGTGTGAGAACTCATTGGACACTTAAAACACAATGTATATGACCTAAGTTAAGTTTACATTAGTATTTAAGAGGAGGATAATGACTTTTACTATGATTTAAACCTAGATCATTAGAAAACCCTAATCTACATTAGATTACTTCCCATTTTCATATAAAACTTTATTAAACTTCAAACTAAGGACCCTAATATTCCAAATAGAATGTATAAACCCTAATTAAGCCTTAGTCATTCACTAATCACTTTCCTAAGTTACTAATCGCCAAAAATACAAAGTATAAGTTACAAGCCCTAGAAATTAGACTCGGTTTTGTATTTTCCGTCCAAAACAAGTTTTAAACACTTTCCCTCCTAATCTACATAAGATTACTTCCCATTTTCATATAAAAATTTGCTAAACTTCAAACCAAGGACCCTACCCTAATCTTCTAAATAGAATGTCTAAACCCTAATTAAGGCCTTAATCATTCACTAATCACTTTCTTAAGTCCCTAATCACCAAAATTACAAAGTATAAGTTACAAGCCTTAGAAATTAGACTTGGTTTTGTATTTTCCCTCCAAAACAAGTTTTAAACACTTTCCCTCCTAATCCAAGTTCAAAAAACATATATTTACATGTAGGATATTTTTAGAAGTGGTTAAAAGTAGGTGCATCACCATTCTTATCAACATGTTGTGGTGACCTATTATGAATCACAAGTTAAGATTGGAATGAAGATATGGTCTATAAACTTGTGTAGAGCTTCACTAGCTATTCTTAGTTATTATTTTATCTATGTTACATGTTTAAGGCTAACAACTTAGAGGCTAAGTCATGAAATGGGTATAAATAGAGCCGAATAGCAAACATGAAGACTTTCACCCTGTTTTCCTTAAACCTCCTACACATTCTTCATATTCACTTCTATAAAAGTCTTAGGACATCCCACAAGACTGAAAACCAGGTCAAGAAGGAAGCCATTAGAGCTTTTGAAGCTTTGATAGCAAGTAGTGCTCATAAGAAGTCACAAGGAGCCATTTTGGAGCTACCTAGGTAATTCTTATGCGAAGCAAGCTTTGATCTTG
Source organism: Glebionis coronaria (assembly GCA_025667525.1). Classification (NCBI taxonomy): domain Eukaryota; kingdom Viridiplantae; phylum Streptophyta; class Magnoliopsida; order Asterales; family Asteraceae; genus Glebionis; species Glebionis coronaria. Next base: position 316,324,431 of record CM046875.1, on the reverse strand, counting down.
TTATAATGAATACTAAGACTTTTTATAATGTTAAAATTATGGTAGAAAGATAATACAAAAAGAATTAAGTCATATGATCAATTTGAAAGAAAGTTATAAGCTAAAAATGTCTTAAAACCCTAGTTTTGTATTTTACATGAAATAATGACTTAAATTCCATTTCGAAAGCTATAATTCTGGTAAAATGTTTTTATTATGATAATAAATGTTTTTTTAAACTTTGTTTTAAAATCCTAGATCATTTGGTACATTTTTGAAGAAGTTATGTGATTTTTACAAGTATAGAGACCAAAACTGTCATTTTTAAACAATTTAACATTTTGGGCCAAAAGTGTCATTTTATGAAAGCTAAATCTATAAGAATAAATTTTGGAAAGTTTTAGACCGTAAGGTTAAATATTGAGGGATTAAATTACAAATAATGAAACTATATACTTAAAGGGTTAAAAGTGTAAATATGCCAAAATATAACTAAAAGGACTATTCTTGCCAATATTGAATCTAAATACATAAAATGTAATAATATACTAAGTATCATGTTAGTATGGAACTTTTTACAAAGATGTTCCATCTTGATATCACGTTCTGACTGAGTGGTTGGGTTTACGATTTAAAATTCCCTCGCTCCTCAAACGTTTATAGAATGGTTTCTGAGTATAATGGCCCGAACAATGATAGTATAATAACAAAATACATTAATCAAAGAATAAATATTTGAAATAAGAAATGATTGAACTAAGAGATTATGACTTGATATATATATATATATATATATATATATATATATATATATATATATATATATATATATATATATATATATATATATATATATATATATATATATATATATATATATATATATATATATATATATATATATATATATATATATATATATATATATATATATATACATATTGTACGTCAACTCAGATATTGTGAGGAGGTTGTGATTGGTTATAGCTGAATAATTCAAGACTCTTTAGACTAAGGTGAGTTCATAGCCTCACTTTTAAATGATTTATAAATGATTTGAAAACCGTGAGGGGGATATATGCTAAAACTAGAATACAAGTGTTTTTGTATGCTGCCTATATGATTATTGACACTACGTTTACTTGTTTCCATTAAAGTCTTTTATTAATTATGGACCGCTAATCATGTAATGAACGCTAATATTGTAAATAGTACTATTGGAGACTGACATCTCCTATCTGGGCAAGTCGCACTTGCTAGCAGCTAATGGTTCTCACCTAGGCTAAACATATATGCTCCTATCTAGGCAAGTCGCACTTGCTAGAAGCTAATGGTTCCCACCTAGGCTAAACATATATGCTTTATTTTGCTATCTCAGAATAGTCCAACAAACTTCCTGCTTAAGGGCAATTTGTTGGGTTTTTCTGATAATGTCTAGTCGCGGGGTCATTAGCTAGTGCAATAAGAATCGATGAATTTTAAAATTTTGGGTGTATAATATTGTAGCCTTAGAGTCGTACTTGTATTCAAATATTGTTTAAAATCTATGAATTCACTCAACCATTGTGTTGACTTTAAGAAATATAGTGTTAATAGGACTAGCGGGCTGCGGATGGTGGTGTCTTGAAAATTATCATTCTAGAGAATAAAACTAGATCATTGGGAAAACTTGTGATGTACATTTATGTACAGTTCCTCTTATTAAACTCTGAATAATAAATGAATGATAACATAAATATTTATAAAATGTTTTTGAGCATTTTCTATTATTGTGACTATGGTACTTTGATAGTAATACCCCAAATTAGCTTCCGCTGCTATAAGGTAAAATAGGGGTGTTACAGATTGGTATCCAGAGCCCACAGTTGGGAGAGAATAAAATTTTTCTTAAACTATAACTAAGATATTTTTAAATTTCAAGACCATCAGCCATCGTCAATGCTAGTGTAAGATTTTATTCCTTTAATAGACTATCTTATGATATTATATTATATAAATTACAAGGATGTCTACTTCCACATATATTCTCATTTCCGATGATGAAGAAAGAGAAGTTCCGATGTTCACCCTATCTCGCACAGATGTGCGTGTTCCAACTTTGTCTTTTTACGATACTCCTGAAGTACAAGAATATTTCTCACATCAAACTGAAGTGATGAATAGTGTATCTTCACCTACATATCGTTTTCTATTACCTGAGTATCTTTATTCGTCTCCCAATCGAAGTCGTGAAAAGCCTTATGAAACTAAGGAAGACTCTAGAGCACGGAATATGGAAAAGCACGACAAGCAATTGTCCGTAATTGCTAGTCATCTTGATGAAATTTCCCTTGAAGCTTTTAGAATCATGGAGAAGAATATTAGGAATCTGATAAGAGGAAGAAAGGAGATTAAAGAGCATATTAGTCAGTTGGAATATAAAGTGAACGTTACTCGAAGCCATAATATTAGTCTCAGTAGAAGAATGATGCTTATGAAATGAATATGACAAGACTAGAGAAGGAGACTTCTGAACTAAAAGAAGGACTTACGAGGACTGGGCTTAATTTAGGATAACAACTTAACAATCTGACTCCAAATATATTTTGGACAGAATTGAGGAGATCAAAATGAGGAATTAAGCTTAGGAATCTAGTTTCAGTTTATAAGATATGTACAGTTTTCTTTTATGTTACAGAGATGCTTAGCGTGTAAATATAAACGATAATTTGTTCATAAATAAAGAAGTGTGCTTTTATTCTCAATAACTCTTGTCATTTTATTTACGCATTTATCGTTATTCATATTATGAATCCTCATATGTGAATTTATTAAGAAGAATCAAGAATTTCGTCATTCATATTATGAATCCTCATATATGAAGTTGTCAAAAGAATTAGAAACTATCTTTATTCTATGATATATTTAATTGATTACATACTCAACGTATGAAAATTCAAAAATAATATCATTCTTATCGAGTGTTTGTAAATGTTGGTAGAATGGCTCATACGAGATCAACAACATCTGCAACAATGAAAATGACACCTGATGAATAAGGAAATTGGTTGCTGAGAGTGTGACTGCAACTTTGCAAGCACAAGCTGCCAATGTAGCTAGTACAAGTAATGGAAATTATGCTAGGAGAGAAATTCATATAGAAAAGAAATTTACTTACAAGGATTTCATGAACTGTCAGCCTTTTAACTATAAAGGATCTGAAGGAGCTGTTTGACTTATTCGCTGGTTCGAGAGAAGGTGAATCAGTATTTGTTCACAATGAGTGTTCTAAAGATTGTAAAGTGAAATTTGCTACGGGTACACTGATGAAGAAGCTTTGTCTTGGTGGAATGCATATGCACAATCCATTAGGATAGAACAAGCTTATCAGAGTCCCTAGAGTGAATTCAAGAATCTGCTAATTAAGAAGTATTGTCCTCGCAGTGGGATTAGGAAAATGGAGGAAGAATTCTATAATCTAGCAGTAAAGGAAAATAATCTCAAAGTTTACATCCGAAGATTTCAGGAATTAACATTATTATGTCCTAATATGGTTCCTAATACTGAAAAATTGATGGAAGCTTTTATTGGAGGATTGCCTAGAAGTATTGAAGGGAATGTTATCGCCTCTAAACCCTAAACTTTAAAGGAAGTTATCACCATTACTCAAAGATTAATGGATCAAGTGATAAGGTATACTCCTGTACAAGTGGCAGTAAATAATAAGAGGAAGTTTGATAATAGGAAGAACTTTCCTATTAATCGTAATTTCCAGAAGAACAATTTTCGCAACTATAATCAAGGCAATAATCGTCAACAGCGGAACAAAAGAAATGATGTTTCTAAAGTTTATGCTGTAAATTCGAGCAATGGTTATAGTGGAAGACAACCCCTTTGTCAAAGGTGTTCTCTACATCACACAGGATATTGCACTATCAAGTGTCAGAACTGTGGAAAAATGGGACATCAGACAAGATACTACATAAGTAAAGGACCAGCTACTAGAAGTAATCAAATTCCTGTAACTTAAATTTTCCATAACTGCGGAGAAAAAGGGCATCTGATGAATGAGTGTGGTAAAGAGAGCAATAGCCAAGGAAAAGCCTATTTGCTAAACGATACTTATCAAGATCAGAATATGGTTACGGGTATGTTTCATCTAAATCAACATCTGGTTAAAGTAATATTTGACTCAGGAGCTGATAGAAGTTTCATATCTGTTAAAATTGCTGCTAAGTTAGATATTCCGATTGTTTCTTTGAGAAATGGCCGACGAAAAAATAATTAGCACTAATACCGTTATGCGATGATGTATCATTACTTTAGTACGCCAATCCTTTGAAATCGATCTTATACCCATTAAGCTCGGTAGTGTTGACGTAGTCATTGGAATGGACTGGTTATCTAAATACCATGCCAAAATTCTATGTGACGAGAAAGCCGTTCATATTCCTATTAACGGTGAAGTTTTGATTGTCTATGGTGAGCGAAGTAAGACTCGACTAAATCTCATTTCGTGCATTAAGATAAATAAGTACATATCATGAGGTGGTCAAGTTTTTTTAGTTCAAGTAGTGGAAAAGGAGAAAGAAGAGAAGCAATTAGAAGATATTCCGATAGTTAGAGAATTTCCCGAGGAATTACCAGGTTTTCCTCCTGTGCGTCAAATTGAATTCCAAATCGATTTGATACCAGGAGCAACACCGATTGCTAAAGCGCCTCATCGATTAGCACCTTGGGAAATACAAGAATTGTTAAGTCAAATCCAAGAACTAACTTACGAGGATTTATTAGACCAAGTATATCACCGTGGGGAGCTCCTGTCTTATTTGTGAAAAAGAAAGATGTATCTTTTAGGATGTGTATCGCTTATCTTGAGTTAAACAAACATACTATAAAGAATCGTTACCCATTACCCAGAATCGATGATTTATTTGATCAACTTCAAGGATTAAGCGTATATTCGAAAATTGATTTACGTTCAGGTTATCATCAACTGAGAGTTAAGGAAGATGACATTCCTAAAACTGCTTTCAGGACGCGATACGGACATTATGAATTTCAAGTGATGCCTTTTGTTTTAACCAATGCACCAGCTGTTTTCATGGACCTCATGAACATAGTGTGTAAGCCTTACTTGGATAAATTTGTAATCGTGTTTATCGATGATATTCTTATTAACTCTCATAATAGAGAAGAACATGCCAAGCATCTTGGTATAATTCTCGAATTACTTAAGAAGGAGGAGTTGTATGCTAAGTTCTCGAAGTGCTAATTTTGGATCAATGTTGTTCAATTCTTAGGACATGTCATTGATAGCTAAGGTATTCTTGTAGATCTGGAAAAGATTGAAGCGGTAAAGAATTGGAGTAAGCCAAGTACGCCTACAGAAATAAGATAATTTTTAGGACTTGCTGTGTATTACTGAAGATTTATACTCCCCCATACTAAACCATTGCCGTGTCCCCACGCAATGCTAGAATAAAGTATCGTAGCACCTCCAAATTTCATTTTATGATGACATTTATTGAATCATAAACTTTAATAAACTACTACACGTGTTTTAGACATAATGTAATGTTTTCATCACGAGAACGTGACTTTTAGGATCATAGAACAAGAACACGTGAATGCTTCTTTAGAAATAATTTCGTCGTCCTCGATTTTCACCCAATTCCATGCTAAGCGTGTAACGAGATCATTGTCATTATAAGTTAGTAATGCTAACACTACTCATATGCCCTAATCACGTACTTATCCTCCCATTATTCCTAAGTTGTATCTCTTATATTTTATTATGTCTTGAATGATCACGAGGATACATCATTGACTTATGCGATAATAGAGATTTAGGTCTAAAAATAGAGTCCTAACGGTGTAACTAAGACCATCAAATCAATAACCCCTCCTAATAGACAACGATGTTAAAAAATTAAGTTGACAAGAAGAATCGATAAACACGGTTTTATAACGGTTTTGAACATGAGACTTATTACCAAGACTTTTATACGCCCCCTAACGGAAGGGCCTTATTATCTTTGGTTTACCTCCATCTTTTATTCAACTTCCCCATGAAGCTTTTATTATGACTTCGGTCTTGCCTTGCCTTTTATTATCCGCCTCATCGGTGGTTTTATTAGCCAAAGACGTATATCCTCACGCTAAAGCGGATTTTGGATCTTTAAAGCGTCGAAGATTAAGGCTTGATTCACTTTCAATTTTGCATAGATTTTAGGCCCTGTGGGGCTTCAAATTGTTTGCTAGATTTAGGTGAGCACTTGAAATCTTATTATTAGGTGAAGCTTTCGATTATTAGGTGCCAATACTTCAAAACCGTGACGCTGGCGATATCTTAATGTCTTCCCAATTTAATTACACGGAAGCTACTAGAAAAGACTAGAAACCCAACAATCCTAACTAAACCGCTAAGTCAATATTTATTAAGCAAAAAATATTTACAAGCGAAGGGAGAATAAGAAAACAACGAGAACACATGAGTTTTTGAAAGAATACGAGTACTCTACGTTTAGCATAGTAACTTATAATTAACTCTATAATTTCTCGTCCTCATTTAAGAGACTTAGCCTAATGTGTAGTTAAGGAATCAAAGCTAAGTGCTCAACACGCACGGTCGAGTCAAAAATTACTCTTATTCTCGCCATCGGAAAACCTACATTCGTGTCTTCAAACACTTATGAAATATGAGAAAATTTTTAAAATTTGCCCATTTTTAGCCTTATTTTGCAACAAAACGATAAACTTTGGAAAGCGTGAAGGTTTGGCGAGGCAAGTATCTATTCACCCCCCATACTAAAGTTAAACATTGTCCTCAATGTTTCGAGTCTAGGAGTGCAAACAACCCCATACTAGAGACGTAGTCGAATGCCTAATCTAGCATGGAAAGGGTGTAACCAATAAGTAATAGCCGTTTATGAAGTGTGCTATAAACCTAAGGTTAGAACGTATAAGGATATATCATTTGGATATTGGGAAAGGTCTCCAAAGCAAACGATCGAGTGCTCCCATAAAACGAAACACGAGAGGCTCCAATCGTGAAGATCATGATCTAAAAACCACAATGCACAAACAACCACAGAACAAAGGTTGGAAGGGCACAAATCCCCTCACATTAAGTTAACTAAAAAGAAATAATATTTACATGGATAAGTATGAGAATTCCCCCACGAGGCACCTTGTTTTTGATAACCGAGTCAAAAGCTCGACTCGAATCCCCATAAATGTGATCAATTAGGGATAATCATGGTGTGGTCAATTTTTAGTGGGGCTTACATGATAAACAAGGCCCAAAAGTACGTGGAGTACTTTAAAAACCCGATAATCGTATACCGGGGTCAAAGATAGCGTCCTCGTTTTCGGATGAAAGACGAAACAACGCTACTTCAACACAAACCCCAATGGGGTAGAAGAAAATAGGAGAGAAGAAATAGAAGGGTGGGACAATGGGTAAGTCTCTAAAACATTGAGCTACTCGAGGTAGACTCGCACCAATCAAATGAAAAGATTTTCCATTTATTGCATCGGTGGAAGACCGAGATTTCCCTATATAAGCAATTCCAGGATCAAATATCTCGTCCTCGGTGGAGAAAGGGGAGGGAATATAAGGGGATTCCCCCACACTAAGTCCACACAAAGCATCGTCAAAAGGAGAAGACGAGCTTGTAGTACTCAATAAACGCGGTGATAACGGAGTTAGAGTTGTAGAAAAATCTTTTAAATCCAAGTTAAAATATTTTCCTTTTTCATCTTTTTCACTCTCCTTGTGAAAACCCAATTTGATTATGTCAAAAATATTTGGTGTATCTAAAGCAATGTTAGTCACACTAAAAATTCTCACATTTTGAAATCTTTTTGGTTTAGGTGGTGGTAAGTTTTCAAATCTTTTGTCAACAAAGAAAACCTCCCCATCGGGATCAACGTATTCATCATCCGAAGAATCACTCGAGATTGGAATCGTAGGCTTAACACTCTTAACCTCCACCGGCGGAGGGGACGGAACTTCATTTTTATCAACAACTCCTAAAACTCTATTTGAAATCTTTTTGCAAATGCTTTTGATGGGATTGACATTGTACAAAGATGTGATAGAATACACATGAGAAAGAGTGGAGTTTTGGGTTACATTAATGACGAGTTCTTCCTCATTGAAACGAAGAGTGATTTTTCTTGCATGCACATCGATAAGTGCTCTCGAGGTATCCAAAAAAGATCGACCTAAAATTAACGGAACTTTAGGATCGATAGGAATATCAACAACAATAAAGTCTGCAGGATAGTAGAACTTTCCAACTTTCACAAAGACGTCCTTGGCTACTCCACAAGCTAAAATCGTAGAATGATCGGCCATTTCGATTGACATTCTTGAAGGAGTGAGATTTGGAAGATTGAGCGATTTAAAAATCTCAAGAGCCATCAAATTAATACTAGCACCAAGATCGGCCAAGGCGTAGCATTCTTCCATGTCTTGGATAGCACATGGGATTAAAAACTTTCCAGGATCACCGACTTTTTGAGGTATGCGGCTTAGAAAAACCGATGAACAACTAGACGATTTTTGCAATTTCTCTTTGTTATTCAACATAATTTTGAAGTTCGCGGCAAATCGAGGCATCATGACTAAGGCGTCGGCAAAACTTATATTAAAATGCAAGTCACGAAACATTTTCATAAAGAGTTCAAATTGATAATTATTTCGTTCTTGTGCCTTTTCCTTGTCTCGTCTTGAAGGGTGGGGTAAAGGTGGTGTGGGTTGGGGCATAGGCAACGGCCTTGGAATCGCGGGTTCCATGATTGGTGTGGGTTCAACCGTATGTGTGGTTTGAGCGGTACTTCGTGGGATTTGAATGTGCTCCTTTTCTACCACAACCTCGGGTTCTTTCTCTTTTTCCTTCTCCATAGAAGTACTTGGACGAGAAATGGGTTCTTTGAAAGTTTTACCACTACGAGTAGTAATAACCTTCAATTCTCCTTTCGGGTTCATGATGGTATCACTAGGAAGACCACCCGAAGAAGAGGGCTTACACATGATAGCTTCAAACATCTTAGCCATACGGTCTTCAAATTTAGATTGCCTAGCATCCGCTTTTAACAACTCTTGCTTAATCTCATGTTGACCTTGCTCCATTTTTTGTTGATTTTGTTGGAGTCGTGTGACATTTCCTTCCATTTTATTAGCATGAGTTTTAAGTTCATTAGCAAGTTCGTTTTTAAGCTCGTTTTTCAACTCGGACCTTAAGCTAACAATTTCACGTTGCATATTGTCAAATTTAGCATCATTAGCCTTTGCATAATTCAAAAATTCTCCTTGAAGATTTTTGGTGTGATCGTTTTGAAAACCTTGGGCATTGTTTTGAAAATCACGGTTTTGGTTTTGGTTTGAAATTTGCCCATTACCACTTTGATAATTAACCTTGTTGTAATTTCTTTGATTTCCTTGGTAATTTCCACCTTGGTTGTTGTTGCGATAATTATTAGCATTTTGATTTGGTGGAGCTTGATTTTGGCGGGAACCTTGACCGATTTGGTTGTAAGTTCCCGTTGCTACATAAGCACTCGAAGTGTTACCATCCGCGGTAATGCACTCGGAAAGATCATGAGCTCCCCCACACGACAAACAACTCATAGAAACCGCTTTAACCGAAGCGGAATTCGAAGCTTCTTGAGCTTTCCAATGGGACATAAGAGTCGAAAACCTATCGAAAAACCGATTCTCCTCATTAGCTTCATCTTGCAAAGCATTGATACTACGAGACGATGATGAGCCCATTTTAGCAACACTCGGTGTGTGACAAGGGCTATAAACCTTAGACATATTCTCGATTATGACCAAAGCTTCTTCAACCGTTTTACACAAAAAATTACCACCCGCGGCGGCATTCAAATAATCTCTTTCATGATCATTAAGTCCATTGTAAAACGTGTCGATTTGGTGCAAGTCGGAAAAACCGTGACGAGGACATTCATGTAACATCTCCTTAAACCTATTCCAAGCCGTAGAAAAACTTTCATTTGATTCTTGTGAAAATTTAGAAATTTCATTTTTCAAATGCGTAGTCTTAGAGGGCGGAAAAAATTGGTTCACAAATTTCGAAACGAGATCCTTCCACGTCAATATAGAATTGGGTGGCTCTTTCTCTAACCAAATTTTAGCGGGCCCCGCTAAAGAATACGGAAAAAGCATCATCTTAATCGAGTCATTCGAGACATCCTTAAATTTGCACGTGGCGGTAAGACGATTAAATTGGAGGATATGGTTGTGGGGATTGTCCTTCTCATCACCACGGAATTTGTTGTTTTGGATCATCGACAACAAACCCGTTTTGACCTCAAAATTCTCCGCAAGGATTGCGGGAATCACAATAGCCTCTCCATAACCCTCGGTGGGTGCTTGAAGTAACTCCATCATAGTTCGATTCGCCATGGTTGGTGCTTCTCGTACAATGGGTTCGTCAATAGGAGACTCCTCACTAGAATGAGTTGGAGTGGGAGTTTTGTTCTTTCGTTTACGTGCACGTTTTGCTTTAGAGCGAGTTTGCATAAACGTCACGTACAACGAGAAGGCGAGCAAAGAAGATTCTTTTTGGTATTTTGTGTTTTTCAATTTTTTTGTTGTTTTTGATGGTATTAACTTTTTTGGAAATTGGTGAAATGTATTAAGTAGACAATAATCTACAAATCTCCTCCTTAATCAAATCTCTTGATTAAAGAAGCCTCAAGGAATGAAAACGATCACGTGGAGTGAACGCCTTCGATGACTTAAGAACGATGGTGGAACACCAAATCGTTCAAGAGGGTTTAATCAATAGAAACCAAGAAAATATATATGATATGTAATAATACTTTGGGCGGCAAAACCCTCGATTCACTCTCAAAATCAAATACGCACAAGCAAGCGGAGGAAACGAGGCGGCGCGAAGCACTTAAGAGCCTTTTTCCTTTAGGTCGTGAAATACAACCGCCTTATACCCACCTTATAGTTTGTATTATCAAAATCAAGCTTCACGAAAGTATTTATCTATTTTTGCCTTTTTCTTTGGTTTAAGATTCGAATACAATGATTGGGTAATGACCTCCCAAGTCAAGGTTGTGATTGCTCACGTATTTGGAGTACTTGTGAATTTATTGTTCTACGTATACAATATAGTAATAATATTCACACAAAAACCGAAAAACGATAATACGTATTAGTAGAGTGCTACTAATACAAATACTAATTATGGTTAGTATAAAAACAACAATGGTTCAATCAAAACACAACACGCCTCCCTGGCAGCGGCGCCATTTGATGTTGAGTACTTGTACACTTATTTTAGGAAAAACAAAGCGACAAAAGCGGGTAAGTATTAAGTATCACGTTTTGTGAAAAACGCGATTACTCGTCGTTGAGTTCGTTCTCGAGGAGGTATGGTGTTTAGCCAACAAATATATACGTTATTTATTCGAGTGATTACGTTTTTGGAAAGAAGGAAATAAAAGAAAATGAAAGCGGACTACGCTCAAAACGGACGAAAACGCGCAAACGTACGAACGTAAAAACGCGACCAAACGAAAAATTTTACCTAAAAAAATATTAAAAATTAATAAAATATTCTAAAAATCCTAACTAAGAAAACTACATAAACCAAAATTTTGTAAAAACAATTTAAATAATTAATATAAAATTATAAAGTTTAAAAAAAACTTAAAAATTAAAATAAATATATAATAAAAAAAATGCCAAAACCAAATTTTTTCTTTTATTTATTAATTATTCTTTTTTTTAAGATTTTTTTAATTATCAATACTATAGAAAAAGAAATTTTGAAAAAGGTTTTGAAATAAGCTATAAATAAGTTTCTTTTATGTTTTCGTAAAACGACAAAATAGTCGGTATTTGGGAATACTCGACTACAAGACCTCAAACTTTACTCAAGGGATGGAAAAGAGCTTTAAAAAAAACGTAGAAAAAGACAAAAGTGCAAAAGCTATACCAATATGCTCAAATGGTGAAATAAGCACGAAAAATAAAACGGAAACGTTGCGTTTGGCTAGTAAATCTTGAACCAAAACGTTTATATTTTGACAACTAGTAACGCACGTGAGAAAAACAAATAAGAGTACAAAAAAAAGGTGTTGCACGACTAGATTTAACAGAAAACTCAAATAAGCTGTAACGGGCTGCTTATAAGATAAAATAAACGAAATAAAAGAGCTTATAAAAAGTAATACAAAAGGAAATATTAACAAAAAACACAAGGAGAGCAGATGGTATGAGGGTGTGTCTCTGCGTCTCTTAGTTGTCTCAGGTCTGGGTTTCGAAACCCACCTGCTGCAACTTTTAGGATGTTTTTTTTCTCTAACTTGTTTCCCTGGATTAAACAATTTAACTAAATGTACAATCACAACAGTAACACAGAAATCGACTAGAGCAAATGGTTGCTGATTGATTCTTTGTGTTGTGTCTGTGTAGGCTGTGATCATGGGTTCAATACCAACCACTGACACTTTTTGCAATTGTTTATATTTTGCTTCTTTGTCATGGAATTGGACAAGCATATCACAGTATAGCAAATATAAATCAAAACATTAACACAGACACATAAAACAAGCCAATTGAACACATTAACCAAAAAAACAAACAGCAAGAAGAATAAAGCAAGCAAAGATTTTTATATATATGAGTGCTCCTTCCTCCCAACCTTTATACGACACAATTTACTGTCCCTAAACTGTTACTCATTTCACTTCTCCTGCACAAGACTACTGTATTTTCTCTTTTCTTTTCTCTTTTTTTTTTGGTTTTCTTTGTTTAGCTTTGGTACAAAGGCACATGGGAAGTCATAATAAGCCACATAAAAGTTGCAATTAAGCCTCAACAAGAACTCACAAGCACAGAGCAAGCTTAAAGGCAAATAGACACCCCTTTTTTTGGGTTCAAACGGTGGCTCTATTTAGCTTCTTGGTGAAACTTGAAAGTTACTTTGCTGTATAAGCTACAAAAACTACACAACGCCAACAAGCACCCCTAAGATCTATCAATTAACAGGTTCAAACTGACTAAACCTCAACCTCAGTCTATAAGAGGTCACTGCTTAAACGAATAAGCAGATGCAAAACTGTGGGGTGTACACTAGCAGATAGGTTCACAAAGTATGTGTGTAAGGACAAGTTCAGCTTATCGAAGATGCTCAAATAAGCACCTAAGTCCTCAAATCCTTGAAACAGATGATGAATACCTAGAAATCAGCTAGTGTGATGGATTTCAACTACGAAAACTTCCACATGAAAGTACCAGACCTTGGTGTATTTGGCGGCTTGGAGGTCTATTTTCGAACTAAGTGCGACAAAAATTTTGAGCATATGTGAGCTAGACTTGAGGCAAGTTATCAGAAAACTTCAAATGCACCTCAATGAATCTAAAACCCCTTATCCAAGACAGAAATAGCAACTCAAACTCCAAACATTATGAAAAATCAAAAAATCATATCAGAGACTTATCGTAGATAGATTGTTTTTTTTTTTGAATTTTCATTTACTTCAAACTAAGAGTGTATTATTACTAATTTAACTCTAATAACAATAATGAACAGTAAATCACCCACATAAACACATTTTAGAGAAAATTAAACACAAAAACAATGTAAGAAAAATGATGAGCAGTTACTACTCCTAATGCACAAAGGTATTTCTAGGTCCAATATTTGGCTTAACATAGTTATTCCAATAAGCACTTTCACAACACACTACCCCAACACAAATCGATAACTCCTATCATTCTACTAGTTTCCTTAATTTCAAATTCCAATTCCTCGAAATAGACTTAATATACCTGCTGGTCTGGGTAGTTTGGTGTTCAACACTTCATACAAATGTGTACACGTCTGTGTGTGTTGAGACCACCTTCACAACACAAAGCCAAAGATATTAAAACCTAACTAAAAGAAACCCAAATTCTAACCAAACCTGCAAGACCTAAATGCCTAATTCGCAAACTTAAAGCCAAAATCAACTAACATCCAACCTATGACAAATTTTCGAACAAATTTGGAAAGCAAATTTTCCTAAACAAACCTCAACTCTTTTTGTCTAAAACCACTTACCTATACCTCTTAAAGTTGTGCAGAGCTCAACTTGGCCTGAACATGGTATACACAGTCCACACCAAGTTCTCCCAAACACACCTTAAAGTTCTAGGCATGGAGTTTTTTACAAAACAGACTTTTGTAGAACCTTTGAACAACCAACTTTTATAAATGATTGTGTTTCATTATCACCCAACTATCAGATTAGACTCAAATGTTTCTCGCTTAATTAACAAAAACACAACATCACATGACTTCACATTCTTGGATAGAAAAGGCAAGAAAACGTACCTAAAGGGCACACATCCATACCCTTTTGGAAATGAGCTTATGTACACGCACGTGTACAAGCTTTCCAACCTGTTAAAACACAAGTAACAAAAAATAGCAATCTGATTTTTTTTTTACTTTTTATGAAAACCTTTCATAAACTCAAAACTTGAAACACTTAAAACCTCCTTGAAATCTTTCTCAGACAGAAAAGTAACTCAAAACAAACTTGTAAAAAAATGGAACTCAGATTTATCTCCTCAGTGTACCAACTTTAAAATAATTGAAACGGAATTACATTTACCTCAAAATACCAATTTTCATTAAACTTAAAAAGGATTACAATTCTAAGAGAAAATCTGGAACAAGGAAAATATAAAAGTCCTAAGGCTTTATATAGTAGCTACAAATATTCTAGAAACAAAAAGAACTACAAACCCTAATTGCTACGATTTTCCTCAAATGCCCTTTGAATATTCGGATCAAATTTAGAATATGCTGATTTTGAATCATGCCCTGTGATGATCTTGGAGCCTTGTGACTTGTACAACTGCTGATTTTTGATCTTGACCATCTATGATGTTGTGGGGATCACGTTTTTGCATCTCAAACGTTGATTTGGTCCAAGATGTCAGTTGAAAAGAGAACCCGTGATGTATGTGAGCTGTGAGGGGAACAGTGGGTGTGTGATGTCGTTTTCTGGTTTGGGGATTGGGATGAGGTTAATGGTAATCACCTTTCTGGAAACTATGGAGAATAATCATTAAGTGATTAAGGGTGAATGATTTTAGGGTTCATGGTGGATAAAAAGGGATTTTAATTTGGTTTAGGATAAACAGAAAGGATAAACATGTTTAAATGTTTTTGTTATTACCAAAATTGGGTTAAATGGGTTGCTGGTGGGTGGGTTTGGATAGTTTAATGGGTTTGTTGGGTAATATTGTTAAGTCAATTGAGCTTTTGGCATAATCTACCCTCCTACTAACAACAGCTATTAGTATTCTTTGCATCCACAGTCCTTGTTGTATTACACAGTTAGTCCTTTTTGATTTTCAAGGATAGTCCTTTGTGATGTTAGAGGACTAATTGTGTATTTCCTCAATCTTCAGGGGTCTCTCTTGTAAATTCTTCATCCTTCAAAGATATAAATTGATTCTTGGAGGGCCAAAATTGACAATTCTCTAAAGACGAGGAACCAAACTTGACAAATCTTCAAACTTGAGGGACGTTTTTTTTGAAAATTCAACATTTGGGTCCGGTTCATTGTATGGCTTCGTTTCCCGTGTTCGTTTTTGCTTGTTTCTTGTGATCTTTTGTCATTTTCTCGATATCCATACCTAAAACATACAATGAACAAACACAAGCATATATTTGGGTATTTTAATGATATTTAATGCATTTTAAGCCCTTTTGGACGATGAGACTATGTATAATTGCAGTCTCATCAGTTTTTAAAAAATTTCTAAAGCTTTGACTGAATTGACTTTGAAGAACAAACCGTTTGTCCGGGGAGATAGTCAAGATATAGCTTTTCAATTATTGAAGCAAAAGTTGTGTGAAACACCTATCCTAGCATTACCAAAAGGTAACGATGAATTTATCGTTTACTGTGATGAATCTATTCAAGGAATAGGAGCAGTGCTTATGCAAAGGAATAAAGTTATTGCTTATGTATCAAGGCAACTTAAACCTAATGAGAAGAATTATACTACTCATGATCTAGAATTAGGAGCAGTGATATTTGCTCTTAAAATGTGGAGACATTACCTCTATGGTACGAAGTGTGTAGTATTTACTAATCATAAAAGTCTTCAATATACTCTTCATCATAAGGAATTGAATATGAGACAACGACGTTGGTTAGAGTTACTTGCTGATACGATTGTGAAATTTGTTATCATCCAGGTAAAGTCAATGTAGTAGCTGATGCTTTAAGTTGAAAGGAGCGTGTTAAGTCGTTACGAGTTAGATCATTAATGATAACTCTTTTACCGAAGTTACCTACCCAAATTCTCGAAGTACAAAAAGAAGCACTTAAGGTAGAAAATGTAGAAGTTGAGATGAATGGATAAAGAATTTGAAATTCATCAAGATGGAATTCGTTGTATTAAAAATCATAGTTGGTTACCTGCCCATGGTAATTTACGAGATTTGATTATGCACGAGTCTCATAAATCGAAGTATTCTATACATCCTGGTTCTGACAAGATGTATCAAGATTTGAAGAAACTCTATTGGTGGCCTAACATGAAGGCAATCATAGAAGAATACATTAGTAAGTGTTTAACGTGTGCAAGAGTTAAATCAGTGTATTAAAATCCATCCGGACTGTTGATACTAATAAGTGTGTAAACACTTATCCTTTTGCCACTAAAATCAAGGAAAAACAAGACCTAAGCATGTGTTTTATATCGTAAATGTCGGAATTACGCGTGGTTTTGTGTTTTTGTGTTTAAATAGGTACAAATGATCAAAATAAGAGAAAACACGAGATTTCACAGTCAAATGTTGAGGAAAAGTCCAAAAAGAGACGAAGACAAAGTCATAAGACCAAAAGTGTGCCAAGTTCACAAAAACCGGCTAAATCGACACGGTTTTGAAGAAAAGATCAACAACGCCATTTTCAAGCTCGTTTTAGTGGATTCAATCATTAACGAAGATTTTGGGCCTTGTGGGTCCCACTTTTGCTTAATGGGCCCACAAGCCCATTTAAGGAATGATTAACCTAAACTAAATGGATCAATGTTATTAAAATGGCCTAAGCCCATTTGATAACAACCTATTTTTGGAAGGATTGGAAGATATTGGGCCAAAGCCCAATTACACTAACATGGGATGAAACGAATGAAATGAAAATACTATTTGCTAGTCAAGTTTCTTGGTCAGTCAACTTCACAACTTGGTCAAACCCACAACCCCACATCCGAAATAAATAAACCTAGCCCACACGTTTTGATAAAAACGTTTTAACCACTCACACAAATAAATACTCTTTGTTTACCCAACACACCCATTTCGTTAATAACAAAGTTCAGTTACTGTTTTCACCCACCATCTTCTTCTCCCCAAAACTCGCAGACTTCCCCAAACCCTAATTTTTTACTCTCAAAAATTACTCACCCAAATTTGGGGGTTTTACCCTAAAAAGTTAATTCACACCATGAGGGATTAAATCCCCATGAAAAACAGAAGCAGCACTCACTTGTGGTCCTCTTATCATGTCCAACATGGCCAAATCCTTTGATTTGATTGGCCATGCCACGTTCCATACCCAAACCCCCCAATAAAATTAAGCCACCTCACCCTCAAACAAGCACAACTAGCACAAAATTGCCAGCCTGGCAATCCAAGTGATTCAAGATCCATTCTCCATCGTAGATTGAAGAAACTGAAGAGAGAAAAGAAGAATGGTGGATTTAATGGCTCAAATTCAATGCTTACAATTGAAGCTATAAAGAGGGTTTCTTAGGGTTTCTCCTATAAAAACCCCTCATATCTGTAATTTTTGGTGTGCCTTTTCTTTATTTTAATTTTTATTTTATCAAAAATAGAATTAGGGTTAATTGTATTTTCTTTTTTAAAAAGTATTGTAATCGAAGTTTTATATTAATGGAATCTCAGTTTTATTAAAATTTGTGTCTCGTTTTAATTTACTGCAAGTTACTTTGATTTTATTTTGATTTAATAAATATTAAAGTAATTTAGAAAGGTATAATTCTTTCCCCACTGGAAAGATAAAAAAATAATAATAATAAAAAAATATAAAAATATATATTGGTTACTGTTCTTGGTTTAATGATGATGGAATTTGGGTAAATAAGGTGGTGTTGGTTCGTTTGATTTCGATTAATAGGGGGTACAACGCCCACCCTACTGCTCAACGGAAATCATCATAAGGTTTGTGTTCTTTTTATTTTGTTTATTTTATATGTTAAATGTTTATTTAGTTATTTTTATGATTTGAGTTTGAGATTTGAGTTTGTTTAAGCTTTGAGTTGTTGCTTGAATTTCTAAGCTGTTTGATCTGCTTTTTTTTGTCTCGGTTAGGCTTTAGCTTATTCTGGTATAATGTTTTAAGTTTGTTTAGTTTTAAGTTTTGTTTAAGCTGTTTCAAAATAAGTTTGTTTGTTTGTTTCGAATTATCATAGTTTGGATCTGCTTATTTAATTATCAGTCATATTTGTTTTGATTTTTGATAGTTACTGTTTGGTTAATGTTTATTTAGATTTGCTTAATAAGTTACTGTATTGTGTTTAGTTACTGTTTTGGAATAGTTCGAATCTGCTTATCATTTATCTGCTTAAGTTTATTAAAAAGTGTTCGTTTGAATCTGCTTATTAGTTTTGTCTCTGCTTATTTTTCGTCTGAGTGTTTAGATCTGCTTATAGGTTTCGCTTGTTTAGCTTTTTCAGTTTTTTTTTATTTTAGCTTATCAGTTTTAATTGCTTAATTGGTTTCTTTATTTTGGTTTGCTTATTTTTAATCTTATTAGCTTATATTTGCTTATCTGCTAGGACTGTTTAAGCTTATTTGGTTTACTTATATTACTGTTCTATCTGCTTATTCGAACTACAGATCCTTTTGATCTGTCAGTTTTGCAAATTCCAAAAAAAAATATTATTTAGCGTAATCTATCCCTCCAGGGACTCGAACCCTGGACCTCCTGTTCAGGGGTAATACGACTTAACCACTTGTGCTAGCACTCTTATTTGTGTATTTGTTTTGCAACGTTTAGTTAATCTAGGTTAATAAATTAGTGGCAGTTTAATTAAATTAGTTTAAATTCAAGTTTTTAAGTTAAATTAAATTTATATAAAATTTTTATTTCATTTTCTTTATTTCAGTTTTGAAAAATATAAAAAGTTTAAAAAAAATATTTTATTTACTTTTATATTTTTAATTTAGTTTTCAATAGATTTTTAAATTAGTTTATTTCATTTAATTAGATTTAAAATTAGATTTCATTTAAAGTTTTTAAAAAAAAATCATTAGTTTAAAATTAATGTCAATTTAGATTTAAGTTTTACTTTAAAATTAGTTTTATTTAAATTGTTTTAATAGTTTTTAATATTAGTTAGAATTTAGTCTAAAAATATACTAAAAATAGTTACCAAGAACAAATCAAGTTTTACGATTAACCGGATATCAAATTCGAGTAGAGTCGAGGAAAAACGAACTAAATAGAATTGCAAAACCCTAGTATTAAAATGGCGCCGCTGCCGCTTCGCTCGTACGATTGACGATTTTTCGTGAAGACGTTTGGATTTTGGGAACCGTTCGCTTTGAACGTTAATTTCCTTGCACAACAAAATCAAAAAACAAAAAAAAATCAAAAACTTAAAAATACAAAAAAATTAAAAAATCACAAAAGCAATTTCTTTCCTAAGATTTGGACAAAAAAAATTAAAAAAAATTAAAAAGTAATACTTTTTCCTAAAAGTATTACACCAAAAATATTACCTATTAGTGTTATTTTTTAGTTCAATTTCTTTCGATTTTTCTTATGAATATATATTTTTCTAAAAAAAAAACAAAAATATTTTTCTTTAGTATATTACGTAGCACAATAAATTTACCTACTTTTCAAATAAGCCTTAGTTGGGATTTCATCACCTAACTATTGTAGTCGCATCCATAACGAGAAAAAAGGGCAAAATAGATAAATACTAGTAAGACGTTTGAACTCGACATATACAAACTATAAGGTGGGTATAAGGCGACGCGCTATAAAAGGCCGTCTAAGGAAAAAGGTTTTTAAGTGCTTTGTGCCACCTCGTTTCCCCGCTTGCTTGTGCGTATATTAAGAGGGACAACCGATTATTGGTTTGCCAACTCAAGTAGTAATTAAGTATATATTTTTGTAGATTTTTCATATTGCTCCTCGAGTGGGAAAATATTTTTCCTCTCAAAGTCGACCGAGGTCACCTACCTCATTCCAAAGTTTTAATTGTATGCGCACTCGCGCGCATACATACATACCGATTGGTGTACCAAATTCTTCCAATTCTTCCAAAAAGAAGAAGAAGAAGAAAAACAAAAATACCATCATTAAAGCCGATCCCGAGAATCGAGCTTTCGACAATACGATGGCAACGGATAATCGACCAATGATTGAGATTCTACAATCTCACGTTGAAGGAAACGATGTCGCGATTGTGGTGCCGAATATTGGAGCAAATCATTTTGAACTTAAATCGGGTTTTATTCAAATGGTTTCCGTTACACCATTTTTAGGCCGTACTAATGATGACCCACACGCTCATATCAAACGTTTCATCCAATTAGCTAATAACGTAAATTACAATGGGGTGCCACAAGAGGCCATTCGCCTTCAACTCTTTCCTTTTTCCCTCGAGGGACAAGCCCGGATTTGGCTTGATAAGGAACCACCCCAAAGTATTACCACATGGATCGACTTAGAGACCAAGTTCATAAACTACTTTTTCCCACCATCACGGACTACTTCTTTAAGGAATGAGATCATTACCTTTGAACAACAATATGGGGAAACGTTTAGTGAGTCTTGAGATCGATTTAAAGAACTTTTGAGAAAATGTCACAACACGGTTTCACTAAAGTGCATCAAATTAATACGTTTTACAATGGTTTAACTCTAAATGACCAAGACTCACTTAATAGTGCCGCGGGGGGCAATATTCTTGTGAAATCAATGAACGAGGCTTGGGCCATAATTGAAAACAAGGCTAAAGTGCAAACCAAGAGTGTTAGGGCTACTATGGCAAGTGCTAGTACTAGTAATAATGAGATGACTAATCTAATTAAGGAGCTTACTTCAATTGTGAAACACCTTGCTCTAAAAACCGACGCCCTCACTACACATGTGAATGCCGTGAAAGAAAATTGTGAAACGTGTGAGACTTGTGGTGGACCGCATTCATACTTTAATTGTGACAAGGTTTACGATAATCAACAAGAAGTTTATGCTTATAATAACAATGAAAATGAGCGGATTCATTTCAAACCAAATGTTGATGTTAACCATTTGTCTTACAAGTCTAATAACTATTTGGCTCCCCCGGGTTTTGTAGCACCACAAAGACCACCCCCACCCGCCCAAAATAGGAACCAAGGTCCTCGATGGGGTAATTTTCAAGGAAATTCTAATCAACGGGGTTTTAATCAAAATCAAGGGAATTTTCAAGGGCAAAACCAAGGGTTCAATAACCAAAATCAAGGATTTAATAACCAAGGTCTTCAAAATCAAGGATTTAATCAAGGTTATAATCAATATCAAAACCAAGGTTTTCCTAATCAAGGTTTTCATAATCAAGGTTTTAACAATCAAGGGTATAATCAAATGAACATGCATAACCCTCAAATGGACTTGGTTCTACAAATATTGACCGACCATGAACGAATTATGAGAGAGATGCAAGAATCGACCGATAAGAAATTTTTGACTATGCTTCAAAACCTTCGTCCCCAAGGTGCCCTCCCTTCGAACACCATGACCAATCCTAGGGCTAATGTTAATGCTATTACTACTAGGAGCGGTAAGACCACCGTAGAACCTTCCTATCCCCCACCTAACCAAGGACCCGACATACCTTCTTCTTCGACGCAACCTCCTTCTTCTTCCACTTGTGACATACCACCCGTTATGCATTCGCCTACACCTTATGTTCCACCGATACCCAAATTTTCTACCACACCTTCGGTTCCCAAACCGGTTCCTTCACCCTCCATTTCTATTCCTCCTCCTCCTCCACCAAAGGATGTGAGTGAGCAATCCACTCCAAAGCCTTCATCTCAACCCAATATACCTTATCCCTCAAGGTTGCGGAAAGAGAAATTGAAGAATAAGGATGATATTCAAGTTTCGAACTTCCTAAAAATGTTCAAACAATAGAATTTTAATATCACCTTTGCCGAGGCGCTCGCTCACATGCCTAAGTATGCTAAGATGTTTAAAGACCTTTTAAGTGATAAGGAAAAGTTGCTTGATATTTCCAATACCCAATTGAATGAGAATTGTTCCACGGTTCTTTTGAGAAAATTACCGGTTAAGTTAGGAGATCCCGGTCGATTCCTTATTCCTTGTAATTTTCCGGGTGTTGAGAATTGTATGGCCTTGGCGGATCTCGGAGCGAGTATCAATCTTATGCCATTTTCCGTGTGGAAACAATTATCTTTACCCGAGCTAGTCCCCACTCGTATGACATTGGAATTAGCTAACCGTACGGTTGCTTATCCGGTGGGGATAGCCGAGGATGTTTTTGTAGGAGTCGAAAAATTCACTTTTCCCGTCGATTTTGTCGTAGTCGACTATGAAATGGATCCCCGTGTTCCCTTAATTGTGGGAAGACCCTTCTTGAGAACCGGGCGTACATTAATTGATGTAGCCGCGGGTGAGCTTATCATGAGGGTCGGGGATGACAAAATCGTCTTTAACATGGGTAAACTTTCCAAACTTCCCGATGAGCCTGAATCCGTGAATTACATCGATGTGCTCGACGAAGCATGCGAAGAACATTTTCATGAGGCTTGTACGAGCGGGGTTTCTCCTTTACCTCATGTTGAGACCGTAGCTTCTATTTCTCCTTCATTGACTCTATTTGGAGAAAGTGACTTTATTTTACAAGAATTTGAAGCGAGTTTAGGGGATGTGGATCTAATATATGACGATTCTCCCACCGATTGGGAAGAAGATATTCGTACCATTGAGAGACTTCTCAATGAGGACCATATTTCTCCACCTACCCCTAAGGAAGTTACAAACGATTATCCTAATTTGACTAAGCCTTCCACCGACAATCTACCGGATTTAGAGCTTAAGGATTTACCGTCCCATTTAGAGTACGTTTTCTTAGAGGAGGATAATAAGTTGCCCATCATTATTGCTAAGGACTTAAAAAAAGATGAAAAATCCCGACTTATCGATGTGCTTAAAAATCATAAGAAAGCAATTGCTTGGAAAATCTTCGACATTCGCGGAATTGATCCTAATTTTTGTACACATAAAATTCTCATGGAAGATGACTTTAAACCCGCAATCCAAAATCAAAGAAGGGTTAATCCAAAAATTCATGAAGTCATTTAGAAAGAAGTTATCAAACTTCTCGATGCCGGAATAATTTACCCTATCTCGGATTCGCCATGGGTTGGTCCCGTCCATTGTGTGCCTAAGAAAGGCGGAATCACCGTTGTTCCCAATGAAAACAACGAGTTGATTCCTACTCGACTCGTAACGGGTTGGTGAGTTTGCATCGACTATCGTAAGCTCAATGATGCCACTCGTAAGGATCATTTCCCTCTCCCTTTCATGGATCAAATGCTCGAGCGTTTAGCGGGTAATGATTTCTATTGCTTCTTAGATAGCTTTTCCGGATATTTTCAAATCCCTATCGATCCAAAAGACCAAGAGAAAACCACATTCACTTGTCCCTATGGAACATTTGCTTACAAAAGAATGCCTTTCTGCTTATGCAATGCTCCCGGGACTTTCCAAAGGTGTATGATGGCGATATTTCATGACATGGTTGAAGAAACTATGGAAGTCTTTATGGACGATTTCTCGGTCTATGGTGATTCTTTCTCTTCTTGCCTTGCTAATTTAGAACGTTTGCTTAAACGGTGTGAAGACACTCGTCTCGTTCTTAATTGGGAAAAATGCCATTTCATGGTAAAAGAAGGCATCGTCCTCGGTCATAAAATTTCCAAAGCCGGTATCGAAGTCGACCGTGCTAAAGTTGATGTCATTGCTAAGTTACCTCCAGCTACCACCATCAAAGGAGTTAGAAGTTTTTTAGGCCATGCGGGATTTTATCGACGTTTCATCCAAGATTTCTCGAAAATAGCTCGTCCAATGACTCATCTCTTAGAAAAGGATGCTCCTTTCATCTTCTCTCAAGAATGTCTCGACTCTTTAGAACTTCTTAAAGGTAAATTAACTAAGGCACCGGTCTTAGTCTCTCCAAATTGGGAGTTACCTTTCGAGCTCATGTGCGATGCTAGTGATTTCGTGGTAGGAGCGGTTTTAGGTCAACAAGTTAAAAAAAATTTCCAACCCATTCATTATGCTAGTAAGACAATGACGGGGGCTCAATTGCATTATACCACTACCGAAAAAGAGCTTTTAGCCGTAGTGTATGCTTTTGATAAATTCCGCCCCTATCTTGTGCTTTCCACCACCATCGTTTACACCGATCATTCAGCCTTGAAATACGTGTTGACTAAGCAAGATGCTAAACTGAGACTCCTTCGTTGGGTTTTGCTCCTACAAGAATTTAAAATCGAAATTCGTGATAAAAAGGGAGCAGAAAACCTAGTCGCGGATCATCTTAGTAGACTTGAGGATCCTTATCAAGGGGAATCTCCAAATCAAGAGATTAATGAATCCTTTCCCCTTGAGACCTTAATGTCTATTAATTCCAATCTTGATGATACCCCATGGTTTACGGACATTGCAAACTATTTGGCGGGTGGTGTTCTTATCGAAGGGTTATCGTCCCAACAAAAGAAAAAATTCTTCAAAGACGTTAAAACTTAATATTGGGACGACCCTTATCTTTTCAAGCAATGTGCGGAGTTAATTATTCGTAGATGTGTTGATGGGCCGACGGCTTTACAAATCCTTGAAGCTTGCCATAAAGGACCCACCGGTGGTCACTTTGGTCCTAATTACACCGCTAAAAGAGTTTTCGACTCCGGATTCTATTGGCCCTCCATTTATCATGATGCACATGAAATGGTTAAGCATTGTGATGCTTGCCAAAGACAAGGCAAGATCACACATAAAGATGAGATGCCTCAAAATTTCATCCAAGAGTGTGAAATCTTTGACGTATGGGGCATCGACTTTATGGGGCCATTTCCATCATCGAAAGGAAACAAGTACATCCTCGTAGCCGTTGACTACGTATCCAAATGGGTTGAAGCAAAGGCTTTACTTACTAACGATGCGAGGGTGGTTGTTAACTTCTTGAAACAATTGTTTGATCGATTCGGTGTGCCTCGTGCTATTATTAGTGATCGCGGGACTCATTTTTGCAATTATCAATTTGCACGAGTCATGGCTAAGTATGGTGTCAATCACAGACTTTCCACCGCGTATCATCCTCAAACTAATGGATAAGCCGAGGTTTCTAACCGTGGTCTTAAGAGAATCTTAGAGCGAACCGTGGGAAAGCATCGTGCCTCATGGGCCGATAAATTAGATGATGCTTTGTGGGCTTTCCGTACCGCTTATAAGACACCTATAGGTTGTACCCCTTATCGCCTTGTGTATGAAAAGGCGTGCCACCTCCCTATTGAGTTGGAGCATAAGGCTTATTGGGCCTTGAAATGGTCTAATTTTGACATAAACAAAGCCGGTGATCATAGGAAAATCCAACTCAATGAACTCAATGAACTTAGGAATGAGGCTTATGAAAATTCATTAATCTACAAGGAGAAGACTAAGATCATTCATGATTCCAAGATTAAAAACCGAGAGTTCCATGTTGGTGATCAAGTTTTACTCTTTAACTCTCGGTTGAAAATCTTTTCGGGTAAACTTAAGAGCCGTTGGTCCGGTCCGTTCACCGTGGCCCAAGTCTTCCCTTATGGCACCATTGAGTTATCCCAACCAAATGGGCCCAACTTTAAGGTGAATGGCCAACGGGTTAAGTTGTACTATGGAGAGGACATCTCTCACGAGATGATTCCACCCCTCTCCACATTTCCCTTGAATTAATTCGGGAAATCGAGTCGAGCTAGAGACTCGTGATAAATAAATCAAGCATCGTATAACTAGGTTAGATTTTTACCTTTACCATCCTTTCCACCCTTTTTCACCTTCATCCATTTCCACCAATAAGTGTAGGGGGAGCCAAGTAGGTTGTTTGTGTGTTGTGATGTTGTGCAGGGACATGTGCTTTGATGATCCACTTTTGGTACTTTTGACGCGACCCGTGATCCCGTGTTCCCGGTTCTATCAAAACTATTGTGATTCATACTTGTATATAAATAAAACGAATAAATGTAATCACTTTAGTTGTCCCTTCCTTAGCTCGATTTTAAACAACGTACTCAATGTCCTAAGTGTAGGGGATTTTATTCTCCCACATGCTTAAACATTGAGGACAATGTTTATATTAAGTGTAGGGGGGACTTATATCGAATTTTAGTGGGCTTTTCCATGAATTTGACCCCATTTAACCAGAAAATTTAATTTCAAATTTTTGATCTATTTTGGCCTAGTAGTATTTTTCATTTATTTTCTTTTCTTTTGTCATCGCATCATATTTATATTTTCCATTTCAAGAATAAAGTCAAAAATAAAAAAATGAATAAATAAATAAAATGGTTTTAACAAGTTTAGATGTCTTTGATATATTAGGCCCGTCGTGAATATTTTGACTCAACCCGAGTTTACTTATCCAAGTTTACTCTAGCTAGTATCCTTAACCATATGGACCTTAATTGGTTTATTAGGCTAAGCATCCACGAGTCTCATTCCTTGAGATTTTAGATTATGGAGAACGAGAGATGATAGAGTTGATAATAAGTTTAAAAGTTAATTTTTGCTTATATGGTTTTTGTGGCTCTTTCTTCTCGCTTGTATATTTAATTGCTTAATAAATGAGGATTCTTGCGGTGTAGATTCGATATCTTAACTCTTAGCCAAATCTTTATTCTCATTGTAATTAAAGCACGAACACATTGAGGGTGCCAGCGTTGTGGACTTCCGACTAAGGTGGCTCATAACCACTAAGTAGGCGGTATTCAGACCATGGGACCGCGGAATTTGGCCTACTATATATATCATATATAAAGAAAGAATAAGATTAAAACATGACCTCAAGGAGCCTTAGGGTGTGGGGCATGTAGCACGAACCTTGTCATTAGAGCCTTAGGGTGTATGGCATGGTAAGTGTTGAATACAAATTGATCAAATAAATCAATTCCCTCGTTTACCGTTCAAGGAGCCTTAGGGTGTGGACAATAGACGGGGAGCATGTTTACATCTTAAAGAGCCTAAGGGTATATGATGTGAACTTGCTAAACTCCACATAAAGTCTACATGACTTTGGAGGAATAACTAATAAGTAGTACTATTTGGCCAAATTTTGGGTCCGGGAATTTATTCCCCAAATCGTGTTAAATCATCCTTGATGTGGGCTTACTTTAGTGACAACGTTTTTGAGGACGAGGTTAGGTTTTGAGTGTCGGGTTTGCACCGTTTGGCTTTCATTTTTGGAATAATAACTATCAAATAAGTCAAATGAGCCTACGGGTGAATGACAATCAATAAAAACTAGAGATACAAAGTAGGAATTGGAGAAAGAGTATTACACAATTGTCTTATATAAGTGATTTTAACTTGAGGACTTATGGTAAACAATGATCTCGTTTTTAAGCTTGGTATGGGGAACGTGAAACTTGAGGGTGATTAATATTCATAACACCAAAGCCCTAATTTAAGTCTTAGATCTCGTTACAAGTTTCTTCCATCAAATAATTTCCAAGTTAATAAATCGTTATAACTTTTGTTTCCTTTAAAGTTTTTATCTTTTCATCGTCGTAGTAGTAGTAATAATAATAATAAAGGCCGAGTTGGATTAATTATGAGAGAAATGTAACTTAATGCTTTAAAACTATGCATTGCATGGGGTCATTGCAATGGTCAAGTGTAGGGGATTTAATAAGTGTGTAAACACTTATCCTTTTGCCACTAAAATCAAGGAAAAACAAGACCTAATCATGTGTTTTATATCGTAAATGTCGGAATTACGCGTGGTTTTGTGTTTTTGTGTTTAAATAGGTTCAAATGATCAAAATAAGAGAAAACACGGGATTTCACAGTCAAATGTTGAGGAAAAGTCCAAAAAGAGACGAAGACAAAGTCATAAGACCAAAAGTGTGCCAAGTTCACGAAACTGGCTAAACCGACACGGTTTTGAAGAAAAGATCAACAAAGCCATTTTCAAGCTCGTTTTAGTGGATTCAATCATTTACGAAGATTTTGGGCCTTGTGGGTCCCACATTTGCTTAATGGGCCCACAAGCCCGTTTAAGGAATGATTAACCTAAACTAAATGGATCAATGTTATTCAAATGGCCTAAGCCCATTTGATAACCACCTATTTTTGGACGTATTGGAAGATATTGGGCCAAAGCCCAATTATACTAAAATGGGATGAAACGAATGAAATGAAAATACAATTTGCTAGTCAAGTTTCTTGGTCAGTCAACTTCACAACCTGGTCAAACCCACAACCCCACATCCGAAATAAATAAACCTAGCCCACACGTTTTGATAAAAACGTTTTACCCACTCACACAAATAAATACTCTTTGTATACCCCACACACCCATTTCGTTAATAACAAAGTTCAGTTACTGTTTTCACCCACCATCTTCTTCTCCCCAAAACTCGCAGACTTCCCCAAACCCTAATTTTTTACTCTCAAAAATTACTCACCCAAATTTGGGGGTTTTACCCTAAAAGGTTAATTCATACCATGGGGGATTAAATCCCAATGAAAAACGGAAGCAACACTCACTTGTGGTCCTCTTATCATGTCCAACGTGGCCAAATCCTTTGATTTGATTGACCATGCCACGTTCCATACCCAAATCCCCCAATAAAATTAAGCCACCTCACCCTCAAATAAGCACAACTAGCACAAAATTGCCAGCCTTGCAATCCAAGTGATTCAAGATCCATTCTCCATCGTAGATTGAAGAAATTGAAGAGAGAGAAGAAGAATGGTGGATTTAACGGCTCAGATTCAATGCTTACAATTGAAGCTATCAAGAGGGTTTCTTGGGGTTTCTCCTATAAAAACCCCTCATATCTGTAATTTTTGGTGTGCCTTTTCTTTATTTTAATTTTAATTTTATCAAAAATAGAATTAGGGTTAATTGTATTTTCTTTTTTAAAAAGTATTGTAATCGAAGTTTTATAATAATGGAATCTCAGTTTTATTAAAATTTGTGTCTCGTTTTAATTTACTGCAAGTTACTTTGATTTTATTTTTGATTTAATAAATATTAAAGTAATTCAGAAAGTTATAATTCTTTCCCCACTGGAAAGATAAAAAAAAATAATAAAAAAAAATATAAAAATATATATTGGTTACTGTTCTTGGTTGAATGATGATGGAATTTGGGTAAATAAGGTGGTGTTGGTTCGTTTGATTTCGATTAATAGGGGGTACAGCGCCCACCCTACTGCTCAACGGAAATCATCATAAGGTTTGTGTTCTTTTTATTTTGTTTATTTTATATGTTAAATGTTTATTTAGTTATGTTTATGATTTGAGTTTGAGATTTGAGTTTGTTTAAGCTTTGAGTTGTTGCTTGAATTTCTAAGCTGTTTGATCTACTTTTTTTTGTCTCGGTTAGGCTTTAGCTTATTCTGGTATAATGTTTTAAGTTTGTTTAGTTTTAAGCTATGTTTAAGCTGTTTTAAAATAAGTTTGTTTGTTTGTTTCGAATTATCATAGTTTGGATATGCTTATTTAATTATCAGTCATATTTGTTTTGATTTTTGATAGTTTCTGTTTGGTTAATGTTTATTTAGATTTGTTTAATAAGTTACTGTATTGTGTTTAGTTACTGTTTTGGAATAGTTCGAATCTGCTTATCATTTATCTGCTTAAGTTTATTAAAAAGTGTTCGTTTGAATCTGCTTATTATATTTGTATCTGCTTATTTTTCGTCTGAGTGTTTAGATCTGCTTATAGGTTTCGCTTGTTTAGCTTTTTCAGTTTTTTTTTTATTTTAGCTTATCAATTTTAATTGCTTAATTGGTTTCTTTATTTTGGTTTGCTTATTTTTAATCTTATTAGCTTATATTTGCTTATCTGCTAGGATTGTTTAAGCTTATTTGGTTTACTTATAATACTGTTCTATCTGCTTATTCGAACTACAGATCCTTTTGATCTGTCAGTTTTGCAAATTCCAAAAAAAAATATTATTTAGCATAATCTGTCCCTCTAGGGACTCGAACCCTGGACCTCATGTTCAGGGGTAATACGACTTAACCACTTGTGCTAGCACTCTTATTTGTGTATTTGTTTTGTGATGAGATGGCATTTATACATGATCTCATCGTTCTTTTCGGGCTTTAAATGCATAAAAATGTCATAAAATACCATATATATGCTTGTGTTTGTTTACTTGTGTATTTTAGGTATGGATATCGTGAAAAAGACAAAAGATCACAAGAAACAAAGAAAAACGGACACGAGAAACGAAGCCGTACAAAGAACCTGGCCCTAGATCATGTTTTATCCAACAAATACCCTTGAAGAATTAAAGACATGCAAGATTGATCCTCAATGAATGAAGAATTGACACTTAAAACCCTTGTATATTGATAATTACAAGTTTGGTCCCTTAAGTTTGTCAAAATTACACAAATGGTCCTTCAACTTTGAAGAAATGGCAAGTTTAGTCCCTCAATAATTCTAAATTGCCAATTATGGTCCCTCACGAAGTTAAAGTTGCATTGAAGACCTTTGAAGATCAACAATGTCCAAGATCAGCCCTTGAATTATCTCAAAATGTCAAAAACAACCCTTTGAAACCTTTTTCCAAAGTTTGGTGCCAAAATTGTCAAGTTATGAAAGATATTAACAAAGGAAAAGAAGTTTTGTTGGCTGAAAACGTGTTATACCTATTTTCCCAAAACACAAGGACCAAAACTGCCAAATCCCAAAGTTTGAATTCCTAATAACGCGGGTAACAATTACTGTTTGGATTTTACCACCAAGAACACCTCTTTTACCCAGGATTAAAAAAGAGGAAAACAAAGGGGAAAACAAAATTGGCTATACCCACCTGTGATTCACATCACCTCAATCAAATCCCACAACAAAAATCTTAAATCCCACTACCAGAATGATACCCCCATTCCCACTCACAATACGACACCTAGCATTTGATCATGACATGGCAAGATCAATGAACCAAAACCTTTCCTTTGTCACCAAGCACTAAACAAACGTCCATGATTCACCCAAACCAGCTGGCAACACGCCTAGAAGATTCTGGAAATTCAGTTCTAGGGTTTGTGAATAGTGTTAGCCTTGGCATTTGCCTATAAAAGGAGACCTTAACATGTGAGAGTCCCTTTGTTCCAATTTTAGGCTATTAAATCTTTGTAATTCCTTTTTAATTAATAAAATTTGATTTTCTGCATTTTGAGAAATCTCTTTTATATTTTGTTAAAAGTTGGTGTTAGAATAGCCTGATTCTGAGTTCCATTTACATGTTTGAAGGTTTTTGAGGCAAAGTTTTAGTTGATAAGGCTTGGGTTTCAAAAATTAGAAAGTTTGGTTTATTTTGATCTCACTTGTTGCTTTGTTCTTCTTAGCAGCATTGGAAGCTGGTACTTATTCTGCTAGTACCTCAGCTCAAACAATCCAAGGCCTGGATGTAGGTCTTGGAGGTTTGCACCTTCTTCCCTTTTCAATTTCTCTCTTATTTTTCTGAATTTTGTGATATTGGCTTGTTTGTTCTTGAATATATCATTTGGTGGTTGATTATTGTTAATCTGGTGTTGTTTGATGATATTGAAGTGTTTGAGGTTTGATTTGTGCTTTGAATCTGGATGATCCTTTGAAAAATTGTGAAAACGAGTTTTTAAGGGGTGTTTGGGTCAACTGCATAGATTGGATTTGTGGTGTTTTGAGTGGTTGTTTGTTGTTGCTATCTGCTAGTACTTGTGTATCTGATATACTTGGTTGCTTTGCTGCACATTTTGTGGTTTGAAACACCTTGATTCATAAATAGGGTATAAAATCTTGTTTACTTGGTAAAATTGGCTAGGATTTTGAGAACACCTAGATCTAATCATAGACTAGGGTTAAAAAGTGTTAAATCTAGGTTAACTACACCAGGGAAGGAGATTTGAGTGCCTGAAATTGGATCTAGTGTCAAATAGATCAGCAAATAGGTTTCTGCATATGCACCTTGTTCATTAGTAACTTTATCTGCTTTGATCTGCTTATTTACTTTGATTCAGTGTTTGATTTAAGTTTATTTGTGCTTATTCATAGTTTATATAGCTTGTGTATGCATCCTGTTGAGTTTGGTTGGCTTATTCATGCTAAAACTGCTTATTAAGTGCACAACTGCTTATTTCATATGTCTGTGCATGATCTGGTGACTGTTTGATCATTTGTGGCTTATTCTGTGAACCATTTTTGGATTTTCTTGTTGCTATTGACTCCTTGTGATTCACTGATCACAAGGGTGCCCTTGTTTCCAATTGAATCCAACTAAATCTCTCTAAAAAGCTTGGTCAAATAGTCAAAGCAGTGGGAATTCCTTTCCCCTGCTAGTTACCACTGCTAGTGTTAATTGGGTTTCAGCTTATCAATAAGCTATAATTGCTTATTTTAACCAGCAACAACTTGGATTTTGTAACAGGTGCTCATCATTTGACCCATTTGTTCATACTAGAGCATTTGGTGTGTTGACTTTAGGGTTTGACTAGAAAACCAACTTAATTGACTTTTTCATAAGTGCTTATTGGCTTATTCTGGCTTATTGGTTTAGCTTATTGGAATTTTATTGATTGTTTTGGCTTATTGAGTGTGCTTTTTCAAAATTTCTTTTTACAGATCTCATAATCATCCCAAAAGAAGGTTGTGTGTCAAATTAGAGCTTGTGGCATTAGCTTATTGCTTAATGGGCTGAAAAGCCCAATAAGAATAAGCTGTTTGCTTATTAAGCTGTGATAAGCTCACATTCAGCTTTTGGGCCTTTAGAGTTTTGTGTTTAGAATCAAATTTTAAGTCAGATAGGGCTTTTCCAAGTCAATTGGGCCAAGTTTGACTTTTTGGGCTAAAAAGCCCATTTAGGTTGACTGTTTTTGGTTTTGGCCCATTTGAGGGACAATAGGGGTATTCTGGTCATTTCACTTTGATTTTCTGTTTATTTAGGTTAAAATAAACTAGTTTGCAAGTTTTTAGAATTTTTTTATAATTTTTAGATTTTTAATATGATTTTATTATTATTTTATTATTATTTTTCAAATTTCACATTTTCCAACTTTTTACATTTTTCTTAGCTTAAATACATTAAAATAGGATTTTTACAACTTTTAGAATAATCTTATCTCTTTTAGATTAATTTTTATATTTATTTTAAGTTTTAATAGTTTTTGAATCATTTTAAATAGTTTTTGTTAGTTTAAAAATTTCTAAAAATAGTTTTTAATCTTTTTAGATCATTTTAGAGGTTTACCATTTGATAAATCTTTATTTGGGCTTTTTGATAATTTATTTGATTTTTAGGGCTTTAATTAGCATTTAAAAATTGAATATTTAATTATTTAAAAGGTTTGAAAAAGTTTTGATCATTGGTAAACTCTTAGTTTATTTAATTTGATTTTTGGTGAATTTTTGGTAATTTTTAGAATTAATTTTTATCTTTGTAGTTTTTACGGTTTTACGTTTTATCGTTGTAGTATTAATTTCACGTCTTCGTCATTTTCTTTTCTCATCCCCTTCTATTAATCTCAAATCATTTACATCTTAGTCACACACATATACTTCCTTGGGAAACGAACTTTCACCTTTGGGTCATTAGTGTTTACGTTTTCCTAAACGTACACTTAATACTTACCGCTTTTACGCTCCTTTTCCTAAAGGACGTAATTTTACTCCAATCATTTTGGCGCCGCTGCCGGGGAGGTGTGTCGTGATTAATTTGCATTTTTGTTTTTAATATTAACCATAAATGGTATTTGTATTGGTAGAAATCTACTAATACGTATTATCGGTTTTATTGGTTTTGCTTGTGAAAATATTATTACTATATTGTATTAAGTATCACAACAAATAAACAATATCTCCAAAAGTGTGAAAACACAACCTTAATAGGGATTTGATCTCCTAATTATTGTATTCGAATCTCAAACAAAAAGAAAAAGGCAAAAATAGATAAATACTTTCGTGAAGCTCGATTTTGAAAAATACAAACTATAAGGTGGGTATAAGGCGGGTATTATAAAATATACCCTAAGTAAAAAGGCTCTTAAGTGCTTCGCGCCGCCTCGTTTCCCCGCTTGCTTGTGAGTATTTTGAGATTGAAGGCTAATCGAGGGTTTTGCCGCCCAAAGTATTATTACGTATAATATATTTGCTTGGTTTCTTTGTGATTAAACCCTCTTGAACAATTTGGTTTTCACCAAAGTTCTAAAGTCATTCGAAGGCGTTCACTCCACGTGATTGTTTTCATTCCTTTGAGGCTTCTTTAATCAAGAGTTTGATTCGAGGAGAGATTTGGTAAATTGTTGTCTACGAAGATACACCAAAATCCAAAAAAATTAAAAACAATCAAAAACACAAAAAAAATTGAAAATTCACAAAACACCCAAAAAGAATCTTCTTTGCTCACCTCCCATTCTTCGTGAAGTTTATGATCACTCGTAATCAAGAAAAACGAGCTCGTAAACGTCTTCAAAAGCAAGCCAATCAAGAGACGTTGATTGAAGAACAACCTCCAATTGTTGAACCTATTGTAGAACAAGAAGTCGTCATGGCTAATCGTACTATGATGGAGTTGCTACAAGCACCCACCGAGGGTTTTGGAGAGGCCATTGTGATTCCCACCATCCTTGCGGAGAATTTCGAGATTAAGACGGGTTTAATGTCGATGTTACAAGCAAATAAGTTTAGAGGTCATGAGAAAGACAACCCGCACTATCACATTAGGAATTTTAATCGTCTCACCGCTACTAGCAAGTTTAAGGATGTTCCACATGACGCCATTAAGATGACGTTGTTTCCATACTCGTTAGATGGACCCGCAAAAATTTGGCTTGAGAAAGAACCGCCAAATTCGATTTTGACATGGGGTGATCTCGTTTCTAAGTTTGTGAACAAGTTTTTTCCACCATCTAAAACAACACATTTGAAAAATGAGATTTCACGATTTGTGCAAAGAAATAATGAAAGTTTTTCAATGGCATGGGAACGCTTTAAAGAGATGTTACATGAATGTCCACACCATGATTTTTCGGAATTGCATCAAATTGATACTTTTTATAATGGACTTAATGATCATGAACGAGATTACTTGATAGCCGCCGCGGGTGGTAATTTTTTGTGCAAGACGACCAATGAGGCTTTACAAATCATCGAGAATAGATCTAAGGTTTATAGCCCTCGTAACACATCGAGTGTTGCCAATTTGGGTTCGTCATCGTCGTCATCGTCTCGTAGCATTAATGCCTTACATGATGAAGCTAACGAGGAAAATCGGTTTTTTGATAGATTTGATAATCTTATATCCCATTGGAAAGCTCAAGAAGCTTCAAATTCCGCTTCGTTTAAAGCGGTTGCTAAGAGTTGTTTGTCTTGTGGTGGAGCTCATGATCTTTCCGAGTGCATTACCGCGGATGGTAACACTTCGAGTGCTTATGTAACAACGGGAACTTATAACCAAAACGGTAAAGGTTCCCACCCAAATCAAGCTCCACCAAATCAAAATGCTAATAACTATCGAAACAACAACCAAGGTGGCAATTATCAAGGCAATTCACGTAATTACAACAAAGGGAATTATCAAAGTGGGAATGGACAAGTCACTAATCAAAACCAAAACCGTGATTTTCAAAACACTACACAAGGTTTTCAAAATGCTCACACTAAAAATCTTCAAGGAGAATTTTTGGATTATGCTAAAGCAAATGATGCTATGTTTGATAACATGCAACGTGAGATGATTAGCTTAAGATCCGAGTTGAAAAACGAGCTTAAAAATGAACTTGCTAATGAACTTAAAACTCATGCAAATAAAATGGAAGGAAATGTCCTACGTCTTCAACAAAACCAACAAAAGATGGAATTAGGACAACATGAGATTAAGCAAGAGTTGTTAAAAGTGGATGATAGGCAATCAAAATTTGAGGACCGAATGGCTAAAATGTTAGAAGCAATCATGTGTAAACCCTCTTCCTTGGGTGGTCTTCCTAGTGATACCATTGCAAACCCGAAGGGAGAAATGAAGGTTATTACTATACGAAGTGGTAAAACTTTCAAGGAGCCAATCTCTCGTCCAAGTACTTCTACGGAGAAGGAAATCGAGAAAGAACCCGAGGTGATGGTCGAAAAGGAGCACATTACAATCCCACGAAGTACCGCTCAAACCACACCTACGGTTGAACCAATACCAATTGTGGAACCCGAGATTCCAAGGCCGTTGCCTAATGTCCAACCCACACCACCTTTACCCTACCCTTCGAGACGAAACAAAGAGAAATTGCAAGAACGTAACAAACAACAAATCGAGCTTTTTATAAAAATGTTTCAACAAGTGCATTTTGATGTGAGTTTAGCCGACGCGTTGTTATATATGCCTCGTTTCGCTTCCACTTTTAAAAGTATGATGAGCGATAAGGAAAAGCTTTCAAATCTTGCTAATTGTTCTTCGGTTTATCTTAACCGCATACCGGAAAAAGTTGGTGACCCCGGAAAGTTTCTCATTCCTTGTGACATACAAGATATGAAAGAATGCCTCGCCTTGGCCGATCTTGGTGCGAGCATTAATTTGATGCCATTTTCCATTTGGAAATCGCTTTCGCTTCAGGCTCTTATTCATTCGAACATGTCTATCGAGATGGCCGATCATTCTACGATTTTAGCATGTGGAGTAGCCGAAGATGTTTTCGTGAAAGTGGGGAAGTTCTACTATCCCGTTGATTTTATAGTAGTTGACATCCCCGCGGATCCTCAAGTTCCTCTAATTTTAGGTCGTTCAATTTTAGACACTTCGAGATCGCTTATCGATGTTCATGCAAGAACTATCACTTTGAGATTCAACAAAGAGGAACTTGTTATAAACGCTACTCAAAACTCGAAACCTTCTCATGTTTATGCAATCGCTACCATCAATCACATTGACATCGTTGATGTGGTTTGCGATGAATTTTCACAAGAAGTGTTAGGTTTTTCCGATAGCTTGTCAAGTGGCAATCCCACTATTTTGGATCCGATTCTTGCTAATTCTACACCAAATCTCACTCCATTCCAAGGAGGCGATCTCACTTCAAATGAAATCGACAATGAAGATGAGGTGTTGATTAGTGATGATACTTCTATTCCACCATTTCTTCTGCCGATGGAAGTTATGAGTGTTGAACCAAAATCTTCAATCGAGGAACCACCTATCCTTGAATTGAAAGATCTTCCTTCTCACCTTGAATATGCATTCTTGGAAGGTGATGACAAGTTGCCGATTATTATTGCAAGAGGTCTTGCTAATGATGAAAAAACCGAGCTCTTGAAAGTTCTTAAAGCTCATAAAGGGGCAATTGCGTGGAAAATTTCCGACATTAAGGGTTTTGACCCAAAATTTTGTACTCACAAGATTTTAATGGAGGAGGACTACAAACCCGCAATTCAAAGTCAAAGAAGGGTGAATCCCAAAATTCACGATGTCATTAAAAAGGAAGTGTTGAAACTCCTTGACGCGGGAATGATTTATCCTATTTCCGATAGCCCATGGGTGAGCCCAATCCATTGTGTCCCTAAAAAGGGAGGAATGACCGTTGTGCCTAATGAAAACAACGAGTTAATTCCCACTCGTGTTGTGACCGGTTGGAGGGTGTGTATTGACTACCGAAAGTTAAATGACGCCACTCGTAAAGACCACTTTCCTTTTCCCTTCATGGATCAAATGTTGGAGCGACTCGCGGGAAATGAATTCTATTGCTTTTTAGATGGTTTTTCCGGTTACTTTCGAATCCCTATCGACCCTCGTGATCAAGAGAAGACTACATTTACGTGTCCTTATGGAACGTTTGCTTATCGAAAGATGCCTTTCGGACTTTGTAATGCACCGGGTACGTTTCAACGGTGTATGATGGCGATTTTTCACGATATGATCGAGAAGTCGATGGAAGTGTTTATGGATGACTTCTCGGTGTTTGGCAATTCGTTCACGTCATGTTTATCTAATCTCGAGCAAATGTTAAAACGTTGTGAAGAAACCAATCTTGTGCTTAATTGGGAAAAATGTCATTTTATGTGTAAACAAGGAATCGTCTTAGGACATAAGGTGTCCAAGGCGGGGATTGAGGTCGATAAAGCTAAGGTAGACGTCATCGCCAAGTTACCTCATCCCAAAACCGTTAAGGGAGTTAGGAGTTTCCTAGGCCACGCGGGCTTTTATCGTCGTTTCATCAAGGACTTTTCGAAAATCTCTCGACCTATGACACACCTTCTCGAGAAGGATGCTCCTTTTAACTTCAATGAGGATTGTGTTAGAGCTTTCGAAACTCTCAAAAGGAAACTTACCGAAGCTCCCATTCTTGTTGCTCCTAGTTGGGAATTACCCTTTGAAATCATGTGCGATGCAAGTGATTATGCTATAGGGGCCGTCTTAGGGAAACGTTATGATATGCATTTCCGTCCCATCCATTATGCTAGTAAGACGATGACCGAGGCTCAATTAAAGTACACCACAATGGAAAAGGAATTCCTTGCCGTGGTCTATGCTTTTGAGAAATTCCGACCTTATCTCGTCTTAACTAAAATCATCGTGTATACCGACCATTCGGCTATCAAGTATCTCTTAGCTAAGCAAGATGCTAAGCCGAGATTGCTTCGTTGGATGCTCCTCCTCCAAGAATTTGATGTCACCGTACTTGACAAAAAAGGAGCCGAGAATCTAGCGGCCGATCATCTCTCTCGTCTAGAAGAACCTCACAAAGATGTTTTCGAGAACAAGGAAATCACCGAAACATTTACTCTCGAGACTCTCGGTGTAGTGAATTCTAAAGACACCACCCCATGGTTTGCCGACATTGCAAATTACCATGCGGGCAATTTCATAATCAAGGGTATGACGACACAACAAAAGTGAAAATTCTTTCATGACGTCAAGTTCTATTTTTGGGACGACCCTTATCTCTTTCGGGTTTGTGCGGATCAACTCGTTCGACGTAGTGTTTTTGGTGCCGAAGCTTCTAATATCCTTAGAGCTTGTCACGAGGGACCCACGGGTGGTCACCACGGTGCTAATCTCACGGCTAAGAAAGTGTTCGATGCCGGCTTCTTTTGGCCTTCTATCTATCGTGATGCACACGCACTTGTGAAGTCGTGTGATTCGTGCCAACGTCAAGGAAAATCGTCTCAACGTGAATAAATGCCGCAAAACATAATTCAAGTGTGTGAGATTTTCGACATATGGGGAATAGACTTTATGGGGCCGTTCCCATCGTCTCATGGCAACAAATATATCCTCGTCACGGTGGACCACCTTTCTAAGTGGGTGGAAGCTAAGGCTTTACCTACTAATGATGCTCGTGTGGTAGTGAAGTTTTTGAAGAAACTATTCTCTCGGTTCGGAACCCCTCGTGCTATTATAAGCGATCGTGGAACCCATTTTTGTAATGACCAATTCGAAAAGGTTCTAAAGAAATATGGAGTTACTCATCGTCTTTCTACGGCTTATCACCCGCAAACGAGTGGGAAAGTCGAGGTTTCAAACCGAGCTTTGAAGAGGATTTTAGAGAGTTCAATTGGAGAAAACCGTGCTTCATGGTCCGACAAACTCGATGACGCTTTATGTGCCTTTAGGACCGCTTATAAGACACCTATCGGTTGCACTCCTTATAAGTTAGTCTATAGGAAGAATTGTCATTTGCCCATTGAATTGGAGCACAAGGCATATTGGGCCCTTAAGCATGCAAACTTTGACTTGAAGACCGCGGGAGATCACCGGAAAATACAATTGAATGAATTAGATGAATTAAGAGACAATGCTTATGAAAATTCACTAATTTTTAAAGAAAAGACTAAAAAGTTTCATGATTCAAATATTAAAAACCGGGTTTTTAACGTTGGTGATCAAGTGTTACTTTTTAACTCTCGACTTAAGATATTTTCCGGGAAATTGAAATCTCGTTGGTCGGGTCCGTTCACCATTACACAAGTGTTTCCTTATGGGACCATCGAGCTAGCTCAAGATGATGGACCTAACTTCAAGGTGAATGGACATAGGCTTAAGCACTACTTTGGTGGGGAAATTCCTTCAATGGCTGCCCTCGACCAAGTCACCTTCCCCAATGATAATTAGCATTGAGGGGATCGAGTCGAGCTCATGACTCGGTAATAAAAAACGAGGTGCCTCGTGGGGGAGATCCCATGCTTATCCTTTTATGCTTACTATTCACTAATAAGGAGACTTGTACCCTTTCAACTCGTTGTCTCGTGGTTGTTTGTGATTGTGTTATCTAGATCATCATCATCATCAACGATTGAAGACTCTCGTGTTCGTTTACGTGAGCCTCCATCGTTTGCTTGAAGAAGTTTTTCACGAATCCATTGACATATCCTTTATTGTTCTAACAATTATCTTTTAGCATACTTAATAAACGGCTTTAGATATATTGTTGATCACCCTTTCCATGCTAGATCCTAAGAATTCGATTCTTCGTTCTAGTATGGGGGTGCTCCACCCTTAGACTCGAAACATTGAGGACAATGTTTACTTTTAGTATGGGGGGTGAATAGGTACTTGCTTTGCTACGCCCTCACGCTTTCCAATAATCAGTGTTTTGTTGCTTATAAGGCTAAAAATGTCCAAATTTTAAAATTTTTTAGTTTTCATAAGTGTTTTTAAGACAGGAATGTATATTTTCTGTTAGGTAGAATAAGAGCTA
This sequence comes from Glebionis coronaria, assembly GCA_025667525.1. Lineage (NCBI taxonomy): Eukaryota > Viridiplantae > Streptophyta > Magnoliopsida > Asterales > Asteraceae > Glebionis > Glebionis coronaria. The sequence continues at coordinate 316,283,497 of CM046875.1, read as the reverse complement.
ATTTTTGAATTGATGGGCATTTGGATCCATTTACATTCCTTAACCCGCTCAATTCAAGTTTTGCTAGACTTTTATATAGGGAGCTTTAAAACGCGAAAGTCTTAACTCTTACGGGTTAAGAACAAGAACTTTTCGCAAGTTCCTATAATTGATCCTAGAAAGTCACTTATCAAGGGAACTATAAAATGCATTCTCTAAACTTGAAAAAGTCCAAGAAAGTGCAAGATCCTATAGGTGTCTTGAAAACCCAAAACTTTGATTTGATATAGTCTTAATGAAAGCTAATCCAAATTTGGTTTAATTTTGACTTTCATGGCTAAGTATTCACGAGTCTCTTTAATTAGAGGTCTTTATATAGTGAAGAACGAGAAATGATAGAGTTAGACAAGTGATCATGCTAAAGGTAGAACATGAAAATGTTCTTTCAAAAACTCATATGTCTTTAATTGTGGTTTTTTCTTCCCATAAGATCAATGCATTAGGAATAAATCATAATTGCAATAAGTAAGGTCGTACGATTTGAAAGGTTACTTAGCCTCTAGCGCAAGATCGTTTAAAAGTTGCTCGGGGTTGAATAGAGTTCATAGCCAAGGCATAACTTATTGAAGCGGGACGCGAAGATTGGAGATCATCCAAAAAGCCCTAACAAGTCATGAGGAGCCCTATTTTGTTGCTAAAGATACAAGATGATGTGAAGTATCATTATTCCTAAATCAATATGAAGGATCGAGACACACGACGAAAAGCAATTACTCCCCTAAAGATCATGGAGAAAGTCTATCCGAAAAGACCCTTACAAGGTATGAGGATAAATATATCCAAGTCCGAAAAGGAGGCGGATCGTTGTATATCAAAATCCAAAGTAAGGATTGAAGAAAAATGATGAAGTCGTGGTCCAAATATGAAGAATCTCTCAAAAACGTCAAGTGAAGAAATTCCAAATATGTGAAGAGAAAACCATAATTTCAAGAACGTCTTCCCAAGATTTGAAGTATGAAGTACATGCCAAATATCGGTCCGAGAAAGGTCTCAAATCGTGAAACGAGTTATGCCAAGATATGAACTTAAGGAGATACACGAGAAGCCGTTTTAAAAAGTTTTGTCCTTCAGCTAACTATTGATTAAATCGTGCTACTTTGCTTTCGGACTAATAACTACTCAAATAAGTCAATATGAATCACTTGTGATCCATGACAAATAGTTAAAAAATGCTAGTAACCCATTTTCTTTTATAATAACTAGGATTGCGGGGAGAAAAAGTATTACACAATTTGGACGTATGAGTAGTGTTAGCATTGTGACTTGTACCAACAATGATCTCGTTTTTGCACTTAGCATGGAATATATGACAATCAAGGATGACGAAGTTTACTCTAAGGGACATTTACTTGTTTTTATTCTTTGACCCTAAAAGTCACGTTTGTGATGAAAATCATACATTATGTCTTTACACATCTTCGTAGTATGTTGCAAGTCTTTTAGTCTTCAATAAAGGTTAATAAAATTGAACTTTGGTGATGCTTAGATACTTTATTCTAGCATTGCGTAAGGGCACGACAATGGCTTAGTATGGGGGAGTGATGAGATGGCATTTATACATGATCTCATCGTTCTTTTCGGGCTTTAAATGCATAAAAATGTCATAAAATACGATATATATGCTTGTGTTTGTTTACTTGTGTATTTTAGGTATGGATATCGTGAAAAAGACAAAATATCACAAGAAACAAAGAAAAACGGACACGAGAAACGAAGCCGTACAAAGAATCGGGCCCTAGATCATGTTTTATCCAACAAATACCCTTGAAGAATTGAAGACATGCAAGATTGATCCTCAATGAATGAAGAATTGACACTTAAAACCCTTGTATATTGATAATTACAAGTTTGGTCCCTTAAGTTTGTCAAAATTACACAAATGGTCCTTCAACTTTGAAGAATATGGCAAGTTTAGTCCCTCAACAATTCTAAATTTCCAATTATGGTCCCTCATGAAGTTAAAGTTGCATTGAAGACCTTTGAAGATCAACGATGTCCAAGATCAGCCCTTGAATTATCTCAAAATGGCAAAAACAACCCTTTGAAACCTTTTTCCAAAGTTTGGTGCCAAAATTGTCAAGTTATGAAAGATATTAACAAAGGAAAAGAAGTTTTGTTGGCTGAAAACGTGTTATACCTATTTTCCCAAAACACAAGGACCAAAACTGCCAAATCCCAAAGTTTGAATTCCTAATAACGCGGGTAACAATTACTGTTTAGATTTTACCACCAAGAACACCTCTTTTACCCAGGATTAAAAAAGAGGAAAACAAAGGGGAAAACAAAATTGGCTATACCCACATGTGATTCACATCACCTCAATCAAATCCCACAACAAAAACCTTAAATCCCACTACCAGAATGATACCCGCATTCCCACTCACAATACGACACCTGGCATTTGATCATGACATGGCAAGATCAATGAACCAAAACCTTTCCTTTGTCACCAAGCACTAAACAAACGTCCAGGATTCACCCAAACCAGCTGGCAACACGCCTAGAATATTCTGCAAGGATAGAATAGGAAATTCAGTTCTAGGGTTTGTGAATAGTGTTAGCCTTGGCATTTGCCTATAAAAGGAGACCTCAACATGTGAGAGTCCCTTTGTTCCAGTTTTAGGCTATTAAATATTTGTTATTCCTTTTTAATTAATAAAATTTGATTTTCTGCATTTTGAGAAATCTCTTTTATATTTTGTTAAAAGTTGGTGTTAGAATAGCCTGATTCTGAGTTCCATTTACATGTTTGAAGGTTTTTGAGGTAAAGTTTTAGTTGATAAAGCTTGGGTTTCAAAAATCAGAAAGTTTGGTTTATTTTGATCTCACTTGTTGGTTTGTTCTTCTTAGCAGCACTGGAAGCTGGTACTTGTTCTGCTAGTACCTCAGCTCAAACAATCCAAGGCCTGGATGTAGGTCTTGGAGGTTTGCACCTTCTTCCCTTTTCAATTTCTCTCTTATTTTTCTGAATTTTGTGATATTGGCTTGTTTGTTCTTGAATCTGTGATTTGGTGGTTGATTATTATTAATCTGGTGTTGTTTGATGATATTGAAGTGTTTGAGGTTTAATTTGTGCTTTGAATCTGGATGATCCTTTGAAAAATTGTGAAAACAAGTTTTTAAGGGGTGTTTGGGTCAACTGCATAGATTGGATTTGTGGTGTTTTGAGTGGTTGTTTGTTGTTGCTATCTGCTAGTACTTGTGTATCTGATATACTTGGTTGCTTTGCTGCACATTTTGTGGTTTGTGTGAGACCCCCAAAATCTGACATGGAACAACTAGGCAACGAGGGGGTAACACGTCATAGTACAAGAAAAAATGAGTTACAGTTGACACAAAGCTGACGTAATAAAAGCATATATATCACATTATAAATGATCAAAGTTTTAAACATAGGTTTAGCAATAAGGGTGTGGAACACAAGCATTCTTTTGTAAAACAAGTAAATAGAGAAAATGGTTATGATCATTAACCATAGTCTAAAACCAATATTATTGCTGTTTAGTTCATGAACCAAAGCTTAACTCAAAGTAAGTTCCTCTAGGGAGTATTCAGCCTAAATACTCAAGTATAAACAAATGTAAGTGCGTCAAGGTAATCGGGACGGGGATTGTCAATCCCGATGGATCCACCCACAACATTCGCACTTAGCGCAAAGCATACGGGACAATTAACGGTTCATGATCAAGAGAGGAAACTTAAGGCTATTAACTATAAGCAATAATATCAATGAAAACTGTTGGAAAGCATACAAGTCTGAATAGCATACAAGTTCTGGATAGTATACAGTTTTAAATGGGTGTGTTCCACCATGTAAAATCTCACCCCGCATTTAGAAACATTGTTCAAGTAAAAAGGGGCTATGAACTCACCTTTAGTAAGTAATCACAAGGTAAAAGGGGCTGAGCAAAAAGAAGTCTTCACGGACCTATGCAATGGTGACGCGTAATAAGAATGCGTTCAATGAAGCAATAACGTTTTAGAAGTGGTGGGACATAGTATGACTAGGTAACTTGCGTGCGATGGCGAGACCTAAGCTTAAGTTAAAATTTTTACCCAACACCTTGAACCTACTGTAATAACCTAATATCAACCTTGTATGATGGTCCAAGCATTTATGTGTGGGTTCCGAACACGTTTAAGACTCGGTTTGAAAAACCAAAACAAGGGACTGCATTCAGTTTTCTGAAAAAGGCTGTGAAGATTTGGTCATATCTAAAAATCTATAATTGTACAGGAGGTGAAATTTCTTGACATGTATAGGTATTTCTCTTACCTTTAAAAGTTGGGAAAGAACAGCCCTAGAACTATTTTCAATCAACAGGAAATGCACGTTTAGTGACAGACTATCAAAACAGAAAGTTGTAAACGTATTTCGTACCTTACGGTAGATTAAGCATAAATCCCAAACGGTAAAAGATTTTGACACGAAACCAAAAAGAGAATTTTTATTATATTTGTAGCTACTGTAAAAAGTCATAAAATCATAAATTAATCCTTTTTACCCAAGTCAATTTACCCACATTTTAAGCATACCATTCAGATTTGACCTAATTTAGTAAAACGACCGTTTCGGACTCATCCGGACACTTCCCGTTTCCATCCAACTCAACATATACTAATCACATCAGTGGGTATCCATTTTTCAAATAAAAACAAGGTCATATGTTTCAGAAAAATTTGCCATGACCGGTTTGTTTCTGTGGTGATTTCCATACTACAAAAACAACTCCATTTAGCTACCTAACCTCAATCAAGCAACACTTAGGCTATACCAAATCGCCACGCAAGTGTCCTAAGTCCTAATATGCCCTAAGTATCTATAATCTCAGTGGGTTTCACCCAAGGAATTCAAAATTCATGAATAAAAAGAATCAAAGTACTAGTAACATCAAAACTAAAATGCTAGGAGTGACTATACCTTCATAACAAGTAGGAATTAATCCAAACACGCAAATTAAACAATTCCTCCTCCTTGATCCTTAGAAATTTCGTGGCCCTTAGCCACGTGTTAAGTCAATCACGGTACTCAGCAACTGAGTAGAAACAATGTAGTGAGACGATCACCGACGATATGGATGACCGGGGAAAACACGAAAACCGCAACCTATCACAATAAGGCGCGCGTTAAGACTCGAACTCAATATCGATATATATACCAAATATAATATGACTCAAATGTTTTCAAAGTATACACGTTTCAAAACCATTGACACGAATCAAATGAATTCATACTACCCATTTATTCCAACACTACACGTTAAAACACTTGAACACTTGAAAATGACCCGTCATACGACGCCAAGTCAACGCAAGTCAAACTATCCTTTAACCTTATTTGGGCAGTAGCTAAGTCATTTATATAATGACTAAGCACTTGAGTAAGTCACAATGTCCGATGGTGAATACTCAAACCCACGCAACACAAGCATTGAACTAAGTATCCAAAATAAAATCAGCAAGTACACCCCGAATGTACACACCGATCTACACTATCTAGACTTGTCCGTTTCACATGAAAATTAGTGTCAAGGTCACTTATAACCTGTATAAGACCTCACCAAAATTTGAGCCAAAGTTCACACTTTAAAATCCATCAGCTCGACGCTTTACTCGACTCCAAATTTTAGGACAGATTTGTACACTTGTTTTGTAAAACCGTTTGGACCACTTTAAAAGTACTAACCTGACAATCCGTCTTTTGAAACCACTACTAGACTCATCAAACTCAGTTTGTAAACTTTGAAAATCAGTAGTATCAACTATCTAACCAAGCCTAAAGTCCCCGAGAGTCGACCCAAAATCAGCCACAATTTCGGATTGTGCCGACTTGCGTCTCCCGGTACACGAAAACTAAAACTAGCATAAGCTTTGACTCGTAATGAGTTATAAGCTCTATCTTATACCAAAACGACCGTCTCAGAAAACTATACAACAATATCAAATAATCTCAGTCTTTCACAGACCTTAAACCCACGAAACATACTATTTAAGGCTGCTGTCCCAAATTAGCTTTTTAGAAAACATGACAAATCTATTTTTCACTCAAAACCAATCATTCCCATACCCCTAGGATCACTATACTATCATACCCATCAACCAAACACTCCTAAAAACACTTGTATGAAAAATCTAACAAAAATCAAAGATTAAAAACAAGACTTTTAAGGATCAAAACATGACAATCTTACCAAATATAACATATGCAAGATGATCAAATCATCATACAATCATGAAATCAAAAGTTCTTGAAATTTTGATGCATGTGGGTGATTTTAGTATCAAAAGAATCACCATTAAATTTTATGAATGGGTCTTTATTTTGTTTTGATCAAATCATATGGAAAATTGATGAAGTGAGGTGTTTTGTATGGTGGTGGTGATGGTTTGAAGAAAAAAAAAATGGGGAGGGAGAGAAATTTTACTAGTGTGTGTTTTTTTTAGTGGAATGAAGTTAGTTGGTGAAAAAAAATGTATATATAGTAAGGTTAGGGTAACATTTGCAAATATTGAATAGTTTTGGCCTTAAAAACAATTAATAGTTTTAAACGGTAGAAAATGGTTATTGGTAAATATTGAAAATATTTACGGGGCTCGGGTTTCGTAAAAATACTTTTCAAAAGTTACAATGCATCATAAAAATGATTATATGATTTCCCGTCACGACTTAATACGTAATTAAAACGAAATCGTCGAAAATATTAATTATCGAAACAATCGATAAATAAATGTAAACTTTTGGGCATCCGTCGGTATCGCGATCACTAGGAAATTCTCGTAGTACATTGATTTGAATAAACTCATTATAAAACGCACGCGGGTGATTTTAAATCAAAAACATTGATTTAAAATAAATATGGAAAAATAAAATAAAAATTTATAATTCCGTACAAAGTATTTATCGATGATCAGAAAATACTTAAAAAGTATAATTTAAAAATCTCAGGATTTACATATAGCAATACAAGAAAACGTAATTCGTTGGAAAAAAATTCAAGAAGCACGAATAAAAAGAATAGAATAATGGTGGGAAAGTACGGGTTCTCACAGTCTTCCCCCCTAAAGGAACTCTGGTCCCCAGAGTTCTCTTGAAAACTGTAGAAGATGCAAATAATAGGAGGTACAAAGTGTAGAACAAAATTCATTGCTTCCCAGGTAAACTTCCGTACCATGATGAATCTTAACAGTTAGAATTCACTATGCTTCAGTTTCTTAATTCCTTTTCGTATAACTTTTCAGTCTTGGATTGGGATAACGATCTTTCAATACGGAGATACATTGAGAGATAGAGTTGTTAGAAATACGTGCGATAAACTAACAAGAATGAACACAAGAATCGCTTAAACAGGCAAAGTGCGATAAAATGAACCAAGATTATAAATCAACAAGGGGTCGCAAATCGTGCAACTGTAAAACGTGAAAATCTTAAAACGTAAGAATCTATTTACAAGAGAAATAGAAGGGAAAAATGAATAACATATGATCGTTTAAAATACATGTTATCACAATCAGTTGTCTAGGATTTTGGTATTACTTTACAACTCAGTTTATGTATTTCCTTGATTAAAAGAAAATTTCACAAGGTGTAGTGATTTAAAATCAAACTATCTATATTTAGGGAGTAAGCTGTTGCTATATCTTTTTCTTGATCAGGATTTTCAAAGGAAAAGTAGAACAGTTCAAGATAGTTATCCTGGTCGGCTTATGAACTTTTGGATGACTGTATTAAATTATCGTTAAAACTCGGGTTTATCGTCACCATTAGAGAAAATTCAGATTTGTTTTTCCAAGTTATTTTGAATCATTGTTAGAAATTATAAATTAATTTAAATAATTTCATTAGGTTGACAATAAAGTATGATATAATCAAATACTTTAAAAGATACAGCTTGATATCTTTTGAAACATTAGGTAAATTTACCAAAGAGGATATATAGATCCGATACTTAACTTGAAACAGGTATTTTGGTAATTTAAACATTTGATAAAATGTATAAAATGTTCTTAAAAATTAATAATAATTTTTTTTAGAAATTTAAGAAAGTGTTTAAGATATCAAACGATAAACACGTAACAGTTTCTGGTTTTCAAAAGGTGACAAGACAGCAACGAATGTGAATCATATAAAGGTCAACAATCTGTATGCGAGCAATATACAAAGGAATAAGACGGAAGTCGTATCAATTCTTAACAAACATGGTAGAATAGTCACGTCAATGATAAAAAAATAAGAAACAAAGATTATTGTAAGTCATCACTTCTTGTGTGCAGTTGGTGACACCAAAAGCGGCTTATTAAGTTCTCGGTGTACGATACACGATCGAAAGAGAAAACCACACAATGAATTTTCGAATCAAAGAAAATTCTTAAGAAGTTACTTGAGAGTAATTCCAGTAAAATGAACAACATTAGCAATGAAAGGAGAAATCAACACATGATTCACACGAATGAATTTCAAGACGATAGTATCTAACACACATCGTGTCACTTGCACGAAATCACTGTTCTCGTCCAGTCATAAATCACTATTCGCGTCCAGAGACGTTTCGATGGTCTACCAAAAGAGATAGAGGAGCCGGATCGATGTAGAAGCATAATAACGTTGAAACTTTCAAGTCTAGTATCAATGGTAAGAATTTAGGCAAATGGTAACGAAAATTGTATCATGAGGATGATGAGGTAACAAGTAAAGAAAGGATCATTGAGTAAAGAAATCTGTGCTTGAGGCATGTATTTTGTTCAAGAAAGGATAAGGGTTCATAGGTGTATGTCGCGAACTGTTGTTACTCGCACAAGAAGTAAAAGTTTTCAAAACTTATATTTATCTAACTTTTTAAGAAGCATAATTAAAAAGTTGATTCTTGGTTAAATATTTAAGGTGACTACTATTTGGCCTTGCATGGCTCCTTCTAAATTAGGCATAGGTGATCAGGCCATGCATAATTCAGGACTAGCAATGCGATGCTCAGCTTCGTCAACCAATATTACATATTATATGATTTAAAATATGCATATAATGCCATTTGTAAAAATAGAAATCAAAATAGTTTATGAAACTATTTGCTAATAAGTTACTGGCTAACTGTTTTAAATCGACAATTCGTATAGTTACAAGGGTTCTTTATAAGACCGTATTAGAACAATTTGTGAAAATACATTGTAAAATTAATATAAGTTAATTTTATAAGATAACATTCAATTATTTAAGAAAGCCCAAATGAAACCTTTTTTAAAATGATTCGTTAACCAGACCAGTTTGAGTTGTATGGTAACATGACAATAGTTTATAAAGTAGCGAGTGGGTTACAAGAGGGAAGTAAGGAGTAGTTCAATACAGCCAATAAAATGGTTACAAGGTGATTAGGTTTCAAGAGGTTTAGCCGAAATCGTCAGGAGACACGTGTCAAGATGATAACAAACGATATAAAAGAAAGATCTTCAAATCTCGGTCCAAATCAGTGGTACGATAGAAGCAAAGAAAGACAATGGAATGACAAATAAGTCATAAATAAAAGAAGGAATAAGGAATCCGTATGTGCACATCGTAATTTATTTGACAAAAATATACTTTTAAGAAAGTAGGGTATCAGTTAACAAATAGTACAATCACTTCGAAAAGCTTCTATATTAGGAAGTTACCGAATTTCAAAAGTTCAAGATCTAGGTACATGTATGACCGAACTCAAAGTTACTATTCTATTCTTTTCAAACGCAATCATTGTTTTTAGTTTGCAAAATATCATTAGTTAAAGTTTTACGAGCTCAAACGAACTCAAAAACGCTTCAATCCATGTTTTTAACTTTTATTAGTTTTGACCTTTGGGTTTGACTAGACCAATTAACTCACTAAACGATATTCTAAGACTCAAAGTCTAATGCATTTCGATGTAAAACAATGTTTTGAACAACTTTCTAGTTTTACCCGAGACTTGAAACGGAATAAAAATGGACGAAAATGCCCTAGCATTAAATCTGTTAACAAAATGATATTTTTGCATTATTCAGAAAATAACTTCTTAGATTTTACAATCTCAAATGAGCGTAACTTGCTCGATTTTAAAGTTTACTGGTCAAATTTTATGTCCTAAACGGACGTCTCAACATGTAGAAATATATATATTTTTATGTCTAAAGTTATAAAAATATTTTCTCGACACTGTTAAACTTCCTGTAAAGTTTCTGTACAAAGTATATTTTTCGACACAGCTTGAAATTAAATTCAAATTTCATGATAACTCACAATTAATGTACACATAGGACTTGTGGATTCCATAAAGACGAAAGAAGGTAAACTGTATAATTAGTCATGTAAAGCAAACACACTATAGAAATGGTTCAAGAATGCCAACGATAATCGGAGACATAAAAAAACGACGCATATCATCCGTGTCATCGGCTGCAAGATGCAATGCAGAAAGGTCTCTTGGTGGCATGATTTCCAAAATCACAAGATATATCGAGAAAGAAACGGGACAATAACAAGTGGCATTCCTGGAGCGAGGAGGTTCAATGAAAAGGGAGGATACAAGTAGGATCGTATTCCAAACAATCATCACATAATAAAATGACGACTATGTGTTCAAGGTACAACGGATGTTCTAAGTTGAAATCGAAACGTAGAATGGTCAATGAAGTAAGATGTAATCCATGTACAAGTGTCGCGTAAAACGGTGGCGTAAAGGTAAATCAAGATTATGAAAAGCCACAATATTATTCAGCACTGATTCAACGAATTCTTCGAGATGTGAGACTCACACGATGTCCTTTAGTCTTTCTGGGAGACACATTGAGCTACACAAAGGTCTATAGACTAGACATTCAATTATGAATGGTCAGAAAGAAAATCTGCGTATCTAAGTAGATATTTTAAGGGAAATAAACAATGAATGCAACACACACGATAGTAGAATGAAAATCAGAAGTTCATCGAAAACAACACTTATTCAATCCTGAACAATGGTATCGCGAGAGTATGCACAACACGTATCAACGAGTCAAGAAAAACAGACGGTTCAAACCGAACGAGCATATATAGTCAGTCGTATCACGCATAAATGAAATAGCAATAGTACTCTGAAAAATGAGTATGAAAAGTCGGAAGCATACGCGCTCTGAATACAAGTATGTAACGTCATAACGATATAATATCATTGCAATAAGATCAATTCACAAGAACAAGAATTCAAGAAATACAGTATACGCAGATGTAATCACAGTAACATTCAATGGTAATTCATGAAGCACATAGGCTTTGAAAAGACATAGTAATTATCGTCATTAGCGTAAAGTAATATTTCAAAATGAAATCAAGAGATGAAATACTACAATGATAATTAAAAGTAAATAATAAGGATTAGAGAGTTACCCGTGAAGATATCGAGCAGCAATGGCAAATTCTGTGTTTGACACTTAGAAACAATAAAATATTTGAACTTTCGGTTATAGACTAAGTTTTGAAAAATGACTCAGTTCCCTATAACCATCGCTCTGATACCAATCTGTGAGACCCCCAAAATCTGACATGGAACAACTAGGCAACGAGGGGGTAACACGTCATAGTACAAGAAACAATGAGTTACAGTTGACACAAAGCTGACGTAATAAAAGCATATATATCACATTATAAATGATCAGAGTTTTAAACATAGGTTTAGCAATAAGGGTGTGGAACACAAGCATTCTTTTGTAAAACAAGTAAATAGAGAAAATGGTTATGATCATTAACCATAGTCTGAAACCAATATTATTGCTGTTTAGTTCATAAACCGAAGCTTAACTCAAAGTAAGTTCCTCTAGGGAGTATTCAGCCTAAATACTAAAGTATAAACAAATGTAAGTGCGTCAAGGTAATCGGGACGGGGATTGTCAATCCCGATGGATCCACCCACAACATTCGCGCTTAGCGCAAAGCATACGGGACAATTAACGGTTCATGATCAAGAGAGGAAACTTAAGGCTATTAACTATAAGCAATAATATCAATGAAAACTGTTGGAAAGCATACAAGTCTGAATAGCATACAAGTTCTGGATAGTATACAGTTTTAAATGGGTGTGTTCCACCATGTAAAATCTCACCCCGCATTTAGAAACATTGTTCAAGTAAAAAGGGGCTATGAACTCACCTTTAGTAAGTAATCACAAGGTAAAAGGGGCTGAGCAAAAAGAAGTCTTCACGGACCTATGCAATGGTGACGCGTAATAAGAATGCGTTCAATGAAGCAACAACGTTTTAGAAGTGGTGGGACATAGTATGACTAGGTAACTTGCGTGCGATGGCGAGACCTAAGCTTAAGTTAAAATTTTGACCCAACACCTTGAACCTACTGTAATAACCTAATATCAACCTTGTATGATGGTCCAAGCATTTATGTGTGGGTTCCGAACACGTTTAAGACTCGGTTTGAAAAACCAAAACAAGGGACTGCATTCAGTTTTCTGAAAAAGGCTGTGAAGATTTGGTCATATCTAAAAATCTATAATCGTACAGGAGGTGAAATTTCTTGACATGTATAGGTATTTCTCTTACCTTTAAAAGTTGGGAAAGAACAGCCCTAGAACTATTTTCAATCAACGGGAAATGCACTTTTAGTGACAGACTATCAAAACAGAAAGTTGTAAACGTCTTTCGTACCTTACGGTAGATTAAGCATAAATCCCAAACGCTAAAAGATTTTGACACGAAACCAAAAAGAGAAGTTTTATTATATTTGTAGCTACTGTAAAAAGTCATAAAATCATAAATTAATCCTTTTTACCCAAGTCAATTTACCCACGTTTTAAGCATAACACTCAGATTTGACCTAGTTTAGTAAAACGACCGTTTCGGACTCATCCGGACACTTCCCGTTTCCATCGAACTCAACACATACTAATCACATCAGTGGGTATACATTTTTTAAATAAAAACAAGGTCATATGTTTAAGAAAAATTTGCCATGACCTTTTTGTTTCTGTGGTGATTTCCATACTACAAAAACAACTCCATTTAGCTACCTAACCTCAATCAAGCAACACTTAGGCTATACCAAATCGCCACGAAAGTGTCCTAAGTCCTAATATGCCCTAAGTATCTATAATCTCAGTGGGTTTCACCCAAAGAATTCAAAATTCATGAATAAAAAGAATCAAAGTACTATTAACATCAAAACTAAAATGCTAGGAGTGACTATACCTTCATAACAAGTAGGAATTAATCCAAACACGCAAATTAAACAATTCCTCCTCCTTGATCCTTAGAAATTTTGTGGCCCTTAGCCACGTGTTAAGTCAATCACGGTACTCAGCAACTGAGTAGAAACAATGTAGTGAGACGATCACCGACGATATGGATGCCCGGGGAAAACACGAAAACCGCAACCTATCACAATAAGGCGCGCGTTAAGACTCGAACTCAATATCGATATATATACCAAATATAACATGACTCAAAGTTTTTCAAAGTATACACGTTTCAAAACAATTGACACGAATCAAATGAATTCATACTACCCATTTATTCCAACACTACACGTTAAAACACTTGAACACTTGAAAATGACCCGTCATACGACGCCAAGTCAACGCAAATCAAACTATCCTTTAACCTTATTTGGGCCAGTAGCTAAGTCATTTATATAATGACTAAGCACTTGAGTAAGTCACAATGTCCGATGGTGAATACTCAAACCCACGCAACACAAGCATTGAACTAAGTATCCAAAATAAAATCAGCAATTACACCCCGAATGTACACACCGATCTACACTATCTAGACTTGTCCGTTTTACATGAAAATTGGTGTCAAGGTCACTTATAACCTGTATAAGACCTCACCAAAATTTGAGCCAAATTTCACACTTTAAAATCCATCAGCTCGACGCTTTACTCGACTCCAAATTTTAGGACAGATTTGTACACTTGTTTTGTAAAACCGTTTGGACCACTTTAAAAGTACTAACCCGACAATCCGTCTTTTGAAACCACTACTAGACTCATCAAACTCAGTTTGTAAACTTTGAAAATCAGTAGTATCAACTATCTAACCAAGCCTAAAGTCCCCGAGAGTCGACCCAAAATCAGCCACAATTTCGGATTGTGCCGACTTGCGTCTCCCGGTACACGAAAACTAAAACTAGCATAACTTTTGACTCGTAATGAGTTATAAGCTCTATCTTATACCAAAACGACCGTCTCGGAAAACTATACAACAATTTCAAATAATCTCAGTCTTTCACAGACCTTAAACCTACGAAACATACTGTTTAAGGCTGCTGTCCCAAATTAGCTTTTTAGAAAACATGACAAATCTATTTTTCACTCAAAACCAATCATTCCCATACCCCTAGGATCACTATACTATCATACCCATCAACCAAACACTCCTAAAAACACTTGTATGAAAAATTTAACAAAAATCAAAGATTAAAAACAAGACTTTTAAGGATCAAAACATGATAATCTTACCAAATATAACATATGCAAGATGATTAAATCATCATACAATCATGAAATCAAAAGTTCTTGAAATTTTGATGCATGTGGGTGATTTTAGTATCAAAAGAATCACCATTGAATTTTATGAATGGGTCTTTATTTTTTTTTTTGATCAAATCATATGGAAAATTGATGAAGTGAGGTGTTTTGTATGGTGGTGGTGATGGTTTGAAGAAAAAAAAATGGGGAGGGAGAGAAATTTTACTAGTGTGTGTTTTTTTAGTGGAATGAAGTTAGTTGGTGAAAAAAATGTATATATAGTAAGGTTAGGGTAAAATTTGCAAATATTGAATAGTTTTGGCCTTAAAAACAATTAATAGTTTTAAAGGGTAGAAAATGATTATTGGTAAATATTGAAAATATTTACGGGGCTCGGGTTTCGTAAAAATACTTTTCAAAAGTTACAATGCATCATAAAAATGATTATATGATTTCCCGTCACGACTTAATACGTAATTAAAACGAAATCGTCGAAAATATTAATTATCGAAACAATCGATAAATAAATGTAAACTTTTGGGCATCCGTCGGTATCGCGATCACTAGGAAATTCTCGTAGTACATTGATTTGAATAAACTCATTATAAAACGCACGCGGGTGATTTTAAATCAAAAACATTGATTTAAAATAAATATGGAAAAATAAAATAAAAATTTATAATTCCGTACAAAGTATTTATCGATGATCAGAAAATACTTAAAAAGTATAATTTAAAAATCTCAGGATTTACATATAGCAATACAAAAAAACGTAATTCGTTGGAAAAAAAATTCAAGAAGCACGAATAAAAAGAATAGAATAATGGTGGGAAAGTACGGGTTCTCACAGTTTGAAACACCTTGATTCATAAATAGGGTATAAAATCTTGTTTACTTGGTAAAATTGGCTAGGATTTTGAGGACACCTAGATCTAATCATAGACTAGGGTTAACAAGTGTTAAATCTAGGTTAACTACACCAGGGAAGGAGATTTGAGTGCCTGAAATTGGATCTAGTGTCAAATAGATCAGCAAATAGGTTTCTGCATATGCACCTTGTTCATCAGTAACTTTATCTGCTTTGATCTGCTTATTTACTTTGATTCAGTGTTTGATTTAAGTTTATTTGTGCTTATTCATAGTTTATATAGCTTGTGTATGCATCCTGTTGAGTTTGGTTGGCTTATTCATGCTAAAACTGCTTATTAAGTGCATAACTGCTTATTTCATATGTCTGTGCATGATCTGGTGACTGTTTGATCATTTGTGGCTTATTGTGTGAACCATTTTTGGATTTTCTTGTTGCTATTGACTCCTTGTGATTCACTGATCACAAGGGTGCCCTTGTTTCCAATTGAATCCAACTAAATCTCTCTAAAAAGCTTGGTCAAATAGTCAAAGCAATGGGAACTCCTTTCCCCTGCTAGTTACCACTGCTAGTGTTAATTGGGTTTCAGCTTATCAATAAGCTATAATAGCTTTTTTTAACCAGCAAAAACTTGTATTTTGTAATAGGTGCTCATCATTTGACCTATTTGTTCATACTGGAGCATTTGGTGTGTTGACTTTAGGGTTTGACTAGAAAACCAACTTAATTGACTTTTTTATAAGTACTTATTGGCTAATTCTGGCTTATTGGAATTTTGTTGATTGTTTTGGCTTATTGAGTCCATTTGTGAACTTTTTCAAGTTGAATCAAGTCCTGAGGTGCCTTATTTCTCAAAAACGACTATTTTGTCTTTTAGTGAAATATTACTTTGCTTATTTTTGGCTTATTGAGTGTGCTTTTTCAAAATTTCTTTTTACAGATCTCATAAGCATCCCAAAAGAAGGTTGTGTGTCAAATTAGAGCTTATGGCATTAGCTTATTGCTTAATGGGCTGAAAAGCCCAATAAGAATAAGTTGTTTGCTTATTAAGCTGTGATAAGCTCACATTCAGCTTTTGGGCCTTTAGAGTTTTGTGTTTAGAATCAAATTTTATGTCAGATAGGGCTTTTCCAAGTCAATTGGGCCAAGTTTGACTTTTTGGGCTAAAAAGCCCATTTAGGTTGACTGTTTTTGGTTTTGGCCCATTTGAGGGCCCAATAGGGGTATTCTGGTCATTTCACTTTGATTTTCTGTTTAGGTTAAAATAAACTAGTTTGCAAGTTTTTAGAATTTTTTTTATAATTTTTAGATTTTTAATATGATTTTATTATTATTTTATTATTATTTCTCAAATTTCACATTTTCTAACTTTTTACATTTTTCTTAGCTTAAGTACATTAAAATAGGATTTTTACAACTTTTAGAATAATTTTATCTCTTTTAGATTAATTTTATAATTATTTTAAATTTTAATAGTTTTTGAATCATTTTAAATAGTTTTTGTTAGTATAAAAATTTCTAAAAATAGTTTTTAATCTTTTTAGGTCATTTTAGAGGTTTACCATTTGAAAAATCTTTATTTGGGCTTTTTGATAATTTATTTGATTTTTAGGGCTTTAATTAGCATTTAAAAATTAAATATTTAATTATTTAAAAGGTTTGAAAAAGTTTTGATCATTGGTAAACTCTTAGTTTATTTAATTTGATTTTTGATGAATTTTTGGTAATTTTTAGAATTAATTTTTATTTTTGTAGTTTTTACGGTTTTACGTTTTATCGTTGTAGTATTAATTTCACGTCTTCGTCATTTTCTTTTCTCATCCCCTTCTAAACCAAATATTAATCTCAAATCATTTATATCTTAGTCACACACATATACCTCCTTGGGAAACGAACTTTCACCTTTGGGTCATTAGTGTTTACGTTTTCCTAAACGTACACTTAATACTTACCGCTTTTACGCTGCTTTTCCTAAAGGACGTAATTTTACTCCAATCATTTTGCAACGTTTAGTTAATATAGGTTAATAAATTAGTGGCAGTTTAATTAAATTAGTTTAAATTCAAGTTTTTAAGTTTAATTAAATTTATATAAAAGTTTTATTTCATTTTCTTTATTTTAGTTTTGAAAAATATAAAAAGTTTAAAAAAATATTTTATTTACTTTTATAATTTTAATTTAGTTTTCAATAGATTTTTAAATTAGTTTATTTCATTTAATTAGATTTAAAATTAGATTTCATTTAAAGTTTTTTTTTTAAATCTTTAGTTTAAAATTAATGTCAATTTAGATTTAAGTTTTATTTTAAAATTAGTTTTATTTAAATTGTTTTAATAGTTTTTAATATTAAATAGAATTTAGTCTAAAAATATACTAAAAATAGTTACCAAGAACAAATCAAGTTTTACGATTAACCGGATATCAAATTCGAGTCGAGTCGAGGAAAAACGAACTAAATAGGATTGTAAAACCCTAGTATTAGATACAACCAAAGATTCCAATATGGAAATGGGAAAAAATTACGATGAATTTTGTGACTAAATTACCTAAGAAATCAAATGGATATGAGACCATATGGGTTATTGTCGATCGTCTTACAAAATCTGCGCGATTTCTTCCTATTAAAGAGACCGATAGTATGGAAACTCTTACGAGATTGTATATTAAGGAAATAAGCTCTCAACATGGAGTGCATGTATCTATTATCTCATATCGTGATAGTCGTTTTACATCTGTATTTTGGAGATCGATGCAAAGTGCCTTAGGTACTCAATTGGACATGAGTACGGCATATCATCCACAAACAGATGAAAAAAGTGAAAGGACTATTCAAACTCTTGAGGATATGCTTAGAGCTTGTGTGATAGATTTTGGAAAATGATGGGAGAAACATCTACCTTTAGTAGAATTCTATTATAACAATAGTTATCATGCTAGTATTAAAGCAGCGCCTTTCGAAGTACTTTATGGAAGAAAGTGCCGATCGCCTGTTTGATGGGCCGAAGTTAGAGATGTTCAACTGACAGGACTAGAAATAATACATGAGACTACCGAAAAGATTATTCAAATCCGACAGCGATTTCAAGCTGCACAAGATAGACAAAGGAGTTACGCTAATACTAGAAGTAAACCTTTGGAATTTGCAGTTGGAGATCGTGTTATGTTAAAAGTTTCGCCTCGTCAAGGAGTTATTCGATTCGGAAAGAAAAAGAAACTGAATCCAAGGTATATAGGACCATTTAAAATAATCAAAAGAATTGTCCCTGTGACATATAAACTAGAGCTACCCGAAGAGCTTAGTAATGTTCACAATACTTTTCATGTTTTGAATCTGAAGAAATGCTTATCTGATGAATCTTTCATCATACCGATGAAAGAACTTCAACTCGATGATAAGTTAAATTTCGTAGAAGAGCCTGTGGAAATCATGGATAGAGAAATTAAACGATTGAAGCAGAGCTGTATCCCGATAGTCAAGGTATGACGGAACTCGAAGAGAGGCCCTGAGTATACTTGGAAACGTGAAGATCAAATTCAAGCTAAATATCTGCATCTATTCTCTTCTGTTAACCCTAGTTCTAGCTAAATCTCGGGAAAAGATTTAAATAAGGGGAAGAGACTATAACATCTAGTAATTTTGACTAATGTAATATCTATGTTTATAAATAAAGAGGTGATTTTACTAAGAAATTTTTGCATTTTATTATGGTATATGACTGAATTATTGAATATATGGATTCTCACTATCTCAATTATCACTTCCACATATGCCTATATGTTGTACACACTATGTATATATCAAGTCTGAGTTCTAAAAGTAACTATATGTATACACAATGAATAAGAACAGCTCAAATATAACAAGGATACTTTAATTTCCTAAGAAAGCCTTAGAAACCCTATAAATCCCTTATAAACTAATATTTCAAGCAATATAACTGCAAATACATATGTACTATTATCAAATACATTATACTAAATATAATCTATCATATAAATAAAAGGTAAACAATCACAAAACACTAATATTCACTAATCACAAGCTAATTACAAGAAAATGACCAAAAATCAAGATTAGCATATAAAATCCTTTCTATAATGAATTAAAGTCTTTTGCAACTAATTATAAAACTCAACTAAGTATCATAATAAGTTAATACATTAATCTTAAACTAAGTTACAAATTATTAAAGCATAAAGTACAAGTTTTTAAAGCATAGGACCTTAAGCTTACTTAATTAACCCTAACATATGATCAACCTATATAAACCCTTAAACTAAGAATGTAGAAACTCTATAAGTCATAAACATACTATTTAAGACTTATAATAAGCTTACATTAAGATATAAAATCTAATTACCCAAGATAGAAAGTCATTAGACTTAATGATATAGAAACCCTTATATTAAGAAATCTACATGGAATCACTACCTAGTCTTTTAGGACAAGTCTACAATCACTAATAGGACCTAATTAAGGTTTTATAAGATTATGTTAAGACAATGTACAAGTATCCTAATGCACAAGGTACAAGATTTTAATACATGACTTGTACATTAGGTCAAAATAGGTATTTTCACTCTTCAGACCTGTTTACTTAAACTAAGCTATCAAACCAAGTTGAACTCATTGGACATTAAAAAAACAATGAATAGGACCTAATTTAAGTTTACATTATTATTTAAGAGGAGGATAATGAATTTTACTAAGATTTAAACCTAGATCATTAGAAAACCCTAATCTACATAAGATTACTTCCCATTTTCATATCAAACCTTTGTTAAACTTCAAACCATGGACCCACATATTCTAAATAGAATGTATAAACCCTAATTAAGCATTAATCATTCACTAATCACTTTCCTAAGTCCCCAATCACCAAAATTACAAAGTATAAGTTACAAGCCCTAGAAATTAGACCCGGTTTTGCATTTTCCCTCCAAAACAAGTTTTAAACACTTTCCCTCCTATTCCAAGTTCAAAAACCAGATATATTTACATGTTGTAGGATATTTTAGAAACTTGTGTGCTACACATCACCATTCTTATCAACATGTTGTCGTGACCTATTATGAACCACACGTGAAGAGTGGAATGAAGCTATGGTCTATAAACTTGTGTAGAGCTTCACTAGCTATCCTTAGTCATTAGTCTATCTATGTTACACATTTAAGGCTAAGAACTTGGAGGCTAAGTCATGAAATGGGTATAAAAAGAGCCGAATAGCAAACATGAAGACTTGCAACCCGTTTTCCTTAAACCTCCTAGCCATTCTTCATATTCACTTCTATAAACGTCTTAGGACATCCTACAAGACCAAAAACCAGGTCTAGAAGGAAGCCATTAAAGCTTTGATAGCAAGTAGTGCTCATAAGAAGTCATAAGGAGCCATTTCGGAGCTACCTAAAAGTAGTTCTTATGCTAAGTAAGCTTTGATCTTGTTATAATGAATACTATTTTTATAATGCCAAAATTATGTTAGAAAGATAATACAAAAAGAATTAAGTCATATGATTAATTTAAAAGAAAGTTATAAGCTAAAGATGTCTTAAAACCCTAGTTTTGTATTTTACATGAAGTAATGACTTAAAATCCATTTCAAAAGCTATAATTCTGGTAAAATGTTGTTATTATGATTATAAATGTATTTTGAAACTTTGTTAAAAAATCCTAGATCATTTGATACATTTTTGAAGAAGATCCATTTCAAAAGCTATAATTCTGGTAAAATGTTGTTATTATGATTATAAATGTATTTTGAAACTTTGTTTTAAAATCCTAGATCATTTGATACATTTTTGAAGAATTTATGTGATTTTACAAGTATAGGGACCAAAACTATCAATTTTTAAACTATTTAACATTTTGGGACAAAAGTGTAATTTTATGAAAGTTATAGCTATAAGAATAAATGTTGGAAAGTTTTAGACCCTAAGGTTAAATATTGAGGGATTAAATTGCAAATAATAAAACTATATACTTAAAGGGTTAAAAGTGTAAATATGCCAAAATATAACTAAAAGGACTATTTTTGCCAATATTGAAACTAAAGATATAAAATGTAATAATATACTAAGTATCATGTTAGTAGGGAACTTTGTACAAAGATGTTCCATCTCGATATTACGTTCTGACTGAGGGGTTGGGTTTACAATTTAAAGTGACCTCGCTCCTTAAATGTTTATAGAATGACTTCTGAGTATAATGGCCCGAACAATGATACTATAATAACAAAATACATGAATCAAAGAATTAATATATGAAATAAGAAAAGATTGAACTTAGAGATTATGACTTGATATATATACATATTGTATGTCAACTCAGATATTGTGAGGAGGTTGTGATTGGTTATAGCTGAATAGTTCAAGAATATTTAGACTAAGGTGAGTTCATTGCCTCACTTTTAAATGATTTATAAATGATTTGAAAACTCGTGAGGGGGATATATGCTAAAACTGGAATACAAGTGTTTTTGTATGCTGCCTATATGATTATTGACACTACGTTTACTTGTTGCCATTAAAGTCCCTTTTTAATTATAGACCGCTAATCATGTAATGAACGCTAATATTATGAATATTACTATTGGAGACTGACATTTCCTATTTGGTCAAGTCACACTTGCTAGCATCTAATGGTTCCCACCTAGGCTAAACAGATATGCTTTATTTTGCTGACTCGGGATAGTCCGGCAAACTTCTTGCTTAAAGGTAATTTGTTGCATTTTTCTGATAATGTCTAGTCGCGGGGTCATGAGCTAGTGCAATAAGAATCGATGAATTTAAAAAGTTGGGTGTATAATATTGTATCCCTAGATTCGTACTTGTATTCAAATATTGTTTAAAACCTATGAATTCACTCAACCATTGTGTTGACTTTAAGGCATATATTTCAGGTGAATAAGGACTGGCGGGCTGCGGATGGTGGTGTCTTGAAAAGTTATCATTCTAGAGAATAAAACTAGATCTTTGGGAAAACCTATGATGTACATTTATGTACAGTTGTTTTTATTAAACTCTGAATAATAAATGAATGATAACGTAAATATTTATAAAATATTTTTGAGTATTTTCTATTATTGTGATTATGGTACTTTGATAGTAATACCCCAAATTAGCTTCCGCTGCTATAAGGTAAAATAGGGGAGTTGCATTCGTAAACCGTTTAAATCCCATGTCGAAATCGTCTGTTTGGTAAGATGAAGCAAAAGATACCACCATGTATATATACATAATATATATTGAACACGAAAGAACGAAACATGTATATAATACATATCTTGAATTATATAACAAGGACAAACAACGCACGAATTAGCCCCAGAAAGATGACGACCACAAAATAAAATAGTCAGTATATAACCAAAGTAATTCGACATGCATTTAAAATCAACCACTAAATAAATTAAAGAACCCTTTTAGAAAAGCAAACACATATTTTAATGTTCTGAATGAAGTTTCAAACAATAGTTATGAGTTTATAAAATAATACTTTATAATCATTTCCTTATTCGACAATCTAATAATTCTTAAGATCTTTTAAATCACTAAATAACATTTATAAAAATTTATTAAATATAAAATATATAAATTTTTCGGCATGGCCTATTCGTTTATATAATGTTTTCCATAGTACAAAATATATTATTTCCACTTTCAAACTCAATCCGTGTTGCAAACGTTATATGTCAGTATTATATAAAATTTATTAGTGTCGAATCATAGATAATATAATTAAAATTGTTAATGCAATGATGCCTAAAAACGTTACTTACATTTTTCGGTCTCGCATTGTTTTGATTACGACAAAATATAAAAACAAGCATTTATGAAAACAATGAAAAACGAATTCTTTAGTTCAAGTATTTTTTCATTACAACCATCATTATGTAAGGTATGACCAAACAAGTTTTTATCTTAATTAAGTGATCAAGGATCTAAGTTTTCTTAAAACTCACATTTTATTAAATGTGACAATGTTTTTTAATAAACTTTATTTTTAAGAAAATGTTTTATTAAACTAAATATTTAAAATTTAAAAATGGCATATTCCATTTGGATTCAGAATATCCTTTGAGGATAACTATTCCACCAGATGTGACTACCCCACTAAAAGACAAAATGGAGTGGAGTCTATGAACACGGATCCTTAAAGGTCTATACAGTCTCTTATCGATAAGGCACCGCGGGTACTAATAAGGAACCGCATTCAGATATGGTCGTTGGACCTTTGTCCTATAAATAGTGGACCATTCTCAGATTTTATCTTCACCTCTATTGCACACAAATTTCCTGATTCAAACTGTTGGGAATAAAATTGACCAAGTTCCTAGACGCTGACAAGAGGAACTTGGACGCTGACAAGAGTAAACGAGGCGTTGACAGATGAGACGTTGATAAGAATTATCAAGGCGCTGACAAGAAGAGTCTTAACACAAAGACAAGGACTAAATCTGCCAATGATGAATTCTTGAAGCTGGTGGACAGAATATGAAGATAAGAATTCAAAATATATTCTTAAGTGTTTAAAAGATTTAGTCAATAAGTTATTTGAGTATGTTTATCTTATGTCTCTTCCTAAAATAGTTGATCTTAGCTTTTTGTACAAGGCTCCTTAAACCTATAAAAGGAGGCCTTAGGGTTAGACATAAGACACATCTTTTTCACACACCTCTTCCACATATCTCATAACACTTTCATTGTAATCATTCATTGATATTATTAATCAAAGTGAAAGTTTGGTTTACTTTGTTTTGTTCTTTGTTCTAAGTGTTAAATTCCGCATAACACTTAGTTTGTTCAATACAACAAAGTTTCTCTACGTGTTAAACTTGATTTAATCTCGTTAACACAAAGCTAAATCGATCTAAGTTTGGGATCAACAAGTGGTATCAGAGCTTGTTGAGAAACTTTGATTTGAAGAACGGAATCCAATATCGTGAGGTGAACCAGGCTAAGGAAGAAGGTGAAGAAGAATCTGATGATGTTTTCAGTTAAGGCCACGTCTACTTCAAATTCCACAAGTTCCAATTCATCTTCATGTTCTGATAGTGAGGTATGTGATAACTCTTCTTGTAGGTTAAATACTGAAAGAATTAACAAAGAGGTTTTAAGATTGTTAGATGATGTGAGTACTGAAAGATGCAAACTGTCTAATTATCAACTTGCTCTCACTCAAACTGAGAAGACAGTTTCTGAGTACAAGAAAATGGAATTTGATTTAAAAGACAAAATAAATATCTTAAAACATGAGTTAAATGCTAGCAATGATATTAGGAGCATCATGGAAAGGGTTAATGGTGAGTTACAGGCTAAGTTAGATGAGGCCATTAAGAATAAGGATAATGTTGGCCTTAAAATTCAGAGATTTGATAAGGTAATAAGTGTGAAAACACTTATCCTTTTACCACTTATTTCCAATAATAACAAGACCAAAACGTGTGATTTATGTCGTAAAAGTCGGAATTATGCGTGGTTTGTGTTTTTATTGTGTTTTAGGACCAAAATATGAAAAAGGAAGAAAACACGGGCTTTCACGGGCTTTTATTGAAGAAAACGGGAAAAGACGAAGTCAAAAGATCAAGAGTGCAAAAAGAACGGAAGTCCAAGACCTATTCTGAAGATTTATCAAAGAAAAAGTCAAAAGACGAAAGTTTAACGAAGTCGAAGAACTTAAGTCTAATAGAAGAAGAAAATTAAAAGACAAGTTCAAATCCCGAGACGACAAAGACGAAGAATTAAAGTCGAGTCGAGAAAACGTGAAGAAAGCAAGAAAGAAGATGCAACACATGCACTCCTTCCACCTTCCCTATAAATACCCTCCTAATAGTCATTAGGAGGGTGGTTAGAGTTTTTAGTTAATTTTTCAATTTTTTAGTTTTCTCTAGTTTTTAGAGAGAGAAAGTCTTAAACTTTCTCTCACTAGTTCATCTTTTTCTTTTAATCTTTCAAGATTAAACTCTTTGTATTGCTTATTTTTATTAATCAAGTTCTATTTTAAGCTTTTATCTCTTAATCTCATTCTACTTTTCTTTGATTTAAGATTGATTTTGGTGCGATTATCATGTGATCCGTGTTGTTCTAATTGATTTCGTGCTTAAAAGTTAATCTTTTGATCATTTTATAAGTTTTCATTTGATTAAGCTTTAAGACTTTTGTGCTTATTGGCTTATTTTTATGATTAGCTTATTTTTCTTATTAAAAAGTTTATGTTTTTATTGTTTGATCTAAAAAGTTGCTTGATTTCGAGTTAGATAAGTTGATTAAAGTGCTTATTTGATTCGGTTAAGTATTTGGATTTATAAGTTTTGGATATTAGCTTATTGAACTTAGCTTATTATCTAGCCTTAACAAATCCCTTAATTTTCGGAAAAGGGAGTTTTAAACCCCTTTCCGATTGGGTTTTTCCGACCGGTACACTATCCTAACCAATTTCCACAATTTTAGGAAAGGTTGCAACTGCCCTTTCCGATTGGTCCCTTTTTCCGAGCAGCCCTCCCCACCTTCCGATTGAGTCCAATCGGAAGAGGGCTTTGATTTTCCGATTGGTACACACGGGCATTCCGATCTAGGCTCCATTTCTTGAGTATTCCGGCGGTAGCACTTGTCTTGTATTCCGATTGGTACTTCGATTGACATTCCGATAGGCTATATTTCTTAATATTCCGATTGGGATTGTTTAGCATATTCCGATCGCTGCCCCATTCCATATTCCGATCAACTGATCGGAAAACATTCCGATCAGTGCCTTTTTGGCTTGTTTGGGTTTCTTTCGATATCACTTTCTTATAGTACTTTTTATTTTCTGAAAATTTTCCAAGTGTTAGTTTTATTTAGTGAGTTAGTATTTTTCCATTATCACCTTTAAGTTTCCATGCATTTATTTTACTTGTCATTTCAATATTAATCTTTTAACTTCCCTTTTACTCAACGACACTTTAATTACTTGTTAATAGTTTAAAACAAACAAACCAAACCATTCTCTTGATTCACCAAAAGACAATTGAGTCGCACTTAAAACCGGTTTTCAATTCGAAAAGACTTGGGACTTCAAAATTTTATACAAGGCCTCAAAACCAAGTATTAAACATTGAGGACAATGTTTATCTCAAGTGTAGGGGGAACTTCTATCGAAGTAAGTGGTCTTTTCCATGAATTTGCCCTCATTTTAACCGGAAAATTCAATTTTTCGACATTTTTCAAAATTTTTAATCTATTTTGGCCTAGTTGTATAGTTGTATTTGCCTTTGTTATATTTATTTTCTTTCCGTTGCTAGAATAAATTTTAATAAAGTGGTTTTAGATTTTTCTTAGTCATGAACATTTTGACTCAACCCGAGTTTACTTACCTAAGTTTACTCTAGCTAGTATCCTTAACGTGTTTAAGTCAAGTTTTGCTAGGCTTTTATATAGGGAGCTATAAAACGCGAAAGTCTTAACTCTCACGGGTTAAGAACAAGAACTTTTCGCAAGTTCCTATAATTGATCCTAGAGAGTCGTTTATCAAGGGAACTTTAAAACGCGATTTCTAAACTTGAAAAAGTCTAAGAAGTTGCAAGATCCTATAGGCGACTCGAAAACCCAAAACTTTGATTTAATAGGCTAAGCATCCACGAGTCTCATTCCTTGAGATTTTAAACTGTGGAGAACGAGAGATGATAGAGTCAATTATAAGTTCGGTATTCTTTCGTGAATTTATGTGAGTTAATTATGAGCCTATTCTCCCTCCGCTTGTTAATAAATTAATCTGCTAATAAATAAAGTTGTACGATTTAAAAGGTTACTTAGCTTCTGGCCCCAGATCGTTTAAAAGTTGCTCGGTAATGACGAGAGTTCATAGCCAAGGCATAACTTATGAAGCGGGGCGCGAAGATTGGCGAGTCCGAAAAGGCCCTAACAAGGCATGAGGGCTACATTTTGTTGCTAAAGGTCCAAAAGTGATGTGAAGAATCATTTATCGAAAATCAATATGAAGGATCGAGACACACGACGAAAAGCAAGAACTCCCCAAAAGTCATGGAGAAATCTATCCGAAAAGACCCTAACAAGGTATGAGGATAAATAGATCCAAGTCCTAAAAGGAGGCGGATCGTTGCATATCAAAGTCCAAAATATAAGATTGGAGAAAAAATGAAGAAGTCGTGGTCCAAAGATGAAGAATCTCTCAAAAACTTCAAGTGAAGAAATTCCTATTATGAAGAGAAGACCATAATTTCAAGAACGTCTCTCGAAGATTCGAAGTATGAAGTCGCTGCCAAATATCGGCCCGAGAAAGGTCTCAAATCGCGAACCAAGTTATGCCAAGATATGAACTTTCTTATATCCCGAGAAGCAGTTTTAAAAGATTTGGTCCTTTAGCTAACTATTGATTAAATCGTTCACCTTATTTTTGGACTAAATAACTATCGAAATAAGTCAAACAATGCATCCTCGTGATCATTCAAGACAAAAATAAAATATAAGAGATACACCTAGGAATAAGGGAGTCTAAGTAAATAATTGGCCCACATGAGTTCGTGATAGTTTGCTAACTTATAATAACAATGATCTCGTTTTTAAGCTTGGTATGGGGAACGCGAAACTTGAGGATGATAAACGTTCATGGCCGCCAAAACCCAATGTAAGTTTTTAATTTCTTTACTTATTTCTATCTTTTATGATTAGTATTTAATAAAGGCCAAAGTGGGTTATTTATGATGGAAAATGTAAACCGTGTTTTAAAATTAATGCATTGCATGAGGGCATTGCAATGGTCAAGTGTAGGGGATTTAATAAGTGTGAAAACACTTATCCTTTTACCACTTATTTCCAATAATAACAAGACCAAAACGTGTGATTTATGTCGTAAAAGTCGGAATTATGCGTGGTTTGTGTTTTTATTGTGTTTTAGGACCAAAATATGAAAAAGGAAGAAAACATGGGCTTTCACGGGCTTTTATTGAAGAAAACGGGAAAAGACGAAGTCAAAAGATCAAGAGTGCAAAAAGAACGGAAGTCCAAGACCTATTCTGAAGATTTATCGAAGAAAAAGTCAAAAGACGGAAGTTTAACGAAATCGAAGAACTTAAGTCTAATAGAAGAAGAAAATTAAAAGACAAGTTCAAATCCCGAGACGACAAAGACGAAGAATTAAAGTCGAGTCGAGAAAACGTGAAGAAAGCAAGAAAGAAGATGCAACACATGCACTCCTTCCACCTTCCCTATAAATACCCTCCTAATAGTCATTAGGAGGGTGGTTAGAGTTTTTAGTTAATTTTTCAGTTTTTTAGTTTTCTCTAGTTTTTAGAGAGAGAAAGTCTTAAACTTTCTCTCACTAGTTCATCTTTTTCTTTTAATCTTTCAAGATTAAACTCTTTGTATTGCTTATTTTTATTAATCAAGTTCTATTTTAAGCTTTTATCTCTTAATCTCATTCTACTTTTCTTTGATTTAAGATTGATTTTGGTGCGATTATCATGTGATCCGTGTTGTTCTAATTGATTTCGTGCTTAAAAGTTAATCTTTTGATCATTTTATAAGTTTTCATTTGATTAAGCTTTAAGACTTTTGTGCTTATTGGCTTATTTTTATGATTAGCTTATTTTTCTTATTAAAAAGTTTTATTAAAAAGTTTATGTTTTTATTGTTTGATCTAAAAAGTTGCTTGATTTCGAGTTAGATAAGTTGATTAAAGTGCTTATTTGATTCGGTTAAGTATTTGGATTTATAAGTTTTGGATATTAGCTTATTGAACTTAGCTTATTATCTAGCCTTAACAAATCCCTTAATTTTCGGAAAAGGGAGTTTTAAACCCCTTTCCGATTGGGTTTTTCCGACCGGTACACTATCCTAACCAATTTCCACAATTTTAGGAAAGGTTGCAACTGCCCTTTCCGATTGGTCCCTTTTTCCGAGCAGCCCTCCCCACCTTCCGATTGAGTCCAATCGGAAGAGGGCTTTGATTTTCCGATTGGTACACACGGGCATTCCGATCTAGGCTCCATTTCTTGAGTATTCCGGCGGTAGCACTTGTCTTGTATTCCGATTGGTACTTCGATTGACATTCCGATAGGCTATATTTCTTAATATTCCGATTGGGATTGTTTAGCATATTCCGATCGCTGCCCCATTCCATATTCCGATCAACTGATCGGAAAACATTCCGATCAGTGCCTTTTTGGCTTGTTTGGGTTTCTTTCGATATCACTTTCTTATAGTACTTTTTATTTTCTGAAAATTTTCCAAGTGTTAGTTTTATTTAGTGAGTTAGTATTTTTCCATTATCACCTTTAAGTTTCCATGCATTTATTTTACTTGTCATTTCAATATTAATCTTTTAACTTCCCTTTTACTCAACGACACTTTAATTACTTGTTAATAGTTTAAAACAAACAAACCAAACCATTCTCTTGATTCACCAAAAGACAATTGAGTCGCACTTAAAACCGGTTTTCAATTCGAAAAGACTTGGGACTTCAAAATTTTATACAAGGCCTCAAAACCAAGTATTATAAGGCCTCACAAACCCTAGGAGAATGTGTTGGTAAATAGAGGGATCCTAAGGACATGACTGAGATTGGGATGAAAGACTATACTGTTGTTCCACCACCAGCTAGGGACTTCTATGGTGTCCATAGAAAGGATCTATCTTGGACTGGTATTCCAGAACTCCAAGAAGAGGAATTTATTCCTCCACCTAGAGTTCTTTCCCTAGTTGAGGAATATCAACAAAAGGTTATTGACCTAGAAGAGTGGAAAAAGGCCAACCCCACTTTATTTTTTAAAGGTGGGATACTTAGTGAGAGTCCATTTGTGCCTACACCCATTGAGAGTCCAGTTGTATCTACACCTATAACTGTGACAAATCCCATCACTGGAAAAGCTGTTAATCATGGCTCCCCAATTAAGAAACAACCTAGTGTTAAATACGCTGAAATGTATAGGAAACCTAGGTCATTCAGAAGCCAAGAAAGTATTAATGGGACATGGTTTTATCAGTCTAAGCATAAGTTTGTTTCCAAAAAGGCTTGTTACTCATGTGGGAGCTTCTCACATTTGGAAAATAATTGTGTGAGTGAATACAATTCATTCGCTGATAATAGGTCATCCAATGTAAAACATAGACCTTTTGTCTACACTAGACCACAGGCTACTAGACCAGCTCCTTTCTTCTCTAAGGCAGCTAATACCCAAGGTCAAAGACCCTTTCAAAAGACCAACACTTGGTCAAACAGACAGTATGTTCCTATTGCAAACCCTAACTTGAGCGCTGACAAGAGCAAATTCAGCGCTGATAGGAACAAATTCAGCGCTGACAAGAAAAAATTCAACGCTGACAGGAACAAGTTCAACGCTGACAGGAATAACTGCAACGCTGATAGCTCCAAGTGTTGTATGAGACCTTATTTTAGACCATATAAACAAAGATACTTGGTTAATAAGTGTCAAGGGTCTGAAGCATCATCCCACTTAACATGGAAACCTAAACAAGAGCAAAACTCCAATTTTAATGGTATTTCAATGAGTTGCAATAGACTTAAATATCTTGAGAAGGTCATTACTAGACTCATTGGAACAAATTGGGTGATTAGGTCCCAAAGGGATGAACAGGGATTTGTGGTAAAGAATAAGTCCACTCTAGTTGAGCAACTAGAGAGATCCAAGTCTGAAAAGGCTTGGATCTCCAAAGAAAACTAATTTGTTTTCTTTTTGAGCAGCCTATCCAAAAGCAGGTTAATGATCAAGGATATTGAGATAGTGGATGCTTAAGGAACATGCATTGTTGGTCTTTCCACTGATAATATTTTTATCCACTGACATGTTATCTCTACCCATTATCATGGGATAGGGTAGCCTCTGTTGGTGTGTGTTTTTGTGGTTTTTGTCTAACTGTGCAGGAAAGTGGAGCTACATTTGGATGGATACAGAATTGCAAACTTTTATTTATGATGGTTGGAGTGTTTACATTTCTATCTTGAGATAAAATTTTGCTTCTTCACATATAATGATTTGTATGCTTCTGTTAAGGGGAGGTAAACCTCTAGGTTTTTGGGTACTCTTAGAGCACTCTTGCACAATTCTAGATTGTGTCCACTGGTGAGTGGGGGTTAGAAATAATGAAGGCTCTTTCCTTATGAAATTGTTGGAATTTCTAAACCTCGAGGCACTGTAGCATGCACGTAGTTTATTTTGCATGCATGTTGCCAAGACTTTTTGACCTAGAATTGGGTGTGGTCGTATGGGTGACTTGGGGTAGGTATATGTTTGGGTTACTTGGGGAGTTGCAAAGGTTTTATATGAGTTAACTTTCTCTTTGGGGCATTTTTGAACAAAGGACTCTAGAGTTCATGTGTGTCTATCATGCTTTTGCATGAGTGTATGCATGAACAGTGTTTGTCACTCTTGCTTATTAGAGACTAGTTAATTTCCTTAGGATTATTACCTTTGTTTGTGTTTTAACTAAGGTTTTATGCATTCTCAAGTACATTTTATGCTATGCCATCTTAGCTGATGTCATTTTTAAACTTCTTTATAGACCCAAAACGTTTCATCACCCTTACATTTTTCAAATTTTTGGATATCTGGAAGCCTAATGATCATTGAGATGTTTTTCCTAGTGATTGACATCTAGTAGCAGCAGAGATCACATTCACAAGGGTGTATAGTGTTATGGAGATGGTTGAGACTATTGGCACTAGCTTTAATACAGGTCAAGTCAGTCTTATTATCAGTAAGTCCATCCCCATGTCCTATGAATCAACATTGAGGATTCATTTCCCGAATGTGGATGAGGACAGTATGAAACCTTTGACATTAATGGAATTGACGAAAATATGTATTAGATAGTAAAAGCATAATACAGAAATGGTACAAATTGTCAAGGATCACAGTTTTGAACTAATAGACTTGTTGTTTTGGAAGCTGATGCAAGGAGGACGTTCTTGGTTCCATCCTAAGTGTGTTACATGATCATTATGTTTCTTGTGTGTATCAGAGCATGGTGTAGCTCTAATGCATATGTCTCTTGTGAAGCTTCACAGCCATGCCTTTTGTTTCTGCTTTCATATCAACACAAATCCAGGGTTTTCAAAAACCCTCACTTGTTGCTTCCTGCAATATGTTGCTGTTGCTATTTTTCTAGGGTTTTAAAACAAACCCTAAATTCTTTCGGTCAAATCGCAACAACCATGAACAATGATCCTTGTACTAGGGTTCATCATGATTCCATGAAATCACTCACCAAGGCTAGTACAAGTAGTCCTTAAGATCAACAACATATCTCCCCTTTTCTGTAGAAGAATGATCTAGGGTTTGGAGAAACCCTAAATCATGATTTTATGCAAATCTAAAAATCTGAAAATCATCTTTACAGCCAACTTCGACGCTTAATAACTTTTGATTGGGGATAAAAATCGACAATCCCTCCGGTGGATGTCTAGATATATGTGTATAGAATACACACAAGAAATTTCGTGACGATCCAATGGTTCAATCAAAAGTTATGACCTTCTGAATACTTCTGCGCACACAAAAACGTCCAGAAAAACCCTAGACGGATTTTTCTTCTTTTCACCATACACGAACACCTTGTTGGTCCTAGCATCACGAGCCACGAGGCTCTGATACCAATTGTGTTGGTTATAAATTATAGCCAGTCTACTTCAGCGCTGACAAGAGTAAAACAAGCGTTGACAGGTGTAAAACAAACGCTAACAGATCAAGCGTTGACAAGAAGAAGTCAAGCGTTGACATATTGAAGACAAGCACTGATGGAAGGATATGATCTACACGTTTATTATATTCTAGATTACTTCTAGTAAAGATAGGAACAACAATGTATTTTTTATATTTATCTTTACATAGAATAGTTGATACGTCGATTATTGTACAAGGCTTCTTATGTCTATAAAAGAAGACCTTTAGGTTATTGTTCAATATAAGTTTTTCATACGTTAAACACTTTCATTGTAAGCAAGTTTGATATCATTAATCAAAGTGAAAGTTTGTTTACATCTTGTGTGTTCTTGTTTAAGTTTTAATTCCGCATAACACTTAGATTATCATACACATATACAAAGGTTTCTGTAAGTGTATTACTTGATCTAATCTCGTATACATAAAGCTAAATCGATCTAAGTTTGGGATCAACAAGTGGTATCAGAGCTTGTTGAGGAACTTTTGATCTTAAAGAACACAAGAACCCTAAAATCACCAAAACCATAATTGTCACAAAACCCTAAAAACATCATGTCAAATCCAGAAGTACCCTCCTCCTCCTCACCTTTACCAAACATCAAGATTCCCATGCTTGATGCAACCAACTTTGAATTATGGAAATTCAACTTTGAGCAATATCTGGGGATCTATGACTACACTCTCTGGGAAATTATTGAATATGGAAACACATTCAATAAAGCCCAAAAGATTGCTAATGCTATTGCTAGAAGAGCAGCTGTTGCTGGATGTTCAGAAGCAGATAAGAAAGAAAAGCCAGAGGATGGTAGAGCTGTGGCTGTTGAAGACATATCAAAGAAAAGGGTTGATTTGAAAACCCTAAATATTCTGGAACTCTCTTTGGGACAAGAGAACCAGCATAAATACAGAGGTTATGAATCTGCTAAGGACCTTTGGGCAGCTCTTGAAGTTACATATGGTGGCAATGAAGATACTAAGGAAGAGAAGAAGAAGCAACTCATGCATGATTATGCTGTCTTCAAGGCTCAACCTAATGAGAAGCTTAGTAGTGTGAGAAGCAGATTGCTTGAAATTACAAGCAAATTGTCCTTCATGGGAACACAACTTGGTGATGTTGACATTAATGCCACTTTTCTTAAAAGTCTTGGTGAAGCGTGGAAGATTGAGGCAAGATCTATACTTGCCAACAACACTCACAAAAGTTCTACTTTTGATGATATCTACAACAAACTGAGGCTGTTGGAAGATGAAACTCTTTTGGAGCATGGAAGTAAGTCTACCAACGGTAATATGGCCTTCTTCTCACATAGTGAAGGTCAATTTAATCAGAAGGACTCTTACATGCATCCAGTTACTGGATCATCATGTGTCAACGCTGGAACATGTCTTGTCAACGTCTCCTATTCAGACGCTGACACATACAAAAGTGACTCACCAAGAGTTAAACCTGCTGGTTTGGATCTGGATATTGTATGTGCTTATATTGCTTCTTTGCCCAATGGTTTAGTGATTACATATGAGGACCTTGAGCAAATAAGTGATGAGCACTTGGAAGAGATGGATATTAAGTGGAACATGGCTCTTGCTATTATAAGAGCAAATAGGTGGAATAGAAGGTTTAAGAAGAAGATGACCTTAATGCAAAGGACACTGCTGGATTTGTGATAGGTGTGAAAACACCCATCCTTTTACCACTTATTTCTGGTCAAAACAAGACCAAAACACGTATTTAATATCATTTGTTTGGAATTATGCGTGGTTTTTGTGTTTATTGTGTTTTCAGAGTCAACCGGGAGAATATTGAAGAAAACACGGGATTGCACGGGTTTTATCGAAGAAAAAGACTCAAGACGAAGTCTATTGTCCAAGAGATGCAAAACATTTGAAGTCATTGTGCCTATTTGAAGATGTATCGAAGAATAGAGCCGAAGATGGAAGATTCATATATGTCGAAGAACTCGAGTCTATTAAACAAAATATTATAAGACGAGTTGGAATAATTCACCGACACTTCTCAAAATCCAAAGTCGGAAACGTTTATTTAAAGAAACGTGAAGACTAAAGAAGAAAGAAGAAGAGAAGCCCAAAACCAAAGCCCATTCACAAGCCCATAGTCACACGCCTATAAATAGGACTTTACTTCACCATTTGGAGACACTTAGTTAGTTTTTCATTTTTTTTCTAGTTTTAGAGAGATAAAGTTCCAAACTTTCTCTCACTAAACTTTTTCTTTGTTTTCATCTTTTAAATTTAAGCTTTCTTTAATTTTTGTACTTTGGATTTCATTAATCTTATTCAAGTTAAGCTTTTAAGTTCTTTAATCTTCTTCTACTTTTCTTAGTTTACCTAAATCCTTGATCCAATTGTTTCATTTCATACGGTTTGGATTTGTGGATGAGTTCGTGATCAAAGTTTAATCTTTCTTGTTCCTTTTTAAGCTCTCACACGTATAAGCTATAGGCCTTCTATGCTTATTGGCTTATTGCTTGTTTAAGCTTATTGGTTTTCGGATTTCATCAATGTTTTAGTTATTCAAAAGTTCCATTTATAAAGTTTATGATTTAACGTTTTCAAAAGTTGTCAAATTTAATCTTTTTGAAGTATTTAAGCCCCGGTTAAAGTAGCTTATTATATGTACTTATTCAGTTTTCAGCTTTTCACCATTTTCGTATTGCTTTGAGCTTCCATCGCAATCCAAGGTTTTTTACACATTCCGACGGGTTCACTGATTTAGATCGCAATAAACCTTAAGGGTTTTACTTTGCGATAGGTTGGCATCTCTCCCTTATTCTGATCTGGATTGCGATCGCTTATTGCGATCGCACATTCCGACGGGACTAAGTTCCTTTTTAAGTCGAAACTCTGGCCAATTTTTATTTACCTTATTCCGATCTGACATTGCGACAAAGGGTTCTTAGATAGTCCGATCAGACTTTCCGATCTAGAACATTCCGATCTTAATTATTCCGATGGACCTGTTTTAATTGTATTCCGATAGACAAAGAGTTTTGATATTCCGATAGCTTAAAGTTTTAAGTTTTAAAGTTCTTAGCAAAGTTTTTAAGTGTTAGATTAATTAAGTTTTCCAAGTATTTTTCTAATCCTTTCTTTACGTTTTCAAGCTTTTACTTTTAACTCGCCAATTTAGTTTAATTCTTCAAAGCTTATAATTTACTCTTCGACACTTACTTATTAGTCATTAGTTTAAAATAGATAAACAAACCAACACCTTTTTATTAACCAAGAACAAATCATTCCAATTAGAACCGTGATCAAATCGAGGGGATTCCGAGAACTTAATCCGAACCCTATTCAAATCATTGTAACAAATGGCGCCGCTGCCGGCTCTTCTCGTTAAGATCAACAGTTTTTTGTGGGAACTTGGATTTTGGGATCCGTTCCCCGTGAACGTTACTTTTTCATAAAATTTTCAAAAATACAAAAAAAATAAAAAAATTAAAAAACATAAAAACCAAAAATATTTCTTTTTTTTTGCCTTGTTAGTTCTTTTGCAGGTGCATGCGTACACGATCAACGTCTTATCAAGAGCCTGAGCCTCTCGAAGACTTAGACATGGCCGGTGTACAAAACAACAACAATAACCCACCTCAAAACAATAATAATAACAATAACAATCCACCTTTCAACAACAATAATAACAAAAACAATGAGCCTCTACCGGATAATCGCCCGACGATTGAACTTCTACAAGCACATGTAGATGGTAACGATGATCTAATTGTTATACCCGCGATTGCAGCCAACAACTTTGAGCTCAAATCCGGCTTTATCCAGATGGTCTCTGCTCAACCATTCTTGGGGCGTACCATTGATGATCCACATGACCACATCAAGATATTCCTGCAACTCACGAATACGGTCAAATTCAATAGTGTTCCACAAGAGGTAATCCGTTTACAACTTTTTCCCTTTTCTTTAGAGGGACAAGCCCGGCATTGGCTTGCTAAGGAACCGCCACAGAGTATTCTTACGTGGACGGATTTGGAGACCAAGTTTATCAACTACTTTTTCCCACCCTCTAGTACTACCGCTTTGCGGAATGAAATTATCAATTTTGAACAAAAGTACGATGAGTCGTTTAGTGAATCTTGGGACCGTTTCAAAGACCTTTTGAGAAAATGCCCACAACATGGTTTTACCAAAGTACACCAAGTTAACACTTTTTATAATGGTTTAAGCATGAATGACCAAGATTCACTAAACAGTGCCTCGGGGGTAATCTTTTGGCTAAGACTTCCAATACTGCTTGGGATATCATTGAGAATAAGTCTCGTGTGCAAACCAAGAGTGTTCGGACCAATGTCGCTAGTGCTAGTACTAGTGACAGCGATAAGCGACTTGACAAAATCACTGCGCTTCTTGAATCGCTTGCTACCCACACCGCCAACAACACCAACAGCATCAACGCTAAAAACGCTCAAGTTAATGCTATCAACCAACCATGTGAGATATGCGGGGGTCCTCACTCTTACACCACTTGTACTGCCACCCAAGACTACCCTTCTGAGAACGTGAATGCATCATACGGTACCTATCCTCAACCCGCTTACCAAGCTCATCCTCAAGGTGACCGCAACATGCTTAGCTACCGCTCAAACAACTATCTCTCACCACCCGGTTTTACTCCTAACAACCCAAACCAACAACAAAACCTCATCCGCCCTCCTCAACAACGACAACAATCTCGTGGACCATACATACCACCTCACAAACAACAACATCCACCTCAAAGAAACAACCAAGTTTACCAGCAACCTGCTTATCAACCACCCGCATACAATGCTCCTCCCAACCAACCCACCGCTTTACACCAAGAAGTGGAAACCTACATGAGGACTAACGATGTGATCGTGGGAAATCTTCAGCGGGAAGTGCTCAACTTGAAAGCAGACCTAGTGAAACAAGGGAACGATCTGAGAGCTGATATAAGAAACACTTTGGATAGTCAAACGAATGACTTAAAAAACATGATGGCTAGTTTCTTCCAAGGTAATCAACCCTCTTCTTCGGGTACTCTTCCGAGTAACACCGTTACGAATCCAAGAGGGGAGATGAAAGCAATCACCACTCGTAGTGGCAAAGGTGCCAAGGAACCCGAGCTTCCTATACCTCCACCGGTGGTTGTGACTAAGGAGAACGAGTCACCTGCTCCTATTCCTCATCCTTCTCCTTCCCCAATTTCTCCACCTCTTACTTCTACCCCTCCTCCACCCAAGGATGTGAGTGATCCTATTCTCCCAAAGCCTTCCTCTTCTTCCGATATACCTTATCCCTCAAGGTTGAGGAAAGAGAAGCTCAAAAGCAAGGACGATATTCAGGTTTCGAACTTTCTTAAAATGTTTAAACAACTAAATTTCAATATCTCCTTCGCTGAGGCTCTCGCTCACATGCCTAAGTACGCGAAAATGTTCAAAGATCTTCTTAGTGACAAGGAGAAGCTTCTTGATATTGCTAACACCCAACTTAATGAGAATTGCTCTACAGTGCTCTTAAGAAAATTGCCAACCAAGCTTGGTAATCCAGGTCGCTTCTTAATCCCTTGTAACTTCCCGGGAGTAGAGAATTGCATGGCTCTAGCCGATCTAGGTGCCAGTATTAACTTAATGCCCTTAAGCGTTTGGAAGCAATTATCTCTCCTTGAGCTAGTCCCCACAAAAATGACTTTGGAATTAGCTAACCGTACGGTTGCTTATCCAGTGGGGATAGCCGAAGACGTCTTTGTAGGAGTCGACAAATTCACTTTTCCTGCCTATTTCGTCGTTGTTGACTACGATATGGACCCTCGTGTGACATTGATCGTTGGTCGTCCATTCTTGAGGACCGGTCGCACTCTCATCGATGTCGAAGCTGGTGAGCTTATCATGAGAGTGGGTGACGATAAAATTGTCTTCAACATGGGAAAGTTGTCTAAACAGCCTTATTCCAACGAGAGTGTTAATTGTATTGACGTTCTTGATGAGGCTTGTGAAGAACACTTCAAAGATGCTTGCAAAAGTATTCCTACCTCTCTTCCCAATGTTGAGACCGTTTCCTCTATCGATTCATCACTATCTCTATTTGGATAACGTGATTTCCTTTGGAAAGATTTGGAAGCCACCATGGGAGATGTGAACTTAGCTAATGATGATTCTACCACCAATTGGGATGAAGATCTCCACCTCATTGAGAACCTTCTTAAAGAAGATAATCTTTCTCCAACATCTCCCACGGTTATTGCTATCGATGCTCCGACTTTGAAAACGCCTCCCATCGAAAATCCCCAGGATTTAGAACTTAAGGAGTTGCCGCCTCCTCTCGAGTACGTGTTCCTTGAAGAAGAGAAGAAGTCGCCCGTCATTATCACGAAGGACTTGAAAGACGAAGAGAAATCTCGCCTCATCACCGTGCTTAAAGATCATAAGAAGGCAATCGCTTGGAAAATTTCCGATATTCGCGGAATTGATCCGAACTTTTGTACTCACAAGATTCTCATGGAAGATGACTTTAAACCCGCAATCCAGAGCCAAAGAAGGGTTAATCCTCGCATTCATGACGTCATCAAACAAGAGGTTATTAAACTTCTCGATGCCGGCTTGATTTACCCTATTTCGGATTCGCCATGGGTAAGTCCCGTCCATTGTGTGCCCAAGAAGGGAGGAATAACCGTTGTTTCCAATGAACACAACGAGTTGATTCCCACTCGTCTCGTTACTGGGTGGAGAGTTTGTATTGATTATCGCAAGCTCAATGATGCCACGAGAAAAGACCACTTTCCTCTTCCTTTCATGGATCAAATGCTCGAGCGTCTTGCGGGTAATGACTATTACTGCTTCTTAGACGGTTTCTCCGGGTACTTTCAAATTCCCATCGGTCCCAAGGACCAAGAAAAGACCACATTCACTTGTCCCTATGGAACATTCGCTTACAAACGTATGCCTTTTGGTTTATGCAATGCTCCTGGGACGTTCCAAAGGTGTATGATGGCTATATTCCATGACATGGTGGAAGACACTATGGAAGTATTCATGGATGATTTCTCGGTTTATGGCGATTCTTTCACTTCTTACCTTGCCAATTTAGAACATATGCTGAAGCGGTGTGAAGACACTCGCCTTGTTCTTAATTGGGAAAAATGCCATTTCATGGTAAAAGAGGGCATCGTGCTAGGACACAAGATCTCCAAAGCCGGTGTTGAAGTAGACCGTGCTAAAGTCGATGTTATCGCTAAGTTTCCTCCACCTTCAACCGTGAAGGGTGTGAGAAGTTTTCTCGGTCATGCGGGCTTTTACCATCGATTCATCAAAGATTTTTCTCAAATCGCTCGCCCGATGACCCACCTCTTGGAGAAAGATACTCCTTTTTTCTTTTCCACAGAGTGTCTTGAAGCCTTCAACTCGCTTAAGGATAAGCTAACTAAGGCACCCGTCTTGGTTACTCCTAATTGGGAGCTTCCCTTTGAGTTGATGTGCGATGCTAGTGACTATGCTATTGGTGCGGTTTTGGGCCAAAGAGTGAATAAACACTTCCAACCAATCCACTATGCTAGCAAGACAATGACGGGGGCACAATTGCATTATACGACAACCGAAAAAGAGCTTTTAGCTGTTGTCTATGCTTTTGAAAAGTTCCGCCCCTATCTTGTCCTTTCCACCACAATCGTTTACACCGATCATTCCGCGTTGAAGTACTTGTTAACTAAACAAGATTCCAAACCAAGGCTTCTCCGCTGGGTTTTGCTTCTCCAAGAATTTAAAATAGAAATTCGTGATAAAAAAGGAGCTGAAAACCTAGCCGCGGATCATCTTAGTAGACTTGAGGATCCTTACCAAGGGGATCATCCGAACAAAGAAATCAATGATTCTTTTCCCTTGGAGACCTTAATGTCTATCAACTCGACTGTTGATGAAACCCCGTGGTTTGCGGACATTGCAAACTACTTGGCGGGTGGAATTCTCGTTGACGGGTTAACATCCCAGCAAAAGAAGAAGTTCTTCAAAGACATTAAGACTTACTTTTGGGATGACCCGTATCTTTTCAAACAATGTGCTGATTTGATCATTCGCCGATGTGTTGATGGACCGGCAGCTTTAGAAATCCTTGATGCTTGCCACAAAGGACCCACCGATGGTCACTTTGGTCCCAACTACACCGCCAAAAAAGTGTTTGACTCGGGATTTTATTGGCCCACCATCTACCGTGATGCTCACGAGATGGTTAAACGATGTGATGCTTGCCAAAAACAAGGCAAGATCACACATAAAGACGAGATGCCTCATAATTTCATACAAGAATGTGAAATCTTTGATGTTTGGGGTATCGACTTTATGGGGCCATTCCCTTCATCTAAAGGAAACAAATACATCCTTGTAGCCGTTGACTACGTTTCCAAGTGGGTTGAAGCCAAATCTTTACCTACTAATGACGCAAGGGTGGTTTGTAACTTTTTGAAATCGCTATTCGCTAGATTCAGTGTGCCTCGTGCCATTATTAGTGATCGCGGGACTCATTTTTACAATGATCAATTTGCTAGAGTCATGGCTAAGTATGGTGTAAATCATCGTCTTTCCACCGCATACCACCCACAAACTAATGGCCAGGCTGAAATATCCAACCGAGGATTAAAGCGAATTCTTGAAAGAACTGTGGGAGAGCATCGTGCCTTATGGGCTGATAAACTTGATGATGCTTTGTGGGCTTTTCGTACCGCTTACAAGACTCCGATTGGTTGTACACCATATCGTCTCGTGTACGGGAAAGCATGCCACCTCCCCATTAAGTTGGAGCACAAGGCTTATTGGGCCTTGAAGTGGACTAATTTTGATATCAACAAAGCCGGTGACCTACGCAAAATCCAACTCAATAAGCTGAATGAACTCCGTAATGAGGCTTATGAAAATTCTTTGATCTATAAGGAGAAGACTAAGCTCATTCACGACTCTAAGATTAAGAACCGAGAGTTCCAAGTTGGAGACAAAGTTTTACTCTTTAACTCTCGGTTGAAAATCTTTTCGGGCAAGCTGAAATCTAGTTGGTCCGGCCCATTCACCATTGCCCAAATTTTTCCATATGGTACTCTCGAGCTCGCTCAACCTAATGGACCGAATTTTAAGGTGAATGGCCAACGAGTGAAGTTGTACTTCCGTGAGGACATCTCTCATGAGATGATTCCATCCCTCACCACGTTCTCCATAAACTAATTTTGGGTCGAGTCAAGCTCGTGACTCGGTTATCAAAAACAAGCGCTCCTCGGGAGGCAGCCCGTGTATCTATCCCTTTTCGTTTTAACCTCCTAAGTGTAGGGGGGCCTATATAGGTGTTTGTATTTGTGTGGTGATGTGATTACAGGGCTGAATGCACTCTTGGAACCTTTGAAGAACCGTGCTCCCGTGTTATCCGAAATCCGGTTCTATCTCTCAACTTTCGTGATTCAATTTTCTTCATACTCACATTTGAAATTGATCACGTTAGTCGTCTCTTCCTTAACTTGATTTAACCAACGTGCACAATGTCATAAGTGTAGGGGATATTTTTTCCACATGCTTAAACATTGAGGACAATGTTTATCTTAAGTGTAGGGGGGACTTCTATCGAAGTTTTAAGTGGACTTTTCCATGAAAATGCCTTCATTTAACCGGAAAATCATCTTTTTCAACATTTTTCAAATTTTTAATTAACTTTGGCCATTTAGTCTTAATTTTTAAATTTTTCTCGTTGCTTTCATATGTACATATCCCGCAATAAAGTCAAAAATATTCATAAAATGGTGTAGCTAGTTTTGATGTCTTTGACATATTAGGCCCGTTGCGATTATTTTGACTCAACCCGAATAGACTTATCCATGTTTATTCTAGCTAGTATCCTTAACCATGTAGACCTTAATCGGTTTATTAGGCCAAGTATCCACGAGTCTCATTAATTGAGATTTTAAATTGTGGAGGACGAGAAATGATAGAGTAAATTATAAGTCGGTAATCTTGCGCAAGCTCACTTGGTGTAATTATCTGCCTATTCTCCCATCACTTGCTAATAATTTATCTGCAATAAGTAAGGTCGTACGATTTGAAAAGTTACTTAGCTTCTAGCCCAAGATCGTTTAAAAGTTGCTCGGTAATGATAAGAGTTCATAGCCAAGGCATAACTTATGAAGCGGGACGCGAAGATTGGCGAGTCCGAAAAGGCCCTAACAAGGCATGAGGATTCAATTTTATTGCTGAAGATCCAAAGTGATGTGAAAAGCATTATTCCCAAAATCAATATGAAGGATCAAGACTCACGACGAAAAGCAATCAACTCCAGTAAAGATCATGGAGAAGTCTATCCGAAAAGACC
This sequence comes from Glebionis coronaria, assembly GCA_025667525.1. Classification (NCBI taxonomy): domain Eukaryota; kingdom Viridiplantae; phylum Streptophyta; class Magnoliopsida; order Asterales; family Asteraceae; genus Glebionis; species Glebionis coronaria. Next base: position 316,240,132 of record CM046875.1, on the reverse strand, counting down.
CTAACAAGGTATGAGGATAAATAGATCCAAGTCCAAAAAGGAGGCGGATCGTTGTATCTCAAAATCCCAATTAGAGATTGAAGAAATAATCATGAAGTCGTTGTCAACAAAGTTGGAGTACCCCTCAAAAGTCTCCAAGTGAAGAAACTCTATTACGATGAGAAGACTATTATCTCAAGAACGTCTCTTGAAGATATGAAGTATGAAGTACATGCCATATATCGGCCCGAGAAAGGTCTCAATCGTGAACCGAGTTATGCCAAGATATGAACTTTTTGATATCCCGAGAAGCAGTTATAAGAGATTTTGTCCTTTAGTTAACTATTGATCAAATCGTCCTACTTTGCTTTCAGCCTAAATAAACTATCAAAATAAGTCTAAAAATGCATCTTCATGATCATTCTAAGACAAAAATAAAATATAAGAGATACACCTAGGAATAAGGGAGTTCAAGCATATAATTAAGCCATGTGTGTAAGTGTTTGAATTGCTAACTTATAATAACAATGATCTCGTTTTTAAGCTTAGTTTGGGGAACGCGAAACTTGAGGGTGATAAATCTTCGCAGCACCGAAGCCCTAATGTAAGTCCTTGATCTCTTTGCAAGTTATTTCCATCCTTTTGTTTACTTTAAAGCTTTAATTTCTCTTAGTACTTTAATTTTTGTTAAGTAGTATTTTAATAAAGCCAAGGTTGATTGATTATGAGAAAAGTGTAAATTTGCTTTATCACTAAGCATTGCATGAGGGCATGGCAATGGTTAAGTGTAGGGGATTTGATAGGTGTGAAAACACCCATCCTTTTACCACTTATTTCTGGCCAAAACAAGACCAAAACACGTATTTAATATCATTTGTTTGGAATTATGCGTGGTTTTTGTGTTTATTGTGTTTTCAGAGTCAACCGGGAGAATATTGAAGAAAACATGGGATTGCACGGGTTTTATCGAAGAAAAAGACTCAAGACGAAGTCTATTGTCCAAGAGATGCAAAAGATTTGAAGTCATTGTGCCTATTTGAAGATGTATCGAACAATAGAGCCGAAGATGGAAGATTCATATATGTCGAAGAACTCGAGTCTATTAAACAAAAGATTATAAGACGAGTTGGAATAATTCACCGACACTTCTCAAAATCCAAAGTCGGAAACGTTTATTTAAAGAAACGTGAAGACTAAAGAATAAAGAAGAAGAGAAGCCCAAAACCAAAGCCCATTCACAAGCCCATAGTCACACGCCTATAAATAGGACTTTACTTCACCATTTGGAGACACTTAGTTAGTTTTTCATTTTTTTTCTAGTTTTAGAGAGAGAAAGTTCCAAACTTTCTCTCACTAAACTTTTTCTTTGTTTTCATCTTTTAAATTTAAGCTTTCTTTAATTTTTGTACTTTGGATTTCATTAATCTTATTCAAGTTAAGCTTTTAAGTTCTTTAATCTTCTTCTACTTTTCTTAGTTTACCTAAATCCTTGATCCAATTGTTTCATTCATACGGTTTGGATTTGTGGATGAGTTCGTGATCAAAGTTTAATCTTTCTTGTTCCTTTTTAAGCTCTCACACGTATAAGCTATAGGCCTTCTATGCTTATTGGCTTATTGCTTGTTTAAGCTTATTGGTTTTCGGATTTCATCAATGTTTTAGTCATTCAAAAGTTCCATTTATAAAGTTTATTATTTAACGTTTTCAAAAGTTGTCAAATTTAATCTTTTTGAAGTATTTAAGCCCCGGTTAAAGTAGCTTATTATATGTACTTATTCAGTTTTCAGCTTTTCACCATTTTCGTATTGCTTTGAGCTTCCATCGCAATCCAAGGTTTTTTACACATTCCGACGGGTTCACTGATTTAGATCGCAATAAACCTTAAGGGTTTTACTTTGCGATAGGTTGGCATCTCCCCCTTATTCCGATCTGGATTGCGATCGCTTATTGCGATCGCACATTCCGACGGGACTAAGTTCCTTTTTAAGTCGAAACTCTGGCCAATTTTTATTTACCTTATTCCGATCTGACATTGCGAGAAAGGGTTCTTAGATATTCCGATCAGACTTTCCGATCTAGAACATTCCGATCTTAATTATTCCGATGGACCTGTTTTAATTGTATTCCGATAGACAAAGAGTTTTGATATTCCGATAGCTTAAAGTTTTAAGTTTTAAAGTTCTTAGCAAAGTTTTTAAGTGTTAGATTAATTTAGTTTTCCAAGTATTTTTCTAATCCTTTCTTTACGTTTTCAAGCTTTTACTTTTAACTCGCCAATTTAGTTTAATTCTTCAAAGCTTATAATTTACTCTTCGACACTTACTTATTAGTCATTAGTTTAAAATAGATAAACAAACCAACACCTTTTTATTAACCAAGAACAAATCATTCCACTTAGAACCAAGATCAATTCGAGGGGATTCTGAGAACTTAATCCGAACCCTATTCAAATCATTGTATCAATTTGATAAATCCAAGGTTGAATGCTACTATTGTCATCGTATGGGGCACTTCATGAGGGAATGCAGATCTCCTAGAAGATCTGATGCTGGCAAACCCTCAAGCCAAATTGTTAAGGCTCAGGATCCTAAGACCATGGTTGCAGTTCAAGAAATTGATGGTATGGGATGGGATTGGAGCTATTTGGCTAAAGATGTGGAAGAGGATAAAGCTTTGGTTGCTGAGATTGAAGAAGAAGAGCATGTTCAATATGCTCTCATGGCACACTCCTCCTCTTCATCAGATAATGAGGTATACGATGGTGCTTTTTGTAGTAAGGGTTGTAGGTTAAATACTGAGAAACTTAACAAAGAGTTGTTAAGGTTACTAGATGATGTGAGTACTGAGAGATGCAAACTGTCTAACTATCAATTAGCTCTCACTCAAACTGAGAAGACAGTTTCTGAGTTCAAGAAAATGGAATTTGATTTAAAAGATAAAATAAGTGTCTTAAAACATGAGTTGAATGCTAGTAATGATATTAGGAGCATTATGGAAAGGGTTAATGGTGAGCTACAGGCTAAGTTAGATGAGGCCATTAAGTATAAAGATAATGTTGGCCTTAAAATTCAAAGATTTGATAAGGCCACACAAACCCTAGGAGAATGTGTGAATAAACAAAGGGATCCTAAGGACATGACTGGGATTAGGATGAAAGACTACTCTGTGGTTCCACCACCAGCTGGTGACTTCTATGGTGTCCAACAAAAGGACCTATCTTGGACTGGTTTACTAGAACTCCAAGAGGAGGAATTCATTCCTTTACCAAGAGTCATTACCCCAGTTGAAGAGTATCAACAGAAGTTGACTGACTTGAATGAATGGAAGAAAGCCAATCCTACCTTATTTGTTAAGGGTGGATTATTATGTGAAAGTCCTAATGAGTCAACCCCTATTAAGGTAACAAACCCAATCACTGGTAAGGCTGTTGACCTTGGCTCAAATACTGTTAGAAAACCTAGTGTCAAGTATGCAGAATTGTATAGGAATACTAGGTCACCTAAAAGACAAGTTAGTAATGATGGAACAAGCTTCTTCTCTTCTATACCTAGGGTTGTGTCTAGAAAAGCCTGTTACACTTGTGGTAGCTTTTCACATTTAGCATATAAGTGTGTCAATGCTTCCAAGGTCAACGCTGTTAGAAAGTCAAACGTTGTCAGACCCAAACCTTGTGTGCAGCAAAGTCCACAAGTTGTTAGACCTACCCCATTCTTCACTAGAGGGTCTAACACTCATGGACAAAGACCATTTCATAAGACAAATACTTGGTCTAACAGGTAATGGGTTTCTGTAGCAAAACCTAGGTTCAACGCTGACAAGGGTAATTTCAGCGTTGACAAGAGAAAATCCAACGCTGACAGAAACGTGACCAGACCTAAATATTTGCAACCACAGGGTAAGGGGTCAAAAGCTTCTTCAAGCTTGACATGGAGACCTAATAAAGATCAAAACCCTAATGATAATGGGATTTCAATGACCTGCAATAGATTTAATTACATTTCAAAGGTCCTTACAAAACCTATTAGGGTTAACTGGGTATTTCATCCAAAGAGGGATGAACAAGGGGTTGTTATTAGAACTAAGTCTGTAGAAACTAGAAGGGGGTTGAATAGTTTCTCTTCGATTGGTGACCAAATTAAAATTACTTTCAATTTGGTTTGTATCAAAACTATCTTTAACTTGAGGCTAAGTTGCATAATTATTAGGTTCAATTCAAATGCTCTAGCAAAGATAATAGGTAAGTGTAATGATAATGAAATAAGTAAAGAGTAAGGAAGGAGAAAACCTAGTGGGAAGACACCAATATTTATAGTGGTTCGACAACGAGGCTCTATCCTCGTTTCTACTCCACTCCTCGAGTACACCTACTCGAGATTTCCACTATATCCACAAGCTCCCTTCTCGGCGGAGAAAACCTTACATCGTTGCTTACATTATTTTCCGACACTAAGCTAAATGTCGAGACCTAATCTTTAGCTAGGACCAATCTACACAACGTTGCCTACTTCACAATTTAACGACACAAGCCTAGATGTCGGGTTCTAATCTTAAGGTAGAACCAATCTTTACGACGTTGCCTACTTCACCATTTTACGACACAAGGCTAGATGTCGAGTTCTAATCGAAAGCTAGAACCAATCTTCACGACTCTTCACTTTGAAGCTAAGTGAGAACTTCACACAACACAACTACTAGTCACTTTATAGTTTAGTGAGAACTCACAAGACACAACCACATCACTTTATAGTTTAGTGAGAACTCCTAATCAAATCTATTACAACTCAACTAGACTTATCCAAGTACACACATGTATCTTGGATTTACACAACACAAATCCAAGCAAACACTGGATGTACACAACAAATCCAAGTATTCACAAATAACTTGGATGAACACAACAAGTCCAAGTATTCATAAATACATTGGATTGACCTAAAACAAAAAGGGTATCATGATGAATATGACTAGCTCATAGATTCATATTTATCACAACACTAGTGAGTGAGTTATCTTCTCATTGGACAAGGTAAAGGAGGGGATCAAGAGGATAATCATATGTAAACATCCTTAACAATTTAAGTGATCATTTACTAATGATTATGCTATAGAAAATAGAAAGAGGGCTAAGAAAAACGTCCAAGAGGCTTACTTGAAAATGAGATTTGACCCACTATTTAAAGGAGACTAAGTATAACGGATCTATAACGGCTAGCTGTGCGCGGTACCTTATCTCACCCCGCGGTTCCATATAGCTAAGGAACCGCGTAGGTACTTAAGGTACCGCCACTAGACTACGCTCTGTTTTTTGTCTTTTAGTGGGGTGGGAATATCTGAGGTATTTGAAACCTTCAATGGATATTCTAACAGCATTTGGAATATGCTATTTTCAAATTTTCATTTTCCATTTTAATAAAACATTTTCTAAAAAAGAAAGTTTATTAAAAAGTCTTTTGTCATATTAACAAAAGTGAGTTTTAAGAATAATCATTTTGATGATCACTAACTATGATTAAGAAAGGTTTGTGATATGATTATTACCTTGATGATAGTGTTAGTTAAATAAGTCATTTTGTGTTTTACACTAAATGTGTTGTATGGTTTGTTGTGATCAAAACTAAGAAAGATTAGTTAACACTAATAATGTTTTTAGGCATCACTTGCATTAACAATCTCCCCCTTTTTTATTACGACAAACGATAAACTCATTTACGTAGAAACACAAAATATGGAATTATTAACTAGTTTATCACTATCATTTCTCCCCCTTTGTCGTAGCAAAAAGGTTAGCACAAGTCTTTGAAGAACATCGAACTTTGCTAGTAGCTCCCCCTTGGTGGTTGCTCCCCCTTGCTTGGCGCACCAAGTTTGTGAGCTAAGGTGACATGCTACACAAAGGTTAGTAGAAAGGAAAGAAACACCAATGTATATATGATCACTACCTACTAATTAACTTGAGAGGGAGAGAGAGAAGAAATCTCAAATTAGAAGCAAGTATTTTGCTAAGTATGTCCAAAGAGGTAACTGACAAAATCAAGCTTCAATCCGATGAAGATGATAAGCTTGTCAATGGGTTAAAGTTTAGATTTGATGGAATCACCCATAAGCAATTGTAAAAATTAACCATGATCAACTCAAAATAGAACTAATGAAATAACACACAAACAACACAAAGGTTACATAAAAGAAAAAGACACAACAAAGAAGATAGTCATACACACAATATGAGTATCTAAAAGCAATAAATATGGAAAATAAACCACTAAGCATAAGCTAGTCTAATAGTGATATTTTCCAAGATTGCAAAAAAAATAAAAGACTAAAAAGACGACGATGCATCATTCGAAGTTTTGTCCACCGGAACGAAAACTTGAATAGGAGGTCGAGTGAGGAGGAATTCAAGAAAATTTAACTTCTCATACACATGAGCAAGTTCAATTTGTTGAAATCGACAACAAGCACACGAGGATCCATGATGCAACACAAAATCGTTTGATGGGGGTATGGCATCAAACTTAGGGTTTGGTGGTGATGGGGTAATGGGTTTGGGAATGTTTTCACAATGCCTTATAAGGTTTGGGAAGGTTGAAAGGTCATTGAGTTGAGGGGTATTGAAGGATTGTGGTGGTAGGGGAACATTTTCTTTTGCTCCGGTGATGGGGTTTATGGTATAAGTATCATTCCAATACTTGATTGGAGAGAAGGTAGGGTTTTTGGGTGGTTTGGACGAAGATGGTTCATTCTTCTTAACCCAAATAGGTCGAACCGAGATTTTCGGTTTCTTTGAAAGCTTGGTTGAGGAAGCTTTGGGTGAGTGGGGTTGTGACAAAGAAATATCAAGGTTAGGAATGTAGGAGTTAGGCATTGTGAGAGTGTGAGAATGAAATCTCAAGGTTATGTGAGAATAAATTCTCAAGGTTGGGAAGGTGTGAGAATGAAATCTCAAGGTTGTGTGAGAGTGAATTCTCAAGGGTGGGAAGGTGTGAGAATGAAATCTCAAGGTTGGGGTATAAGTAAAATGTAATCAAGGTAAGAATTTGAATACAAAATGTGAAGTGTCAAGGAATGTTTAGTCAATTTGAGTAAACAAGGAATCTTGACAAGGTATAGGGTTTTAAAAGTTTTGACCAAAAATTCGTCAAAAACTGATTTCTCCCCGCGGTACCTTAAAGGGACCGGCGGTTCCATATCGCTAGGGAACCGCGGGGATTTAAGGATCCGCGTCCAGTGGACTTGAAACCAAGTTTTTACAGGTTTTTGAGAAAAACTAAGACTTTTTCAAAAAGTTGCAAATCTTGGAATTTTACCTCTATTAGCACCAAATTATGCTAGGGTTGCATAAAGCAACACATTCACAAAGAATGTCTTGACAAAGGGTGACAAAATAATTTAGATATCATTTTGAACCAATTTTAGTCAAGTTTTTAGAGGTTGTGATAGATTTAGGTTTAATTTTAATTTCAAATTAAAGTTGATTAGTGTGCACAAAAGGATAGAAACACACAAAGCTAAATCCATAGATCAACAACATGAAACATTCATGAAAGAAGCAAGTACAATGACAAATAAAACTAACTAATACATAGATAACTTAACATTAGATCTAGATAAGTAGTCTTCTTTGGCTTGGTTTTGTTGAAAACTCTTATTAAGAAAACTACATCATTCATCTCCTAGGAGGAGGCATGGAGAACAAGGCAAGCAAGAGCTCTTGAAACCTCCTATGTAGTCCATACATATCCATCCTAAGGTTATGGATGATGTAGTGGTTGTAAAGACAACATGGACAACTAGGACCATGTGTTTGTTGAAACCCATAGTATGGATCACCCAAAAGGAGGGAAAGTGGAACACCTAAAATTGGAATGTCTGAGTTGGGTGGAGGTGGAGGAGGCATGTTCTCCAAGGGTGATGTGGGTGAGAGTGGAGGCATGTTCCCTAAAAGGGAAATGGGTGAGTGTGGAGGTAAATTCTCCAAGGTTGGTGAAATGGGTGAGTTAAGAGGGGTAAATGGTGAAGTCACCAAGGTGTCATCAAAGTCATTCATAAAAGGAATGCTTTGTATTGGTTGGGGTTGTGTGGTCACATCCAAGGGTGCACTTGGAGTGAAGGGTGAAGAGAGCTCATTCATTCTTGAGTTGAATGAAGAGGAGGTAGAACCAATGGAGTGGTTAGTACCATGGGTGGATGATGTCTTGCATGGTGCAAGACGTGGGGAAGGTGATGAAGAAATGAGGATAGGAACCATCTCATTCTTAGGTGTGTGGAAAGGTGAGGAGTTAGGCTTGGCTACATTAATCCTTATTTTGTTCCTTGGGGTGGAGGTCTTGGAAGTGTTTGAGGTTTTGGTACACACCATGGTTGTTTAGGGTTAAGGGAGGTATGTTTGATGTGTGAAGAACATGGCAAACAAGGTGGGTTTAAATGGGTGAGGGGATGATCCAAACTAGTAATGGGTTAAAATCATTTTAGGTGAATAATGAATTTAGGTAAGCTAGTTAAGGAAATGTGTAGTTTATTACTGAAAATCATGCAAGGTTTACATAGATTTAAGAAAACAGTGTAAAGCAAAAGATGCTGTCGTGCACAGTGACCGGCGGTTCCTTATCTAGGACCGACGGTACCTTATCGATAAGGATCCGCGGGTCGATATGGAACCGCGACCAGAGGGCTTTCAAAAATTTCACTTCCCAAATTTTGGTTAACCCAGAATTTTACCAAAAGATTTACAAGCCAAAGTTAACTACAGATCACAATCTAATAAGCTAACTATCACAAAGATGTACAAAGCTATGTAAATCACAAACATCATGGCATAAACAATATTAAGGATCAAAATAGATAATAATCCAAACATGTAGCATAAGTTAATACACATTCAAGATAATAAAAAACATTGTTCAACATTACATGTTTACCAACATGTATTCTTTGAAAACTTCAAAGCTTTCACCTTCTCTTTTTGCCCAATCCCTTGATCATATTCCCCAAGAACTTGAAACCTTTTCTTGATTCAACCCGGTGTTCGTGCAAATCCCCTCGAGTTCTAAGGTTTTCACGGTAAAGATGCTCCATATTGAGATCTTCCGGTACTTCACTAGAATGATGAGGAGGAGGAGCTAAGTCTTCAAATTCATCCTCGAATGGGTTTGAGGATGGATGGGAATTACTCGAAGAGTGGAAATGAGAACTAGTACCTATTCCATCACCATCACTTGTTGGCATGTCCATGTCCTCATCATCCATCTCTTGATGATCAGATTTTCTCGATCCTCGATCACTTCTTGTCTTTCTTGCATATGCCTCTTGAATAGGCAACATAACCCGATGAACCGGGTAGAAGCGAGAGAGATCGAGGTGGGGAAAATCATGAGCAACCCTTTTGAAAAGGCGAGTTAGAAGCATAGCATAGGGAAGGTTTGTTTTGGGCTTCGAAAGGGCATAATTGATTCGTCGAGCGATATAGAATGCCAAGTTATACTTGGTGGATGTAAAGATGCAACTCAACATATGCACCATACACGCCGGGATATGATCTCGGTTTCCACCAAGACAAAAGACATTCTCCCTAAGGATATTGGCCCATTGGACCATAAAATCCTTAAGGTCGCTAGAGAGCACTTCATATCGATTCACATTTCGTACATTTGAATGAAGGCTTCTCACAACGTTTCCATCACGCTCTTTCGAGATGATGTCAAGGATGAACTCTAGATCAATTTCGGTGAGGTCATTTGGAGGTTTATCGTAGGATTCCGAGAGAGCATCAAGTCTCCATTTATCCGTAAAACAACAAGTGCCTTCATATGGCACACCGAGAATTTGACCCAAGTTTTCAAGGGAGTATTGAATCAATTGATCATTCAACACGAAACGAATGAAAATTTCTCCAATGTATTCAAGCATGGAGTAGGTGCTAAAGAATTCAAGAAGGAATAAGGGGTAAATATCTTCTTCTATGTTGAGCAAGCAATCAAACCCCGAAAGCTCAAACATAGATTGGATATAGTCATAACCCGTTATTTCCTTGTCAATGACTCTACCCTCATGGAAACAACGAGTGGAAAGGGATGGAAAAGCGTTTTGAAGTTGGGGGGAAGCATAGGTTTAGGAGAGGTTTGGCATGTATTGTCTAGTGTATTGATGATCCTTTTGAAATTGAGAAGGCATGATTAGTACCTAAATAAACATAAGACAATATTTTTCCAATCACTCATATGAAAAATAAAATCAAAAATTGAAAATATGAGAATGTGTTATATCAATTTCTTGACAAACAAAGGATTGAATCCATATCATTCTCACGTTCACAATGCATCTATTCCATCATTAACCAAGAACACATGAACTATGTTGGATCAACAATGGATTAGAACATTGGTTTTTCTTAACAAGGTTTTTAGGTAAGCATTAACAATGTCATTACCTACTTGTTCATGGGTTCATCTCAAATCCATCTTTCAACCAAAATCATTTAGCCTAAATTCGGATTTGTTCTACAAGTGGGTTTTAGTGAAATCTTAATGAATATGAACCTAAGGAATCATAGTAAAATAACCATGTCAACCCACATTCCTATTAAGGTTTTAATTCAATTTCAATTTTAAAAATCCCCAGTTATGAAAGGATGAACCCTAGAACAAAATAGATGAAATTGAAAGAAAATACGTACAATTAATTGATGTTAGATGAAGGATGAGTGAAACCCACAACTTGGAATCAATTAATTTGAGTGATTGAAGGTTTTGGAAGCTTCAACAATGGTGGAAAAACAAGAAAACCGTCGCTATCTGTTTTTGGGAGAGAGAGATAGTGGTTTGAAAATGAGTAAAATAATCAAACTGGTTCCTTATCGATAAGGAACCGCGCCTTTGAGCCGCTGAGATAAAGAACCGCCTCCAGAGGTCGGTTTTTATCTATGAAGGACGCCAAATTTTAAAAACAAATTTTTCTAAAAAACTTAAAAAAATATGTCATGAGCCTTCTAAAATATCATTGGATCATCATAACACTAAGCAATATGCCTAAACGAAAGATTACGAGTTAAATCGAGATCGAAAAGAACCGAAACGGACAAACGACTACTCGTAGCAAAACGACTAAGTGGAGAGAAGACAAGGGAAGTGAATCAAGACTAGGAAAGATGCTCAAGGGAATAATGACAATCTTCAAATGATGGAAGCGAAGAGCTTGTGTCATATATAGTGGTTAAAGACGTGCCTTTCCGGCGAAGTGTTAAACGGCTTTGGTAATGAATAAACACAAAGCAAATATTGAAGTATAGACTAAGATCACTTTCAATAATAGTCTTAGTCTAAACCAAAATATGAGCAAGGTATTAATTCACTTTCTCTCCTACAAAGGGCCTACTAACCGTATGGGTGCAAACCATGGAAATCATGCTTGATACTTTAAGCTTCTACTAACTCACTCTACATCACCATAGTGAGTCAAGTATCCAAGCAATGAAGGTTTGAGAGGATAAAGGAAAATAAACACAAACCACAAATAAATGTCAAGGCAAGGATGCCGAGAACAAGCACATAGTCAAGTAATGATCAAAAGAATGATCAAAGGGCGTGTGGAAGAACGAAAGCGTACCTTGGCCAAAAAGAGCAATCCATGAAGGAATAAGTGCTATGCCCAATCAATGACTATGATGAGTACTAATTCTTCAAGGACTAGTATCATTCCCAATCATCTTGGTATCATCATTCAAAGATGTTAAAGATCAATGAAGATGAGTCTTCTACAAGTTCAAGTAACTCAATCCACAACCAATTAAGTGATTGATCTTCATGAGTACCTACACAAAGCAAGATGCAAACTAGTAGATACATTTCAAGAGTATATCTAAAATGCATAAAGGCTACTAATCTTAAGAGGGATGCAATATTATCAATTAAAAGACCTATTTTCAAAGAAAACATAGTTTTGACCAAAGAGAAACTTTAGTATAACTTGACCTTCTAATTTGAGGAGAAAATAGATCGATCCAAGTTTCAAAGTACAATATACTTCAAAGATCTTGAGTGACCATCGCTCTGATACCAATTGTTGAAACTAGAAGCGGGGGTTGAATAATTTCTCTTCGATTGGTGACCAAATTAAAATTACTTTCAATTTGGTTTGTATCAAAACTATCTTTAACTTGAGGCTAAGTTGCATAATGATTAGGTTCAATTCAAATGCAATAGCAAAGATAATAGGTAAGTGTAATGATAATGAAATAAGTAAAGAGTAAGGAAGGAGACAACCTAGTGGGAAGACACCAAGATTTATAGTGGTTCGACAACGAGGCTCTATCCTCGTTTCTACTCCACTCCTCGAGTACACCTACTCGAGATTTCCACTATATCCACAAGCTCCCTTCTCGACGAAGAAAACCTTACATCGTTGCTTACATTATTTTCCGACACTAAGCTAAATGTCGAGACCTAATCTTTAGCTAGGACCAATCTACACAACGTTGCCTACTTCACAATTTAACGACACAAGGCTAGATGTCGGGTTCTAATCTTAAGGTAGAACCAATCTTCACGACGTTGCCTACTTCACCATTTTACGACACAAGGCTAGATGTCGAGTTCTAATCGAAAGCTAGAACCAATCTTCACGACTCTTCACTTTGAAGCTAAGTGAGAACTTCACACAACACAACTACTAGTCACTTTATAGTTTAGTGAGAACTCACAAGACACAACCACATCACTTTATAGTTTAGTGAGAACTCCTAATCAAATCTATTACAACTCAACTAGACTTATCCAAGTACACACATGTATCTTGGATTTACACAACACAAATCCAAGCAAACACTGGATGTACACAACAAATCCAAGTATTCACAAATAACTTGGATGAACACAACAAGTCCAAGTATTCATAAATACATTGGATTGGCCTAAAACAAAAAGGGTATCATGATGAATATGACTAGCTCATAGATTCATCTTTATCACAACACTAGTGAGTGAGTGATCTTCTCATTGGACAAGGTAAAGGAGGGGATCAAGAGGATAATCATATGTAAACATCCTTAACAATTTAAGTGATCATTTACTAATGATTATGCTATAGAAAATAGAAAGAGGGCTGAGAAAAACGTCCAAGAGGCTTACTGGAAAATGAGATTTGACCCACTATTTAAAGGAGACAAAGTATAACGTATCTATAACGGCTAGCTGCGCGCAGTACCTTATCTCACCCCGCGGTTCCATATCGCTAAGGAACCGCGTAGGTACTTAAGGTACCGCCACTAGACTATGCTCCGTTTTTTGTCTTTTAGTGGGGTGGGAATATCTAAGGTATTTGAAACCTTCAAAGGATATTCTAACAGCATTTCGAATATGCTATTTTCAAATTTTCATTTTCCATTTTAATAAAACATTTTCTAAAAAAGAAAGTTTATTAAAAAGTATTTTGTCATATTAACAAAAGTGAGTTTTAAGAAAGGTTAGTGATATGATTATTACCTTGATGATAGTGTTAGTTAAATAATTCATTTTGTGTTTTACACTAAATGTGTTGTATGGTTTGTTGTGATCAAAACTAAGAAAGATTAGTTAACAATAATAATGTTTTTAGGCATCACTTGCATTAACAAAGTCTGTTCTTGTTGAACAACCAGATGAATCCAAGTCTGCTAAGGCTTGGGTTCCCAAAGAAAACTAACTTGTTTTCTTTATGTGCAGGGCATTCAAAAACAAGTCAATGATTATGGATATTGGGACAGTGGATGCTCAAGGCACATGACAGGGAAGGAAGATTATTTGACTAACTTCACTCCCATCAAGGATGGTGATAAGGTTTACTTTGGAGGCGGATATGGTACTATCACAGGCAAAGGAACAATTCTCACCAAGAACTTGCGTTTTGAGAACGTATTTTTGGTAAAGGAACTTGATTACAATCTTTTTAGTGTATCACAAGTTTGTGATAACAAAAATAAATTTCTTTTTACTGATACTAAATGCTTGGTGTTAAGCAAGGATTATAAGATCCCTGATGAGAGATATATTGACTATAGAACACCTAGACATAAAGACATATATAATGTGAATCTGAATGGGATTAGAATGAATAACAATATGCCATGTTTTTATGCTAAAGCTTTAGTAGATGAGAGTAATCTATGGCACAGGAGACTAGGGCACATAAACTTTAAGAATATAAACAGGCTTGTGAGACTTGGTTTGGTTGATGGTTTGCCTGAATAAGCTTTCCACAATGACCACTCTTGTCTTGCATGTCTTAAAGGCAAGCAACACAAGGTCTCATTCAAGTCTAAACAGGTGCACTCTAGTACTAGACCACTTCACTTGCTTCATATGGACCTATTTGGTCCAACCAATATAGAAAGTTAGAATGGTAAATCATACTGCTTTGTCATCACAGATGACTTTTCTAGGTTTACTTGGACTTTCTTTTTAGCTATGAAGAGTGATACAACTGACACTTTAATTGACTTTGTCACTCAGATTGAGAAGAAGACTGGTAATGAAGTTAAAATTCTTAGGAGTGATAATGGTGGTGAATTTAGGAATAAAGTGTTAGATGATTTTTATGCCAGGAAAGGGATTACTAGGCAGTTTAGTGTTGCCAAAACCCCACAACAAAATGGGGTAGCAAAAAGAAAGAATAGAACCCTAATTGAAGCAGCCAGAACTATGTTGGCTTATGCTCATTTCCCCATTGCCTTTTGGGCTGAGGCTGTTAATACAGCTTGCTATGTTCAAAATAGAGCATTGGTCAACAAGATACAAAACAAAACACCTTATGAGTTACTTTGGGGAAGGAAACCTAATATTGGTTTTCTTAGACCTTTTGGTTGTCATGTAGTTGTACTTGATACTACTGATGCCTTAGGTAAATTTAGTGCAAAAGGTGATGAAGGCTATTTCATGGGGTATTCAGTGTAGAGCAAGGGATATATGGTTTATCTTAAAAAGGAAAAACGTATACTTGAAAGAGTACATGTTAGGTTTTTAGAGAGTAAACCTAGTGATCCTGAAAGTGGTCCAAATTGGCTGTTTGACTTGGAACCTTTATCCAAGACTTTAAATTATATGCCTGTCACTAATCCAAACATTGTGAAGGTAACTTCAAATGTTGTGGAAGAACAAGTTGTTGATGTTTCAGGTACGCAGGTTAATGAAAAGGTTGGATCACAAGAAGAAAAGTCATCTCCTATACTAGAGTATGTCACAATTCCCATATGGACAGATGCTTTTGCTACTGCTGCTGCTGCTGGAAAGGATAATGGTGGTCCCCAAGTACCACCAGATAACAACATGCATGGTCCTTCAGGCGCTGACAAAGGCAAATCTAATGCTGACAGGACAAATTCAGACGTTGATGGCTCAAACGTTGACAACAACATTTCAAGCGTTGTTAGCCCAAACGCTGACAACCAAGGTTCAGGCATTGACAACACTTTTGCGCATCTTTTCTCTTCTACTTTTGAACAGGGTGAACCTTCCAATTTATATGAAGAGGTTCATCCTCATATTGATGAAAGAGAGTCTGAAGAAGAAGATCTTGGCAACATGGATAATGAGATTGAACACACCAGACTTTTTGAAGGAGGAGTTCTCACTTCTACTATGAAGAATCACCCTACTTCTCAAATCATTGGTGATATTATGACTCCTGTTCAGACTAGAAGATCTCATCAAGGTCTTGGTGGATTTATTGCCAATATTCACAAGAAGGTTGATACCCCTCTTATGCAAGCATGTTTGTTTGCCAATTTTCTGTCACAACAGGAACCCAAGAAGATATTTGATGCTCTCAAAGAACCAAGTTGGGTGGAAGCAATGCAGGATGAGCTTAACCAATTTGCAATTCAGGATGTTTAGGAGCTGGTTGATTGTCCCAGGTATGTCAGACCTATTGGGACAAGATGGGTTCTAAGAAACAAGAGAGATGAAAGAGGCATTGTGGTCAGAAACAAGGCAAGATTAGTGGCTCAGGGATATACACAAGAGGAAGGGATAGACTATGAGGAGGTCTTTGCACCAGTTGCAAGGATTGAAGCTATAAGGATCTTTCTAGCCTATGCATCCTGCATGGGCTTCACTATCTATCAAATGGATGTCAAGAGTGCCTTCCTCTATGGAACAATTGTTGAGGAGGTATATGTGATGCAGCCTCCTGGTTTTGAGGATCCAGAGAATCCAGACAAGGTGTACAGAGTCAAGAAGGCTATGTATGGACTTCATCAAGCCCCAAGACCATGGTATGGTACTTTGTCTACTTATTTGGTGGATAATGGATTCAAAAGGGGCACCATAGATCAGACACTGTTTACAAAGAAGAAAGGTAAGGATGTTCTACTTGTTCAGGTCTATGTTGATGATATCATCTTTGGATCCATAAATCCAAAGATGAGTGAGGATTTCTCCAAGCTTATGACAGACAAATTCAAGATGAGTGCAATGGGGGAGATGAACTTCTTTCTAGGGTTACAAGTTCAGCAGAAAGAAGATGGTATCTTCATCTCCCAGGATAAATATGTGGCAGAGATCTTGAAGAAGTTTGGCTTTTCTCCACATGGAAAGAGGGCTACTACTCATATGGATAGAGAACACCCTTGGGGAAAGATTAGAGATGGGAAAGATGTGGATGTCAGGCACTATAGATCAATGATTGGATCATTGATGTATCTCACAGCCTCCAAACCTGACATCATGTTTGTTGTGTGTGCTTGTGTACGCCATCAAGTGACTCCCAAAGAATGTCACCTTTATGTTGTCAAGAGAATCTTTAGGTACCTAAGATGTTATCCTAGTCTTGGCTTGTGGTACCCAAAAGATTCACCTTTGGAGCTTATTGCATATTCAGACAGTGACTATGGAGGTGATAAGTTTGATAGAAAATCCACAACTGGTGGATGTCAGTTTCTTGGGAGCAGGTTGATATCTTGGCAATGCAAGAATCAAACAGTGGTGGCTAATTCTACAACTGAGACAGAGTATGTGGCTGCAGCTGCTTGTTGTGGACAAGTTTTGTGGATTCAGAACTAGCTGTTGGACTATGGGTATAATTTCATGCATACCAAGATATTTGTTGACAATAACAGCACTTTATGCATTATTAAGAATCCTGTACATCATTCTAAAAATAAACACATAGAAATTAGACACTATTTTATAAGAGATTGTTTTGGAAAAGGTTTAATACAACCAGATAGGGTTGACACAAAAGAAAATGTGTCAGATTTACTAACTAAACCTTTTGATGCTGGAAGGTTTCAATACTTGGTAACAAGTATTGGAATGATCAATCTCACATAATATGTGTTTTGGAGTCTTTTTGTAACAGTATGTACAGGATAATGCATTGTTATTGGTCTTATTGAGGATTTAGATTTTCCACTATATTTTTCTAACACTAACAAAGGTTACTTTAACGCTGATAAGTGTTATTGTGACGTTGTCAGCAATATATTTGTCTAACGCAGACAAATGTTTCTTTAACGCTGACAAGTGTTATCGTAGCGTTGTCAGCAACAATGTTAGTTTTGTGGTTTTCAATCTAAATGTGCAGGTGGTGTTAGCATTATACCATTGGATACAGAGTTGCTTATGGATCATTGGAGAAGCATTTGGACATGTTTTTATTTATGGATGATGGTTGAAATTGTCAATTCCTATCTTGACATAAATTTTTTATGTTCATGCATATTTTTGGCAACATATGTATCACAGTTTAAGGGGAGGTTTTAGGAACCTTTAGGACTTTTGGGTATCCTTATGATACTCTTATCACAATTCTAGATTATGTCCACAGGTGAGTATGAGTTAGTTTTACTAAATCATGAGGCACTATAGCATGCAAAGTTGATACTATGCATGCTGCCAAGACATTTTTGGCCTAGAATTGGTTGTGGTCTGTTGGGAGACTTGGGAATGCTTTTATCATGGGTTTTACCTGGGAGTAACAAGGGATTTTATAAGATAACTTAGTTGTTAAGAGTTTTGGTTAGCAAGGGACACTAGAGGACTGTTATGTCTATCTTGCATAAGCAAGTGTGCATAACTGGACAGTGCTTGCCGCCCTATAATAATTATCAACTTTTTGGTTATCTTCTCTAGGATAAATTACTTTGTTAAGGTCATTTTTCATTTTTATAAATTTTTATTTTTGGACGCTGACAAGTATTTTTCCATGCGTTGTTGTGACCAATTTAGACGCTGACATGGCTTTGGCAAACGTTGACAAGGATATAGCCGTTGGCCGTTGATGGGTTATTTTTGACCGTTGACACTCAATGGGACCTACCCAGTTGTTACTTTTTGATATATTCTTGGGCCGTAATTTTGGGAGCAGATAACTTTCATTTAATGCATGAGATAAACTTATTCTTTTTCAATATTTTCATGATTGTATTTTGAAAATAGTTGCCTATTTTTGGTCCAATCACATGCATTTTTCTCTCCTATATATTTGGCTCCTATTTTAAACAGGGTACCTATTATTCTTGTCTAAAATAATTTTCTCCTATAACTTCATTTTTATCAATCATTCAAACAGCTTTCAACAATGGCACCAAAGTTTAAACCAACTGATTTGGAATTGGGGTTCAGAAGTCAACACAACATGGTAGCATATCTTGAAGTTGATGATACTCTGTTTCCCCAATATACACAAATGGTGGCATATCTGAATGCATCCCTAATTAGGTATGCTCTTTCTCATGTTCCACTCATTCCTGTCACACATATTAAACAGTTTTGGAACACTGTTAGTTCCTCAACAGTTAATAGAGTGACTACATTATCTTCTATTGTTCATGGGCGCACATGGGTGGTTACTGAAGCTTTGGTACGCCAAGCTTTGCATCTAGATGATGCTGATGGTATAACCACCCTCCCCATTAGTGAAATAGAACAGGGACTAAGGGCTTTGGGTTATCCTTTTCCTGATGAAGGAACTTTAAATAAATATCATAAACAGGAGTTTCCCCCAGCCTGGAAGTACCTAATACATGTCCTCTTACAATGTTTGAGTCCCAAGTGTACTGCACACAATGAGATGAATAGATCTATTGCAAGTGCTATTGTGTGTATTGCTACTGGGCAAAAGTTTAATTATTCAAAAATGATTTTTGAGGGCATGTGTAAAAATAAAGGGAACAAAATGACTTTAGCTTATCCCAGATTTTTACAAATGGTTTTTGAGGTGCAAAATTACTGCACAAGGGATCATGATGATTTTTATGAGATCCCTGTGCAAAAGAAAGCCATTTTTATGAAGATGAACTCACCCCCACATCGTGACCTACCCCTCACCCCTGCTATGATTGCTGTCATTGAAGCAGCTCAACCCCAACCAGACCCCACCCCCAAATTGACCCAATACCTGAACCTTTACCTTGACCACAACATATGCAAATTGACCAAGAACCCTTCGACGTGGACACATTAAATGTTGGCGTTGATGTGCCTATTTCAAACGTTAATACCAATCCTTCACAGACCCAAACACCCCTTAACCAACCAACATCCACCCAATCCACATCTTCTTCTCCCCCAACACAATATAGGTTACAAAAACGCCAAAGGACTACTAGAGTGTTCTCCTCTAGTGGTCCTAGCCATGTAGCAGAGAGAACCACCACCACAAGTGTGGTTGGTGTTATGGATGAGGCTGGAACTATTGGTTCTGGCTTAGAAGCTGGCCAAGACAGTCCTACCATAATTAAGACCTCATCCATGCCCAATGAATCTAACTTGGGAGGTCAAATACCCATATTAGAAGAGGGTAGATTGGAACCAATGACTTTGATGGAATTGACGGCAGTCTGCATTAGCTTGCAAAAGCAAAATGCAGACTTGGTACAAGTTGTCAGCACACAAGGCCTTGAAATCAAGCAATTGAGGGAGAGGATTGTTATCTTGGAGAATGCTAGCACAAGGAGAGGGATGGAGGAATCTTCCAAAGGGGAGGATGAACAAATAAATGTGAGTGATAAGGGCTCTCATGATGGTCAATCTTTGGATGTTGCTGAGGCCCTAAAAAGTTTGAATAAACAGACAGGTTTTAATACGTCTCTAGTCTCTCCTACAAACTTAAATTTGTCATTTACAGCCATGTTGGAGGAAATTGCAAGAGGCGCTAAGACAGGTAATTTGAGCGTTGACAAGCAGAATTTGAACGCTGACATAAGTATCTTGGGCGCTGACAAAGCAAAATTGGGCGTTGACAGACCTGCAAATGAGGTTGATGTATTCCAGTCATCATCCATCATCAAAGAGGTTTCTTCACAGGTATTACCATCTACCTTACCAATAGTTGATCCATTAGATAAGGGTTAGGGTATTATGGTAGAATAAGTTGTTCCAAAGAATGCAGCACAAATTGAGTTTGATAGGAGGTTGGCTGCACAAATTGTGGAACAAGAAAGAAAGAAGGTGGGTGAATCACCTTTTGTTGTCACTACAGAAGAGCAAGAAGAAAGTGATGAAGCCAGTTCAGACTCAAGTGTTATGATCATAGAACAACCAGAAAGACTTGAGTATGGTGATGAATTGGAAAAAGAGAAGTTGAATGAGCTGAAATTGCAGGTTGATTTTGATATGCCAGAGGTTGTTCAGATGTACCATGCTTGGGAAGATAGGTGTATGGAGAATCCACATTTGACCATTTCAGATCAGATATGGGGTTTGGAGATTCTTCTCAGAGTACAAAAGGATTGCAAGGTCATTCTGAAACACAAAGCAAGCAATGTTCTCTCAAATTTGAAAAGGGATAGAAGGGAGTTGTACTACATGCTACTCAGATGTCATGGAACAGGTTGGACTCATAATAAATTGATTGGTTTGACATTTGAAGAGTTGGATTGTAGAGCTTATCCCATTTGGGTTAGAGTGCAGGAAGAAAACACTCTAAGACTTCTTTCTGATGAAAGAAAAGAAGAACTTGTAGAGGAAATGGAGCTTAAGAAGGCAATGTTTGTTCCCAGACCTGTGAAAAAGGGAGTCCCTCTTAAGTTTCCCAAAGATATGGATCCATTACATCCAAGTGAAGCTGTTATAAGAAAGAGCCTCAAGCTCTCACCACTAGAAGCTTCAGATATGGTGCAAGTGTTACCACTTGATTCCAGAAACCCTATTATAATCTTTGAAGAAGATGAATGCGGGTTTTGGAAGATTGGCAGGTATGGAAAAGAGGTTCACACTTTTACCACTATTATATCTTTGTTTGCAAGTTGTGATAGAGAAGACTTGGTAGACCTATGGAGGTTGTTAGAGGCCAAGTATGAGACTGAAGCTCCCACTTCAGTCAATGCAATAAAACTATGGTCAACATTCAAGAGAATGTGTGGACCAAGAGATGAAGATCCTGCTATTTGGAAGGATCTTGAAGATGACCTCAGTGGTCTTCAATGGAGATTGTATTCAGCTGCTGGTGTTTATTATTTGAGTTCTACAAAGTTTGCTGAGTATCTACTTGTAGATGGTCAGTATTTCATGTCCAAGGAAGTCTTGGAGAAGATGAAGAACACACAGCTGGAAATTGATTATTCAAGTGATGTGGCCAAAGATTTAATCAGATTTATTTATTACCAATATGAGAAGGTTTGTAAGATTCCTCCTAGTTCTTAATGTTTATTCAGAAACTTGATTACTATAGTAGATATCAAGTTTAGGGGAGGATTGTTAGGAATAAATTATAGCCAGTCTACTTGAGCGCTGACAAGAGTAAAACAAGCGTTGACAGGAGTAAAACAAACGTTGACAAATCAAGCGTTGACAAGAAGAAGTCAAGCGTTCACACATTGAATACAAGCACTGATGGAAGGATATGATCTACACGTTTATTATATTCTAGATTACTTCTAGTAAAGATAGGAACAACAATGTATTTTCTATATTTATCTTTACCTATAATAGTTGATACGTAGATTATTGTACAAGGCTTCTTATGTCTATAAAAGAAGACCTTTAGGTTATTGTTCAATATAAGTTTTCATACGTTAAACACTTTCATTGTAAGCAAGTTTGATATCATTAATCAAAGTGAAAGTTTTTTACATCTTGTGTGTTCTTGTTTAAGTGTTAATTTCGCATAACACTTAGCTTGTCATATACATATACAAAGGTTTCTCTAAGTGTATTACTTGATCTAATCTCGTATACATAAAGCTAAATCGATCTAAGTTTGAGATCAACAAGTGGTATCAGAGCTTGTTGAGGAACTTTTGATCTTAAAGAACACAAGAACCCTAAAATCACCAAAACCCTAATTTTCACAAAAACCCTAAAAACATCATGTCAAATCCAGAAGTACCCTCCTCCTCCTCACCTTACCAAACATCAAGATTCCCATGCTTGATGCAACCAACTTTGAATTGTGGAAAATCAACTTTGAGCAATATCTGGGGATCTATGACTACACTCTCTGGGAAATTATTGAATATGGAAACACATTCAATAAAGCCCAAAAGATTGCTAATGCTATTGCTAGAAGAGCAGCTGTTGCTGGATGTTCAGAAGCAGATAAGAAAGAAAAGCCAGAGGATGGTAGAGCTGTAGCTGCTGAAGACATATCAAAGAAAAGGGTTGATATGAAAACCCTAAATATTCTGAAACTCTCTTTGGGACAAGAGAACCAGCATAAATACAGAGGTTATGAATCTGCTAAGGACCTTTGGGCAGCTCTTGAAGTTGCATATGGTGGCAATGAAGATACTAAGGAAGAGAAGAAGAAGCAACTCATGCATGATTATGCTGTCTTCAAGGCTCAACCTAATAAGAAGCTTAGCAGTGTGAGAAGCAGATTGCTTGACATTACAAGCAAATTGTCCTTCATGGGGACACAACTTGGTGATGTTAACATTAATGCCACTTTTCTTAAAAGTCTTGGTGAAGCGTGGAAGATTGAGGCAAGATCTATACTTGCCAACAACAATCACAAAAGTTCTACTTTTGATGATATCTACAACAAACTGAGGCTATTGGAAGATGAAACTCTTTTGGAGCATGGAAGCAAGTCTACCAACAGTAATATGACCTTCTTCTCATATAGTGAAGGTCAATTTAGTCAGAAGGACTCTTACATGCATCCAGTTACTAGATCATCATGTGCAACGCTGGATCATGTCCTGTCAACGCCTCCTATTTAGACGCTGACACATACAAAAGTTACTCACCAAGAGTTAAACCTGTTGGTTTGGATCTGGATATTATATGTGCTTATATTGCTTCTTTGCCCAATGGTTCAGTGATTACATATGAGGACCTTGAGCAAATAAGTGATGAGCACTTGGAAGAGATGGATATTAAGTGGAACATGGCTCTTGCTAGTATAAGAGCAAACAGGTAGAATAGAAGGTTTAAGAAGAAGATGACCTTCAATGCAAAGGACACTGCTGGATTTGATAAATCCAAGGTTGAATGCTACAATTGTCATCGTATGGGGCACTTCATGAGGGAATGCAAATCTCCTAGAAGATCTGATGCTGGCAAACCCTCAAGCCAAATTGTTAAGGATCAGGATCCTAAGGCCATGGTTGCAGTTCAAGAAATTGATGGTATGGGATGGGATTGGAGCTATTTGGCAAAAGATGTGGAAGAGGATAAAGCCTTGGTTGCTGAGATTGAAGAAGAAGAGCATGTTCAATATGCTCTCATGGCACACTCCTCCTCTTCATCAGATAATGAGGTATACGATGATGCTTTTTGTAGTAAGGGTTGTAGGTTAAATACTGAGAAACTTAACCAAGAGGTGTTAAGGTTACTAGATGATGTGAGTACTGAGAGATGCAAACTGTCTAACTATCAATTAGCTCTCACTCAAACAGAGAAGATAGTTTATGATTACAAGAAAATGGAATTTGATTTAAAAGATAAAATAAATATCTTAAAACATGAGTTGAATGCTAGTAATGATATTAGGAGCATTATGGAAAGGGTTAATGGTGAGCTACAGGCTAAGTTAGATGAGGCCATTAAGAATAAAAATAATGTTGGCCTTAAAATTCAAAGATTTGATAAGGCCACACAAACCCTAGGAGAATGTGTGAATAAACAAAGGGATCCTAAGGACATGACTGGGATTGGGATGAAAGACTACTCTGTGGTTCCACCACCAACTGGTGACTTCTATGGTGTCCAACAAAAGGACCTATCTTGGACTGGTTTACCAGAACTCCAAGAGGAGGAATTCATTCCTCCACCAAGAGTCATTACCCCAGTTGAAGAGTATCAACAGAAGTTGACTGTTATGAATGAATGGAAGAAAGCCAATCCTACCTTATTTGTTAAGGGTGGCTTATTATGTGAAAGTCCTAATGAGTCAACCCCTATTAAGGTAACAAACCCAATCACTGGTAAGGCTGTTGACCTTGGCTCAAACACTGTTAGAAAACCTAGTGTCAGGTATGCAAAAATGTATAGGAATACTAGGTCACCTAAAAGCCAAGTTAGTAATGATGGAACAGGCTTCTTCTCTGCTAGACCTAGGGTTGTGTCTAGAAAAGCCTGTTACACTTGTGGTAGCTTTTCACATTTAGCATATAAGTGTGTCAACGCTTCCAAGGTCAACGCTGTTAGAAAGTCAAACGTTGTCAGACCCAAACCTTGTGTGCAACAAAGTCCACAAGTTGTTAGACCTGCCCCATTCTTCACTAGAGGGTCTAACACTCATGGACAAAGACCATTTCAAAAGACAAATACTTGGTCTAACAGGCAATGGGTTTCTGTAGCAAACCCTAGGTTCAACGCTGATAAGGGAAATTTCAACGTTGATAAGACCAAATCCAACACTGACAGAAACGTGACCAGACCTAAATATTTGCAACCACAGGGTAAGGGATCTAAAGCTTCTTCAACCTTGACATGGAGACCTAAGAAAGATCAAAACCCTAATGATAATGGGATTGCAATGACCTACAATATATTTAATTACATTTCAAAGGTCCTTACAAAACCTATTGGGGTTAACTGGGTATTCAATCCAAAGAGGGATGAACAAGGGGTTGTTATGAGAACTAAGTCTGTTCTTGTTGAACAACCAGATGAATCCAAGTCTGCTAAGGCTTGGGTTCCCAAAGAAAACTAACTTGTTTTCTTTATGTGCAGGGCATTCAAAAACAGGTCAATGATTATGGATATTGGGAATGATATGGATTAGACGTTTGAACAGTAAAGATGCACTAAATACATTCTTGTTTGGCATGGGCTGAATCAAACGCTGATAGGAAAGACGCTGACGTGTGTACTTTTGACGCTGAAAGAATAAGTCAAACGATGATAGCGTTGATAGTATTATCCGAGAAGTGATTGATTTGAACGTTGACAAGTATTGTTCGATATTGGACAATACACATTCCCAATTTATTAGATAAAGGAGGATCTCGGATAATACAAGGATTGCTGCTGTTGAGAAAATTAGTACGTTTTTAGCACACAAAAAGGAGGAAATCACACACGAGGGTACATGGAATCTCCGTTCTTATTTAGAATATCAAGTTGATATTTATGGCTCGGATATTTTTAAAAGGGGTTAATGATCTTAAAGTGAGTTAGCAACTATTCGTGGGAATTTGATAGATATTTTAAACTATGTAATCAGGATAGCCTTGTGAAAGAGTTATCCATATTTGTGGCTTTTACATATGGTATGAAGATGTTATTCCATTAAAATTCGTCATGAAGAGGTGTTGGCTTAAGGGGAAGAATTCTTATGGTAAGTTTGATGATTGAAGAAGATTTTCGTGAGTTTGTGTTTTATCATATCTTTAAATCATGGAGGGATACCATTGGTTTGAAGATAACTTGTTCGTGCTTACATGGTTGGTGACGAAGACTTGTCATAACACTTGAAGGAGTTACATTATCGTGCTCAGTGTCTCACAAAGGATGAGAATATTGACAAGGGATCGAGGTCTACTTATACTTGGTGAGATGAGTATAAGTTCTTTATCACGTGGATAGTACAAGACATGGAACATAGGTTTGGGTTATTCTACTTCTACATCAAGATTACTTTATTTATTTTTCTTCAAGATCATTACATAGAGCTACATTTGGATAATCTTCAAAGATTGCATACATAAAGCAAAAACACACAAGATGTATATGTATATGACACCATGCTCTAATACACAAAGCTACAATGAAAGTGTTTAACGTATGAAAACTTATATTGAACAATAACCTAAAGGTCTTCTTTTATAGACATAAGAAACCTTGTATAATAATCTACATATCAACTATTCTAGGTAAAGATAAATATAGAAAATACATTGTTGTTCCTATCTTTACTAGAAGTACTCTAGAATATAATAAACGTGTAGATCATATCCTTCCATCAGTGCTTGTCTTCAATGTGTCAACACTTGACTTCTTCTTGTCAACGCTTGATCTGTCAGCGTTTGTTTTACTCCTGTCAACGCTTGTTTTACTCTTGTCAGCGCTCAAGTAGAATGGCTATAACTTATTCCCATCAATCCTCCCCTAAACTTGATATCTACTTTAGTAATCAAGTTTCTGAATAAACATTAAGAACTAGGAGGAATCTTACAAACCTTCTCATATTGGTCATAAATAAATCTGATTAAATCTTTGGCCACGTCACTTGAATAATCAATTTCCAGCTGTGTATTCTTCATTTTCTCCAAGACTTCCTTGGACATGAAATACTGGCCATCTACAAGTAGATACTCAGCAAACTTTGTAGAACTCAAATAATAAACACCAGCAGCTGAATACAATCTCCGTTGAAGACCACTGAGGTCATCTTCAAGATCCTTCCAAATAACAGGATCTTCAGCTCTTGGTCCACACATTCTCTTGAATGTTGACCATAGTTTTAATGCATTGACTGAAGTGGGAGCTTCAGTCTCATATTTGGCCTCTAACAACCTCCATAGGTCTACCAAGTCTTCTCTATCACAACTTGCAAACAAAGATATAAGAGTGGTAAAAGTGTGAACCTCTTTTCCATACCTGCCAATCTTCCAAAACCCACATTCATCTTCTTCATAGCTTATAATAGGGTTTCTGGAATCAAGTGGTAACACTTGCACCATATCTGAAGCTTCTAATGGTGAGAGATTGAGGCTCTTTCTTATAACAGCTTCACTTGGATGTAATGGATCCATATCTTTGGGAAACTCAAGAGGGACTCCCTTTTTCACAGGCCTGGGAACAAACATTGCCTTCTTAAGCTCCATTTCCTCTACAAGTTCTTCTTTTCTTTCATCAGAAAGAAGTCTTAGAGTGTTTTCTTCCTGCACTCTAACCCAAATGGGATAAGCTCTACACTCCAACTCTTCAAATGTCAAACCAATCAATTTAGTATGAGTCCAACCTGTTCCATGACATCTGAGTAGCATGTAGTACAACTCCCTTTGATCCCTTTTCAAATTTGAGAGAACATTGCTTGCTTTGTGTTTCAGAATGACCTTGCAATCCTTTTGTACTCTGAGAAGAATCTCCAAACCCCATATCTGATCTGAAATGGTCAAATGTGGATTCTCCATACACCTATCTTCCCAAGCATGGTACATCTGAACAACCTATGTCATATCAAAATCAACCTGCAATTTTAGCTCATTCAACTTCTCTTTTGCCAATTCATCACCATACTCAATTCTTTCTGGTTGTTCTATGATCATAACACTTGAG
Organism: Glebionis coronaria; assembly: GCA_025667525.1. Lineage (NCBI taxonomy): Eukaryota > Viridiplantae > Streptophyta > Magnoliopsida > Asterales > Asteraceae > Glebionis > Glebionis coronaria. Next base: position 316,212,518 of record CM046875.1, on the reverse strand, counting down.
TCTGAACTGGCTTCATCACTTCCTTCTTACTCTTCTGAAGTGACAACAAAAGGTGACTCACCCACCTTCTTTCTTTCTTGTTCCACAATTTGTGCAACCAACCTCCTATCAAACTCAATTTGTGCTGCATTCTTTGGAACAACTTCTTCTACCATAATACCCTTGCCCTTATCTAATGGATCAACTGTTGGTAAGGTAGATGGTAATACCTGTGAAGAAACCTCTTTGATGATGGATGATGACTGGAATACATCAACCTCATTTGCAGGTCTGTCAACGCCCAATTTTGCTTTGTCAGCGCCCAAGATACTTATCTCAGCGTTCAAATTCTGCTTGTCAACGCTCAAATTACCTGTCTCAGCACCTCTTGCAATTTCCTCCAACATGGCTGTAAATGACAAATTTAAGTTTGTAGGAGAGACTAGAGACGTATCAAAACCTGTCTGTTTCTTGAAACTTGTTAGGGCCTCAACAACATCCAAAGATTGACCATCATGAGAGCCCTTATCACTTACATTTATTTGTTCATCCTCCCCTTTGGAAGACTCCTCCATCCCTCTCCTTGTGCTAGCATTCTACAAGATAACAATCCTCTCCCTCAATTGCTTGAGTTCAAGGCCTTGTGTGCTGACAACTAGTACCAAGTCTTCATTTTGCTTTTGCATGCTAATGCAGACTGCCGTCAATTCCATCGAAGTCATTGGTTCCAATCTGCCCTCTTCTAAAATGGGTATTTGACCTCCCAAGTTAGATTCATTGGGCATGGATGAGGTCTTAATTATGGTAGGACTGTCTTGGCCAGCTTCTAAGCCAGAACCAATAGTCCTAGCCTCATCCATAACACCAACCACACTTGTGGTGGTTCTTCTCTCTGCTACATGGCTAGGACCACTAGAGGAGAACACTCCAGTAGTCCTTTGGCGTTTTTGTAACCTATATTGTGTTAGGGGAGAAGAAGATGTGGATTGGGTGGATGTTGGTTGGTTAAGGGGTGTTTGGGTCTGTGAAGGATTGGTATCAACGTTTGAAATAGGCACATCAACGTCAACATTTAATGTGTCAGCGTCGAAGGGTTCTTGGTCAATTTTCATATGTTGTGGTGAAGGTAAAGGTTCAGGTATTGGGTCAATTTGGGGGTGGGGGTCTGGTTGGGGTTGAGCTGCTTCAATGACAGCAATCATAGCAGGGGTGAGGGTAGGTCAAGATGTGGGGGTGAGTCCATCTTCATAAAAATTGCTTTCTTTTGCACAGGGATCTCATAAAAATCATCATGATCCCTTGTGCAGTAATTTTGCACCTGAAAACCATTTGTAAAAATCTGGGATAAGCTAAAGTCATTTTGTTCCCTTTATTTTTACACATGCCCTCAAAAATCATTTTTGAATAATTAAAATTTTACCCAGTAGCAATACACACAATAGCACTTGCAATAGATCTATTGATCTCATTGTGTGCAGTACACTTGGGACTCAAACATTGTAAGAGGACATGTATTAGGTACTTCCAGGCTGGGGGAAACTTCTGTTTATGATGATTATTTAAAGTTCCTTCATCAGGAAAAGGATAACCCAAAGCCCTTAGTCCTTGTTCTATTTCACTAATGGGGAGGGTGGTTATACCATCAGCATCATCAAGATGCAAAGCTTGGCGTACCAAAGATTCAGTAACCACCCATGTGAGCCCATGAACAATAGAAAATAATGTAGTCACTCTATTAACTGTTGAGGAACTAACAGTGTTCCAAAACTGTTTAATATGTGTGACAGGAATGAGTGGAGCATGAGAAAGAGCATACCTAATTGGGGATGCATTCAGATACGCCACCATTTGTGTATATTGGGGAAACAGAGTATCATCAGCTTTAAGATATGCTACCATGTTGTGTTGACTTCTGAACCCCAATTCCAAATCAGTTGGTTTAAACTTTGGTGCCATTGTTGAAAGCTGTTTGAATGATTGATAAAAATGAAGTTATAGGAGAAAATTGTGTTAGACAAGAATAATAGGTACCCTGTTTAAAATAGGAGCCAAATATATAGGAGAGAAAAATGCATGTGATTGGCCCAAAAATAGGCAACTATTTTCAAAATACAATCATGAAAATATTGAAAAAGAATAAGTTTATCTCATGCATTAAATGAAAGTTATCTGCTCCCAAAATTACGGCCCAAGAATATATCAAAAAGTAACAACTGGGTAGGTCCCATTGAGTGTCAACGGTCAAAAATAACCCATCAACGGCCAACGGCTATATCCTTGTCAACGTTTGCCAAAGCCATGTCAGCGTCTAAATTGGTCACAACAACGCATGGAAAAATACTTGTCAGCGTCCAAAAAAAAAAATTTATAAAAATGAAAAATGACCTTAACAAAGTAATTTATCCTAGAGAAGATAACCAAAAAGTTGATAATTATTATAGGGCGGCAAGCACTGTCCAGTTATGCACACTTGCTTATGCAAGATAGACATAACAGTCCTCTAGTGTCCCTTGCTAACCAAAACTCTTAACAACTAAGTTATCTTATAAAATCCCTTGTTACTCCAGGTAAAACCCATGATAAAAGCATTCCCAAGTCTCCCAACAGACCACAACCAATTCTAGGCCAAAAATGTCTTGGCAGCATGCATAGTATCAACTTTGCATGCTACAGTGCCTCATGATTTAGTAAAACTAACTCATACTCACCTGTGGACACAATCTAGAATTGTGATAAGAGTATCATAAGGATACCCAAAAGTCCTAAAGGTTCCTAAAACCTCCCCTTAAACAGTGATACATATGTTGCCAAAAATATGCATGAACATAAAAAATTTATGTCAAGATAGGAATTGACAATTCCAACCATCATCCATAAATAAAAACATGTCCAAATGCTTCTCCAATGATCCATAAGCAACTCTGTATCCAATGGTATAATGCTAACACCACCTGCACATTTAGATTGAAAACCACAAAACTAACATTGTTGCTGACAACGCTATGATAACACTTGTCAGCGTTAAAGAAACATTTGTCAGCGTTAGAAAAATATATTGCTGACAATGTCACAATAACACTTATCAGCGTTAAAGTAACCTTTGTCAGTGTTAGAAAAATATAGTGGAAAATCTAAATCCTCAATAAGACCAATAACAATGCATTATCCTGTACATACTGCTACAAAAAGACTCCAAAACACATATTATGTGAGATTGATCATTCCAATACTTGTTACCAAGTATTGAAACCTTCCAGCATCAAAAGGTTTAGTTAGTAAATCTGACACATTTTCTTCTGTGTCAACCCTATCTGGTTGTATTAAACCTTTTTCAAAACAATCTCTTATAAAATGGTGTCTAATTACTATGTGTCTAGTTTTAAAATGATGTACATGATTCTTAATAATGCATAAAGTGCTGTTATTGTCAACAAATATCTTGGTATGCATGAAATTATACCCATAGTCCAACAGCTGGTTCTGAATCCATAAAACCTGTCCACAACAAGCAGCTGCAGCTACATACTCTGCTTCAGTTGTAGAATTGGCCACCACTGTTTGTTTCTTGCATTGCCAAGATATCAACCTGCTCTCAAGAAACTGACATCCACCAGTTATGGATTTTCTATCAAACTTATCACCTCCATAGTCACTGTCTGAATATGCAATAAGCTCCAAAGGTGAATCTTTTGGGTACCACAAGCCAAGACAAGGATAACATCTTAGGTACCTAAAGATTCTCTTGACAACATAAAGGTGACATTCTTTGGGAGTCACTTGATGGCGTGCACAAGCACACACAACAAACATGATGTCAGGCCTGGAGGCTGTAAGATACATCAATGATCCAATCATTGATCTATAGTGCCTGACATCTACATCTTTCCCATCTCCAATCTTTCCCTAAGGGTGTTCTCTATCCATAGGAGTAGTAGCCCTCTTTTCATGTGGAGAAAAGCCAAACTTCTTCAAGATCTCTGCCACATATTTATCCTGGGAGATGAAGATACCATCTTCTTTCTGCTGAACTTGTAACCCTAGAAAGAAGTTCATCTCCCCCATTGCACTCATCTTGAATTTGTCTTTCATAAGCTTGGAGAAATCCTCACTCATCTTTGGATTTGTGGATCCAAAGATGATATCATCAACAAAGACCTGAACAAGTAGAACATCCTTACCTTTCTTCTTTGTAAACAGTGTCTGATCTATGGTGCCCCTTTTGAATCCATTGTCCACCAAATAAGTAGACAAAGTACCATACCATGCTCTTGGGGCTTGATGAAGTCCATACATAGCCTTCTTGACTCTATACACCTTGTCTAGATTCTCTGGATCCTCAAAAACGGGAGACTTCATCACACATACCTCCTCAACAATTGTTCCATAGAGGAAGGCACTCTTGACATCCATTTGATAGACAGTGAAGCCCATGCAGGATGCATAGGCTAGAAAGATCCTTATAGCTTCAATCCTTACAACTGGTGCAAAGACCTCCTCATAGTCTATCCCTTCCACTTGTATATATCCCTGAGCCACTAATCTTGCCTTGTTTCTGACCACAATGCCTCTTTCATCTCTTTTGTTTCTTAGAACCCATCTTGTCCCAATAGGTCTGACATACCTGGGATAATCAACCAGCTCCCAAACATCCTGAATTGCAAATTGGTGAAGCTCATCATGCATTGCTTCCACCCAACTTGGTTCTTTGAGAGCATCAAATATCTTATTGGGTTCCTGTTGTGACAGAAAACAGGCAAACAAACATGCTTGCACAAGAGGGGTATCAACCTTCTTGTGAATATTGGCAATAAATCCACCAAGACCTTGATGAGATCTTCTAGTCTGAACAGGAGTCATAATATCACCAATGATTTAAGAAGTAGGGTGATTCTTCATAGTAGAAGTGAGAACTCCTCCTTCAAAAAGTCTGGTGTCTTCAATCTCATTATCCATGTTGCCAAGATCTTCTTCTTCAGACTCTTTGTTCATCAATATGAGGATGAACCTCTTCATATAAATTGGAAGGTTCACCCTGTTCAAAAGTAGAAGAGAAAAGATGCGCAAAAGTGTTGTCAACGCCTGAACCTTGGTTGTCAGCGTTTGGGCTAACAACGCTTGAAATGTTGTTGTCAACGTTTGAGCCATCAACGTCTGAATTTGTCCTGTCAGCGTTAGATTTGCCTTTGTTAGCGCCTGAAGGACCATGCATGTTGTTATCTGGTGGTACTTGGGGACCACCATTATCCTTTCCAGCAGCAGCAGCAACTTGTTCTTCCACAACATTTGAAGTTACCTTCACAATGTCTGGATTAGTGACAGGGATATAATTTAAAGTCTTGGATAAAGGTTCCAAGTCAAACAACCAATTTGGACCACTTTCAGAATCACTAGGTTTACTCTCTAAAAACCTAACATGTACTCTTTCAAGTATACGTTTTTCCTTTTTAAGATAAACCCTATATCCCTTGCTCTACACTAAATACCCCATGAAATAGCCTTCATCACCTTTTGCACTAAATTTACCTAAGGCATCACTAGTATCAAGTACAACTACATGACAACCAAAAGGTCTAAGAAAACCAATATTAGGTTTCCTTCCCCAAAGTAACTCATAAGGTGTTTTGTTCTGTATCTTGTTGACCAATGCTCTATTTTGAACATAGCAAGCTGTATTAATAGCCTCAGCCCAAAAGGCAATAGGGAAATGAGCATCAGCCAACATAGTTCTGGCTGCTTCAATTAGGGTTCTATTCTTTCTTTCTGCTACCCCATTTTGCTGTGGGGTTCTTGCAACACTAAACGGCCTAGTATACCCTTTCCTGGCACAAAAATCATCTAACACTTTATTCCTAAATTCACCACCATTATCACTCCTAAGCATTTTAACTTCATTACCAGTCTTCTTCTCAATCTGAGTGATAAAGTCAATTAAAGTGTCAGCTGTATCACTCTTCATAGCTAAAAAGAAAGTCCAAGTAAACCTAGAAAAGTCATCTGTGATGACAAAGCAGTATGATTTACCATTCAAACTTTCTATATTGGTTGGACCAAATAGGTCCATATGAAGCAAGTGAAGTGGTCTAGTACTAGAGTGCACCTGTTTAGACTTGAATGAGACCTTGTGTTGCTTGCCTTTAAGACATGCAACACAAGAGTGGTCATTGTGGAAAGCCTTTTCAGGCAAACCATCAACCAAACCAAGTCTCACAAGCCTGTTTATATTCTTAAAGTTTATGTGCCCTAGTCTCCTGTGCCATAGATTACTCTCATCTACCGAAGCTTTAGCATCAAAACATGACATATTGTTATTCATTCTAATCCCATTCAGATTCACATTATATATGTCTTTATGTCTAGGTGTTCTATAGTCAATATATTTCTCATCAGGTATCTTATAATCCTTGCTTAACACCAAACATTCAGTATCAGTAAACAGAACTTTATTTTTGTTATCACAAATTTGTGATACACTAAAAAGATTGTAATCAAGTTCCTTTACCAAAAATACGTTCTCAAAACGCAAGTTCTTGGTGAGAAGTGTTCCTTTGCCTGTGATAGTACCATATCCGCCTCCAAAGTAAACTTTATCACCATCCTTGATGGGAGTGAAGTTAGTCAGATAATCTTCCTTCCCTATCATGTGCCTTGAGCATCCACTGTCCCAATATCCTTGATCATTAACCCGATTTTGGATAGGCTGCTCAAAAAGAAAACAAATTAGTTTTCTTTGGAGATCCAAGCCTTTTCAGACTTGGATCTGTCTAGTTGTTCAACTAGAGTGGACTTATTCTTTAGGTTTACATTGTGAATAAAAGTTATGAATAAAACCTAAGACCCTTGGTTCCTTTTATAGTGTAAGGATTAGGGTTTACAAGAGATGATTCATAAAGCTAAATCGATCTAAGTTTTGGGGACCACCATTATCTTTTCCAGCAGCAGCAACAGCAACAAAAGCATCTGTCCATATGGGAATTATGACATACTCTAGTATAGGAGATGACTTTTCTTCTTGTGATCCAACCTTTTCATTAACCTGTGTACTTGAAACATCAACAACTTGTTCTTCTACAACATTTGAAGTTACCTTCACAATGTCTGGACTAGTGACAGGCGTATATAATAAAGTCCTAGATAATGGTTCCAAGTCAAACAACCAATTTGGACCACTTTCAGGATCACTAGGTTTACTCTCTAAAAACCTAACATGTACTCTCTCAATAATACGTTTTTCCTTCATAAGGTAAACCCTATATCCCTTACTCTGCACTGAATACCCCATAAAATAGCCTTCATCACCTTTTGCACTAAATTTACCTAAGGCATCACTAGTGTCAAGAACAACTACATGACAACCAAAAGGTCTAAGAAAACCAATATTAGGTTTTCTTCCCCAAAGTAACTCATAAGGTGTTTTGTTTTGTATCTTGTTGACCAATGCTCTATTTTGAACATAACAAGCTGTATTAACAGTCTCAGCCCAAAAGGCAATGGGGAAATGAGCATCAGCCAACATGGTTCTGGTTGCTTCAATTAGGGTTCTATTCTTTCTTTCTGCTACCCCATTTTGCTGTGGGGTTCTGGCAACACTAAACTGCCTAGTAATCCCTTTCCTGGCACAAAAATCATCTAACACTTTACTCCTAAATTCACCACCATTATCACTCCTAAGCATTTTAACTTCATTACCAGTTTTCTTCTCAATCTGAGTGATAAAGTCAATTAAAGTGTCAGTTGTATCACTCTTCATAGCTAAAAAGAAAGTCCAAGTAAACCTAGAAAAGTCATCTGTGATGACAAAGCAGTATGATTTACCATTCAAACTTTCTATATTGGTTGGACCAAATAGGTCCATATGAAGCAAGTGAAGTGGTCTAGTACTAGAGTGCACCTGTTTAGACTTGAATGACACCTTGTGCTGCTTGCCTTTAAGACATGCAACACAAGAGTGGTCATTGTGGAAAGCCTTTTCAGGCAAACCATCAACCAAACCAAGTCTCACAAGCCTGTTTATATTCTTAAAGTTTATGTGCCCTAGTCTCCTGTGCCATAGATTACTCTCATCTACTGAAGCCTTAGCATAAAAACATGACATATTATTATTCATTCTAATTCCATTCAGATTCACATTATATATGTATTTATGTCTAGGTGTTCTATAGTCAATATATTTCTCATCAGGGATCTTATAATCCTTGCTTAACATCAAGCATTCAATATCAGTAAACAGAACTTTATTTTTGTTATCACAAACTTGTGATACACTAAAAAGATTGTAATCAAGTTCCTTTACCAAAAATACATTCTCAAAACGCAAGTTCTTGGTGAGAAGTGTTCCTTTGCCTGTGATAGTACTATATCCGCCTCCAAAGTAAACCTTATCACCATCCTTGATGGGAGTGAAGTTAGTCAGATAATCTTCCTTCCCTGTCATGTGCCTTGAGCATCCACTGTCCCAATATCCTTGATCATTAACCTGCTTTTGGATAGGCTGCTCAAAAAGAAAACAAATTAGTTTTCTTTGGAGATCCAAGCCTCTTCAGTCTTGGATCTGTCTAGTAGTTCAACTAGAGTGGACTTATTCTTTAGGTTTACATTGTGAATGAAAGATATGAATAAAACCTAAGACCCTTGGTTCCTTTTATAGTGTAAGGATTAGGGTTTACAAGAGATGATGCATAAAGCTAAATCGATCTAAGTTTTGGGGACCACCATTATCCTTTCCAGCAGCAGCATCAGCAAAAGCATCTGTCCATATGGGAATTGTGACATACTCTAGTATAGGAGATGACTTTTCTGCTTGTGATCCAACCTTTTCATTAACCTATGTACCTAAAACATCAACAACTTGTTCTTCCACAACATTTGAAGTTACCTTCACAATGTCTGGATTAGTGACAGGCATATAATTTAAAGCCCTAGATAATGGTTCCAAGTCAAACAACCAATTTGGACCACTTTCAGGATCACTAGGTTTACTCTCTAAAAACCTAACATGTACTCTCTCAATAATACGTTTTTCCTTCTTAAGGTAAACCCTATATCCCTTACTCAGCACTGAATACCCCATGAAATAGCCTTCATCACCTTTTGCACTAAATTTACCTAAGGCATCACTAGTGTCAAGAACAACTACATGACAACCAAAAGGTCTAAGAAAACCAATATTAGGTTTTCTTCCCCAAAGTAACTCATAAGGTGTTTTGTTCTGTATCTTGTTGACCAATGATCTATATTGAACATAGCAAGTTGTATTAACAGCGTCAGCCCAAAAGGAAATGGGGAAATGAGCATCAGCCAACATGGTTCTGGCTGCTTCAATTAGGGTTCTATTCTTTCTTTCTGCTACCCCATTTTGTTGTGGGGTTCTGGAAACACTAAACTGCCTAGTAATCTCTTTCCTGGTACAAAAATCATTTAACACTTTATTCCTAAATTCACCACCGTTATCACTCCTAAGCATTTTAACTTCATTACCAGTCTTCTTCTCAATCAGAGTGATAAAGTCAATTAAAGTGTCAGTTGTATCACTCTTCATAGCTAAAAAGAAAGTCCATGTAAACCTAGAAAAGTCATCTGTGATGACAAAGCAGTATGATTTACCATTCAAACTTTCTATATTGGTTGGACCAAATAGGTCCATATGAAGCAAGTGAAGTGGTCTAGTACTAGAGTGCACCTGTTTAGACTTGAATGAGACCTTGTGCTGCTTGCCTTTAAGACATGCAACACAAGAGTGGTCATTGTGGAAAGCCTTTTCAGGCAAACCATCAACCAAACCAAGTCTCACAAGCCTGTTTATATTCTTAAAGTTTATGTGCCCTAGTCTCATGTGCCATAGATTACTCTCATCTACCGAAGCTTTAGCATAAAAACATGACATATTGTTATTCATTCTAATCCCATTCAGATTCACATTATATATGTCTTTATGTCTAGGTGTTCTATAGTCACTATATTTCTCATCAGGTATCTTATAATCCTTGCTTAACACCAAGCATTCAGTATCAGTAAACAGAACTTTATTTTTGTTATCACAAACTTTTGATACACTAAAAAGATTGTAATCATGTTCCTTTACCAAAAATACGTTCTCAAAACGCAAGTTCTTGGTGAGAAGTGTTCCTTTGCCTGTGATAGTACCATATCCGCCTCCAAATTAAACCTTATCACCATCCTTGATGGGAGTGAAGTTAGTCAGATAATCTTCCTTCCATGTCATGTGCCTTGAGCATCCACTTTCCTAATATCCATAATCATTGACCTGTTTTTGAATGCCCTGCACATAAAGAAAACATGTTAGTTTTCTTTTGGAACCCAAGCCTTAGCAGACTTGGATTCATCTGGTTGTTCAACAAGAACAGACTTAGTTCTCATAACAACCCCTTGTTCATCCTTCTTTGGATGAAATACCCAGTTAACCCCAATAGGTTTTGTAAGGACCTTTGAAATGTAATTAAATCTGTTGCAGGTCATTGAAATCCTATTATCGTTAGGGTTTTGATCTTTCTTAGGTCTCCATGTCAAGCTTGAAGAAGCTTTAGACCCCTTACCCTGTGGTTGCAAATATTTAGGTCTGGTCACGTTTCTGTCAGCGTTGGATTTGGTCTTATCAACGCTGAAATTACCCTTGTCAGCGTTGAACCTAGGGTTTGCTAAGGAAACCCATTTCCTGTTAGACCAAGTATTTGTTTTTGAAATGGTCTTTGTCCATGAGTGCTAGACCCTCTAGTGAAGAATGGGGCAGGTCTAACAACTTGTGGACTTTGCTGCACACAAGGTTTGGGTTTGACAACGTTTGACTTTCTAACAGCGTTGACCTTGGAAGCGTTGACACACTTATATGCTAAATGTGAAAAGCCACCACAAGTGTAACAGGCTTTTCTAGACACAACCCTAGGTCTAGAAGAGAAGAAGCATGTTCCATCATTACTAACTTGGCTTTTAGGTGACCTAGTATTCCTATACATTTCTGCATACTTGACACTAGGTTTTCTAACAGTGTTTGAGCCAAGGTCAACAGCCTTACCAGTGATTGGGTTTGTTACCTTAATAGGGGTTGACTCATTAGGACTTTCACATAATAAGCCACCCTTAACAAATAAGGTAGGATTGGCTTTCTTCCATTCATTCAAGTCAGTCAACTTCTGTTGATACTCTTCAACTAGGGTAATGACTCTTGGTGGAGGAATGAATTCCTCCTCTTGGAGTTCTGGTAAACCAGTCCAAGATAGGTCATTTTGTTGGACACCATAGAAGTCATCAGCTGGTGGTGGAACCACAGAGTAGTCTTTCATCCCAATCCCAGTCATGTCCTTAGGATCCCTTTGTTTATTCACACATTCTCCTAGGGTTTGTGTGGCCTTATCAAATCTTTGAATTTTAAGGCCAACATTATTTTTATTCTTAATGGCCTCATCTAACTTAGCCTGTAGCTCACCATTAACCCTTTCCATAATGCTCATAATATCATTACAAGCATTCAACTCATGTTTTAAGATATTTATTTTATCTTTTAAATCAAATTCCATATTCTTGTACTCAGAAACTGTCTTCACAGTTTGAGTGAGAGCTAATTGATAGTTAGACAGTTTGCATCTCTCAGTACTCACATCATCTAGTAACCTTAACACCTCTTTGTTAAGTTTCTCAGTATTTAACCTACAACCCTTACTACAAAAAGCATCATCGTATACCCCATTATCTGATGAAGAGGAGGAGTGTGCCATGAGAGCATATTGAACATGCTCTTCTTCTTCAATCTCAGCAACCAAAGCTTTATCCTCTTCCACATCTATAGCCAAATAGCTCCAATCCTATCCCATACCATCAATTTCTTGAACTGCAACCATGGCCTTAGGATCCTGAGCCTTAACAATTTGGCTTGAGGGTTTGCCAGCATCAGATCTTCTAGGAGATCTGCATTCCCTCATGAAGTGACCCATACGATAACAATTGTAGCATTCAACCTTGGATTTATCAAATCCAGCAGTGTCCTTTGCATTGAAGGTCATCTTCTTCTTAAACCTTCTATTCCACCTGTTTGCTCTTATACTAGCAAGAGCCATGTTCCACTTAATATCTTTAACACCCCATTTTATAAATGGAATATTACGCATAACCATGGCGTGTCATCAAAGCATACAAGGATAAATGTCTAAGCATTATTCGACCATAAAAGGGAAATACCGGAATCAAACATCGGTAACCCCAAAGTAAAGCTCATCACACACAAACATAAATACTGTAAAGGAAAGGACGAAACAATGTCCATAGCAAACTGTATTAAAGTAAAGGAAATGCATAAAGTAAAGAAAGACAGTAAAGCTTCCAGTCCATATGCACGTACATTTGAGATCTACGAGCGTCCCTGAGTACCTGCCGTTTTGGGAACATGAAAAGGAAAACGGCTGAGCAAGACGATCAGTGCACGGATGTACAATATAGCATGAAATAGGATAAACATGTAACATATAACAGCGGAAGACTAAGTTCTGAGTAAACTGGTTAAGTATTAAGAAAACTGGTTTTATAGTTTGAAAAGCCTTATGTTTATCTTATGAAAACTGTTTTAACATAAATATACCATAGCCCATATAGGTCATGAAAAGGTCACGTGCATGAATACTTGGAGGGGTGACCTCATCATGCTGATTAGAGGGGATGCCTCTAATTAATATACTGGTTTGGGTAGGAGGGATCAACTCCTTGTGAAGGATGCAAGGCACACACCACATTCACCATGATATACTGAATAAAACATGTAACTAGGATGCACCCATACGCCCCACCTGATATAATAATATGGCCAAAACTGAAAAGGGACGCCACGAGCAATCACTCCGCCGTGGGGAAGTCATAACATTGGTGCCTCCGATGTTATGGTTATGGTACCTCCATAACTAGGTGAAACTGGTCATGCTTGTATATGGCTATAGATTATGCTAATTTAAACATAAGCAGTTCAAAACAATAAAACAAATACTGGGGAAAACAGTTGGCTGCATACGGGGAAATCCTAAAAGGAAGGAATGCCCATACTGAAAGGACGGGAATCCGTACCTCAAGTCTAGTGAATGAACGGAAGAAAGACTCCTACTTCTGGATCACTAAAGCTACATGAATACACACGTGTATAAGTATCGATTCACTAATTACGTACTGGGTTTTATGTCTCATTTTAGCTGACTTGGTATGTTTTAGGTCATGGTTCACTGTTTAAAGCCTTAAACTGTGTTTATCTTGTATTATGATTAATCTGTTTAAGTATTACTGGTATTTCATGTGTTATTATACTTACTGTGTAATAATAAATAACTTTCCAAAAATAGCAGGTTTTCAAAAATAGAAAGTTTCCAAAAATAGAAAGTTTCCAAAAAGAGAAAGTTTCCAAAAATAGAAAGTTACCAAAAATAGAAAGTTCCCAAAAATAGAAAGTTTCCAAAAATAGAAAGTTTCCAAAAATAGAAAGTTTCCAAAAATAGAAAGTTTCCTAAAATAGAATTTACTGCTTAAAATAGATTAGTTTCTAAAAATAGAAAGTTTCCAAAAATAGATCAGCTGCCTTAATTAAATAAGTTTCCATATATAGAAGGTTTCCATGATTAGATTAGCTGCCTGAATTAGATAGATTTCTATATATACAAGGTTTCCATTAATAGATTAGTTACCTTATTTAATTAAGTTTCTATAAATAGAAGTTTCCATATTTAGAATTAAGCTGGTTACATAAGCTAACATATAAGTCTAAGTGTTTATAAGCTTGTTTCTTAAGTCATATGATATAGTATATAGTTTAATTATTATTTCATGTATTTTAAATTAAACTATAGGTTAAGCATTCTAATTAAAGTATAACATGTTTTAATTAAAATGAAATGAAATACTTAGGTTAAAATGTGTATTATTATTGTTAATAATATAACCTAAGTCATGTCTAAATTAATTAATTATAGGCATGTTTTAAATAATTAATTAATTATAACTTATAACATAAAATACTTAGGTTAAATTAATATCATGCTAAATTAATAATTAAAATAACCTAAGTCATGATTTAATTAATATCTCATGTTATTAATTAATTTATATCCTAAGTTCATGATTCATAAAAATTAACATGTAACATAGATCATGATTTAACCAACGAACCATGAATCGGGCATGAATTCGACACCGTACCCCGAGCCAAACTCGGGGCACGTGTGCCTCCTTGCTGCCGTGGGTCCCACAAGCACCAACCAAGACCAAAAATGGTCTTGGTGGTGGCGGCAATAAGCAAACCAAACCCCCCCTCGGGTTTGTTTGCTAGGCGGCTAAAACAAACACCCTTTTTATAACGTTCTTTGATTTTAATTTACCCCAAAACATGTTAGATCAATGTTTAATTATCATGTTTTAATAAGAAAAATAATAACATGTTCATGAAAATAATCAAAGATCAAAAAGAATTAAAAAGAATTAAAAAGAAGGGTTTAGAATGATATACCAATACGTAGCTTGAAAGGGGATGAACAAACACGGTTTCTTGCACTTGTTTTTAATGTCAAAAATCAACAACACCCTCCTATGGTGGTGATGTAGGTGGCGGCACAAAAGGAACCAAGGAGGAGGAGGAGAAAACTTTTTAGGTTAAAATGTTATTTTGCTTGAAAGTGAAAAATGAAAAACATATTTACCATAACCCCCCTTTACTTGTAAAAGTCCATGGGCTAAGCCCATTTCTTGTTGTTGTGCCGTGGGTATGGGGGCCCCACATGGGGTACCCGTACCTTTCTCGTGTCCCGATGTTTCGTGTTCGTTCGTGGTTAAACGTGTTCGTGTTTAACGTGTTTCTGTTTATTTTATCATGTGGTTTATCGTAATCTTAACGCTCGTAATTATATTATATGTATTTACGTAATTATTTTAGTTCGTATTTTAAATGGTGATCATGATTTAATTATGTTCACGTGACATATTTATTAACTGTTTATCATGAGTTCGTACGTAATCGATACTTATCATGTCATACACGTATGCACTTGCTTGATTATTAGCACATGAATGTGATCAATACTAAATAAGGTAAGTTTTAATCTAGGACGTACGATCTTAAGGGCACTATTCATGGTAAAAGCATGCGGGTTTTACAATTCTTCCCCCCTAAAAAGAATAATTCGTCCCCGAATTATAGATAAAGTAAGCTGAAAAGAAGTAACATACCCGAACTCAAAATATGAAGTGAGGGTAAGAAGCCCGGATAGACTCCTTTGTTTCCCAAGTGGCTTCCCGCTCGGTATGGTCCCTCCAAAGAATTTTGACGAATGGAATCGTCTTCCTTCTCATGACTCGTTCTTGCCTGTCGAGTACTCGTTCGGGTTCTTCTATAAAAGTGAGATCTTCACGTATCTGTTCCAGTGGATACTGAACCATGTGAAGGGGATGATAATTGTACCCTCTGAGTAAGGACACATGGAACACGTTATGCACGTGCGAAAGCTGAGGAGGTAACGCCAATCGGTAAGATACTTCACCGATTCGTTCAATGATATCAAAAGGTCCGATGAAACGAGGACTGAGTTTTCCTTTGATCCCGAAGCGTTTAACACCACGTGCCGGCGAAACCTTGAGGAAGACGTGATCTCCCACATTAAAATGTATGTCCCTACGATGCTTATCGGCGTAACTCTTCTGACGTGACCGTGCTTCCTGCAGCTTCTGCTTAGCTACCTCGATCTTCTCATTGGTAATTTCTATAATCTCTGGTCCTTCGAGTGTTCGCTCTCCCACTTGATCCCAGCAAGTTGGAGCGCGGCACTTTCTGCCGTACAACATTTCGAAAGGAGCACATTTGATACTTGCGTGCCAGCTGTTGTTGTATGCAAACTCGACCAAACAGATGTAATCGTCCCAATCACCTGTCCATTCCAACGCACACGACCTTAACATATCTTCCAATGTCTGAATTGTTCGCTCCGACTGTCCGTCCGTTTGAGGATGAAAGGCCGTACTCAGCTTAAGTTGTGTACCCCAAGCTTTTTGCAGACCTTTCCAGAATCGCGACGTTAAACGAGGATCTCTGTCTGAGACGATGCTGGAGGGAGTACCGTGGAGTCTCATGATCTCCCTTCTGTAAGTATCTGCGAGTTTACTTACCGGATCTTCCTTGCGTATCGGTAAGAAATGAGCTGATTTGGTGAGTCGATCAACAATGACCCAAATAGCATCGTGCTTCTTCTTGGTAGGCGGAAGACCGGTAACAAAATCCATGGTGATTTTGTCCCACTTCCACTCTGGAATATCCAACGGTTGAAGGAGATCGCCCGATCGCTGATGTTCAATCTTAACCTGCTGGCAGGTAAGACATTTGGAGACATAAGTGGCTACATCCTGTTTCATACCACTCCACCAAAAGTGCTGTCTGATGTCATGGTACATTTTTGTCGACCCAGGATGTATAGAAAATGGGGAGCTGTGAGCTTCAGCTACCAATGCTTCCCAGAGTTCTTGATTGTCAGGAACACAAAGTCTCGTGCCCTGCCAAACGATACCGTCTGCGTCCATTCTGAATTCTGTCTGCTTCTCCAAATTCTGAATTATCGCCCAAATCTCTCCATCATCCTTCTGCGCTTCCTTGATCCTAGTCAGTAACTCAGGTTCTACTCTAAGATTCGCCCAGTATCCGTGCTGCCCACGTACCATGATTTCGATGTCTAGCCGCTCCAAGTCTCTTATGTTTTGTTCCTTGATCTCAATGCCGTTGATCATTCCGGACTTTCTGCTGAGTGCATCTGCTACTACGTTAGCCTTCCCGGGATGATACTGTAGGTTAATATCATAATCCTTCAACAGTTCCAACCATCTCCTTTGTCTCATGTTCAATTCTCGCTGTGTGAAGATATACTTCAAGCTCTTGTGATCCGTGAAAATGTCGCATGATTCTCCGTATAAGTAATGCCTCCATATCTTCAATGCGAACACCACTGCAGCAAGTTCCAGGTCATGCGTAGGATAGTTTTCTTCATAGGGCTTAAGCTGCCGTGAAGCATACGCGATCACTTTCCCATGTTGCATGAGAACACAGCCCAGTCCCTTCCCCGATGCATCGCTATAGATCTGAAATCCACCTGTACCAGATGGGAGAGTAAGAATAGGTGCAGATACCAACTTCTGCTTTAGGTCTTCGAAGCTCTTCTCTCGTTCTTCCGTCCAGACGAATTTCTCTCCTTTTCGCATCAGTTTGGTGAGAGGTAGTGCCAAGCGGGAAACGTTCTCCACGAATCTGCGATAATATCCAGCTAAGCCCAAAAAACTGCGGACTTCTGTCGCTGACGTTGGTCTTGGCCATTTAGTGATAGCCTCAACCTTCGCTGGGTCCATAGTGATCCCTTCTGCTGATACAATGTGACCTAAGAATGCCACCTTGTTTAACCAGAACTCACACTTGGAGAATTTCGCATACAGCTGCTTCTGACGAAGAATCTGTAGTACCGTACGGAGATGGTCTTCGTGTTCCTCCGTGGACTTTGAGAAAATCAGGATGTCATCGATGAATACAATGACAAATTTATCAAGGAATTCGTGGAAGATTCTGTTCATCAGATCCATGAATACTGCTGGAGCATTAGTCAGACCGAATGGCATGACCATAAACTCATAATGGCTATAGCGGGTACGAAAAGCAGTCTTGGCAATATCCTGCTCTTTAAACTTTAGCTGATGGTAGCCTGACCTTAGATCGATCTTTGAGAAGTGTTTGGCTCCTTGAAGTTGGTCAAACAGATCATCTATACGTGGCAGTGGATATCTATTGCGGATGGTAATCTTATTAAGTTCGCGGTAGTCAATGCAAAGTCGCATGCTGCCGTCCTTCTTCTTAACGAACAAGACCGGTGCGCCCCATGGAGATGCGCTTGGTCTAAAGAACCCTTGTTCAAGAAGTTCCTGCAGTTGGTCCTTCAGTTCTTTTAGCTCTATGGGATCCATACGATACGGAGCCTTAGAGATTGGCTCAGCTCCTGGAACAAGGTCAATGTTGAACTCCACCTCTCGTGCAGG
This sequence comes from Glebionis coronaria, assembly GCA_025667525.1. Classification (NCBI taxonomy): domain Eukaryota; kingdom Viridiplantae; phylum Streptophyta; class Magnoliopsida; order Asterales; family Asteraceae; genus Glebionis; species Glebionis coronaria. Next base: position 316,194,503 of record CM046875.1, on the reverse strand, counting down.
TGGTATGCCTGGAAGTTCAGCTGGGAAAACATCTGGAAATTTTGAGACTACCGGTTGATCCTGAATCGATGGGGATTCAGCATCCATGTCATGAACCGTAGCTAGATAACCCTCGCAGCCATGTGACAGTAATGCACGTGCTTGCAAGGTAGATATGACTTGTACAGACCGTCCGGGTATGAACCCGTTATGAATGTACTCTGGTGCATTAATGTCGCCGAAAATCACCCGATATGAGTGGCAGTCTATGGTAGCATGGTGCTTGGATAGCCAGTCCATGTCGAGAATCATATCGAATTCAATCATGTCTAGGGGAAGTGCATCTACTGCACGAACTTTATCGTCAAACTCTAGAGGAAGACTCTTGTATACATGAGTTATTAATACAGAGTCTTTCAAAGGCGTGGAAATGGTAAGCCTATTTTCTAATGGCAAGGGAAGTGTCCTGATGTTCTTGGCATAAGTAGTGGAAATAACTGAATGAGTGGCACCCGTGTCGAAAAGAACACATGTAGCTTGGCCGTACATATACAAAATTCCAGTAATGGTACCTGTAGATTTGTTTGCCTGATCGCGCGATGTCGTGTAGACACGCCCAGTGGTAGGAGGCGGTTTACTATCAGCATGACCCGAAGTACCCTCCATTTCACCCTTACGGCAATCTCTCATACGATGGCCAGGGAGGCCGCACTTGTAGCACGCGTCGGAATCACGACGACATGGGCCAGGGTGTCTGCGATGGCAAGTACTGCAAAGAGGATGAGTGAATCCTCCAGCAGGAGTCCTTGCTTGCTGAGGGCCTGCTGATGACAAAATGTGTTAATATAAGTATATGCACGAGTATAAGACATATGCGTCATAAGATATTCACCAGTGTTAGCTGAACGGTTAGGTTGAGAACCCCTGTGGTTCTGGTCCTTCCCGTTACCGTGGTTCCTGGTAGAGATTAACATAGTGTCAGCATGAGAGTTATAACATGAAATCATGAGAAGATGCGTAAATAGTAGGACCTGCTGTTGTTGGAGTGTCCCGCATTGTTACGGTAATTATCATTACCGCTGCGCCTTTCCACAACAGAACGGTCGTTAGTGTGACCGTTTCCTTTGGGCTGATTAGGCTGCTGCTGAGTAGCCGGCTGAGACCGGTCCCCAGTTTTCTGCCTGAAAGATACAGTTTAAGAGATGATTATAGAACATATAATGATAGGATGGGGTCTGGTTATCGATAGAACACGAAATGTTTACCTCTTGTCGGGTCTTTCAGCTTCTCCGAACTCATCGCGTTCCTGCAACATCTCCAGCTTCCTTGCTGCGTCGGCCACTTGTGCTACTGTATTGAACGTAGCACATACCAGATTGTTCGCGACCGAGGTGCGAAGTGCCCACCGAAAGTGGTGTGCCTGCTCCTCAGGAGTACCAGCTGCTGCTCCCAGAAAACCAGCTAAGCGAAGAAAGCGCTGCATGAATTCGTTGCTATTCTCGCCCGCTCTCTGACGTATCCCATGGTATTCTCGCTTGAGTTTGTCCTGCTCTGCCTTAGGAAAGAACTGCTCAATCACTCTCTCCTTGAATTGGGCCCATGTCAAACCAGCGACCCATTCATCACCTCCTTCTGACTGCGTCAAGGCTAACCACCAGTTGAGTACATCGCCTTCAAACCGGTAGCATGCCAACCTCGCCTTGAATGCGGGGTCACATCCCATAGCATTGAAAATCTTCTCAATGTGAGTCAACCAGCTTTCAGCATCGCTGGGGCTATCAGTCTTTTCAAAAGCTCTAGGACGAAGCTTGTTGAATCTTTCCAACCACACTGCTAGTGTCACTGGAGGAGGAGGAGGAGGTGGCTGATTGTGCTGCTGATTGTTGGCAGCTTGGACTTCAGCACGAATGTCATTCCTCAGTTGAGGAAGTAAGGCTTGCATGACAGCCTGAATTGCAGCATTGAGCTGCTCTTGCTCGCGTGTGAGAACCATCTGACAGTATAACATAAACATATGATTAACAGTTCAAACATAAAATATAACTTATATATATATACATGAAAAAAAAAAAAATTTATGCCAAAAATTTCACGAGAAAATTTTATGCAAGAAAATCTTTGTATGAATGCATGATGCAGTTTTATGAAAACTTTTGATGCTCGAGAGTGAACGCCTCTGGTCGGTTCACTCAAAACAAAAGACATATCGAGGGGACGCCTATGGGTCGGTCCCAAATTTAAAAGTTTCGATAAAACACATGCGACTAAATAGGGCCAGTCCTGTACCAACCATTACTTAGTCAAAAACCCTGTAACAATGACATGTATATGTATGCTTAAAAATGATGAATGCATGAAAACAACTGTCAGTTCTAGGAAGACCGTAGTGACTACCCACTAATCACAAGTCATATTTGAGAGCCTACAGGTCGAAACCTTGTCTCTAATACCATAATTGTAACACCCCATTTTGTAAATGGAATATTACGCATAATCATGGCGTGTCATCAAAGCATACAAGGATAAATGTCTAAGCATTATTCGACCATAAAAGGGAAATACCGGAATCAAACATCGGTAACCCCAAAGTAAAGCTCATCACACACAAACATAAATACTGTAAAGGAAAGGACGAAACAATGTCCATAGCAAACTGTATTAAAGTAAAGGAAATGCATAAAGTAAAGAAAGACAGTAAAGCTTCCAGTCCATATGCACGTACGTTTGAGATCTACGAGCGTCCCTGAGTACCTGCCGTTTTGGGAACATGAAAAGGAAAACGGCTGAGCAAGACGCTCAGTGCACGGATGTACAATATAGCATGAAATAGGATAAACATGTAACATATAACAACGGAAGACTAAGTTCTGAGTAAACTGGTTAAGTATTAAGAAAACTGGTTTTATAGTTTGAAAAGCCTTATGTTTATCTTATGAAAACTGTTTTAACATAAATATACCATAGCCCATATAGGTCATGAAAAGGTCACGTGCATGAATACTTGGAGGGGTGACCTCATCATGCTGATTAGAGGGGATGCCTCTAATTAATATACTGGTTTGGGTAGGAGGGATCAACTCCTTGTGAAGGATGCAAGGCACACACCACATTCACCATGATATACTGAATAAAACATGTAACTAGGATGCACCCATACGCCCACCTGATATAATAATATGGCCAAAACTAAAAAGGGACGCCACGAGCAATCACTCCGCCGTGGGGAAGTCATAACATTGGTGCCTCCGATGTTATGGTTATGGTACCTCCATAACTAGGTGAAACTGGTCATGCTTGTATATGGCAATAGATTATGCTAATTTAAACATAAGCAGTTCAAAACAATAAAACAAATACTGGGGAAAACAGTTGGCTGCATACGGGGAAATCCTAAAAGGAAGGAATGTCCATACTGAAAGGACGGGAATCCGTACCTCAAGTCCAGTGAATGAACGGAAGAAAGACTCCTACTTCTGGATCACTAAAGCTACATGAATACACACGTGTATAAGTATCGATTCACTGATTACGTACTGGGTTTTATGTCTCATTTTAGCTGACTTGGTATGTTTTAGGTCATGGTTCACTGTTTAAAGCCTTAAACTGTGTTTATCTTGTATTCTGATTAATCTGTTTAAGTATTACTGGTATTTCATGTGTTATTATACTTACTGTGTAATAATAAGTAACTTTCCAAAAATAGCAGGTTTTCAAAAATAGAAAGTTTCCAAAAATAGAAAGTTTCCAAAAAGAGAAAGTTTCCAAAAATAGAAAGTTACCAAAAATAGAAAGTTCCCAAAAATAGAAAGTTTCCAAAAATAGAAAGTTTCCAAAAATAGAAAGTTTCCAAAAATAGAAAGTTTCCTAAAATAGAATTTACTGCTTAAAATAGATTAGTTTCTAAAAATAGAAAGTTTCCAAAAATAGATCAGCTGCCTTAATTAAATAAGTTTCCATATATAGAAGGTTTCCATGATTAGATTAGCTGCCTGAATTAGATAGATTTCTATATATAGAAGGTTTCCATTAATAGATTAGTTGCCTTATTTAATTAAGTTTCTATAAATAGAAGTTTCCATATTTAGAATTAAGCTGGTTACATAAGCTAACATATAAGTCTAAGTGTTTATAAGCTTGTTTCTTAAGTCATATGATATAGTATATAGTTTAATTATTATTTCATGTATTTTAAATTAAACTATAGGTTAAGCATTCTAATTAAAGTATAACATGTTTTAATTAAAATGAAATGAAATACTTAGGTTAAAATGTGTATTATTATTGTTAATAATATAACCTAAGTCATGTCTAAATTAATTAATTATAGGCATGTTTTAAATAATTAATTAATTATAACTTATAACATAAAATACTTAGGTTAAATTAATATCATGCTAAATTAATAATTAAAATAACCTAAGTCATGATTTAATTAATATCTCATGTTATTAATTAATTTATATCCTAAGTTCATGATTCATAAAAATTAACATGTAACATAGATCATGATTTAACCAACGAACCATGAATCGGGCATGAATTCGACACCGTACCCCGAGCCAAACTCGGGGCACGTGTGCCTCCTTGCTGCCGTGGGTCCCACAAGCACCAACCAAGACCAAAAATGGTCTTGGTGGTGGCGGCAATAAGCAAACCAAACCCCCCCTCGGGTTTGTTTGCTAGGCGGCTAAAACAAACACCCTTTTTATAACGTTCTTTGATTTTAATTTACCCCAAAACATGTTAGATCAATGTTTAATTATCATGTTTTAATAAGAAAAATAATAACATGTTCATGAAAATAATCAAAGATCAAAAAGAATTAAAAAGAATTAAAAAGAAGGGTTTAGAATGATATACCAATACGTAGCTTGAAAGGGGATGAACAAACACGGTTTCTTGCACTTGTTTTTAATGTCAAAAATCAACAACACCCTCCTATGGTGGTGATGTAGGTGGCGGCACAAAAGGAACCAAGGAGGAGGAGGAGAAAACTTTTTAGGTTAAAATGTTATTTTGCTTGAAAGTGAAAAATGAAAAACATATTTACCATAACCCCCCTTTACTTGTAAAAGTCCATGGGCTAAGCCCATTTCTTGTTGTTGTGCCGTGGGTATGGGGGCCCCACATGGGGTACCCGTACCTTTCTCGTGTCCCGATGTTTCGTGTTCGTTCGTGGTTAAACGTGTTCGTGTTTAACGTGTTTCTGTTTATTTTATCATGTGGTTTATCGTAATCTTAACGCTCGTAATTATATTATATGTATTTACGTAATTATTTTAGTTCGTATTTTAAATGGTGATCATGATTTAATTATGTTCACGTGACATATTTATTAACTGTTTATCATGAGTTCGTACGTAATCGATACTTATCATGTCATACACGTATGCACTTGCTTGATTATTAGCACATGAATGTGATCAATACTAAATAAGGTAAGTTTTAATCTAGGACGTACGATCTTAAGGGCACTATTCATGGTAAAAGCATGCGGGTTTTACAATATCCATCTCTTCCAAGTGCTCATCACTTATTTGCTCAAGGTCCTCATATGTAATCACTGAACCATTGGGCAAAGAAGCAATATAAGCACATACAGTATCCAGATCCAAACCAACAGATTTAACTCTTGGTGAGTCACTTTTGTATGTGTCAGCGTATGAATAGGAGGCGTTGACAGGACATGTTCCAGCGTTGACACATGATGATCCAGTAACTGGATGCATGTAAGAGTCCTTCTGATTAAATTGACCTTCACTATGTGAGAAGAAGGCCATATTACTGTTGGTAGACTTGCTTCCATGCTCCAAAAGAGTTTCATCTTCCAACAGCCTTAGTTTGTTGTAGATATCATTAAAAGTAGAACTTTTGTGAGTGTTGTTGCCATGTATAGATCTTGCCTCAATCTTCCACGCTTCACCAAGACTTTTAAGAAAAGTGGCATTAATGTCAACATCACCAAGTTGTGTCCCCATGAAGGACAATTTGCTTGTAATGTCAAGCAATCTGCTTCTCACACTGCTAAGCTTCTCATTAGGTTGAGCCTTGAATACAGCATAATCATGCATGAGTTGCCTCTTCTTCTCTTCCTTAGTATCTTCATTGCCACCATATGCAACTTCAAGAGCTGCCCAAAGGTCCTTAGCAGATTCATAACCTCTGTATTTATGCTGGTTCTCTTGTCCCAAAGAGAGTTTCAGAATATCTAGGGTTTTCATATCAACCCTTTTCTTTGCTATGTCTTCAGCAGCCACAGCTCTACCATCCTCTTGCTTTTCTTCCTTATCTGCTTCTGAACATCCAGCAAAAGTTGCTCTTCCAGTAATAGCATTAGCAATCTTTTGGGCTTTATTGAATGTGTTTTCATATTCAATAATTTCCCAGAGAGTGTAGTCATAGATCCCCAGATATTGCTCAAAGTTGAATTTCCACAATTCAAAGTTGGTTGCATCAAGCATGGGAATCTTGATGTTTGGTAAAGGTGAGGAGGAGGAGGAGGGTACTTCTGGATTTGACCTGATGTTTTTAGGGTTTTTGTGAAAATTAGGGTTTTGGTGATTTTAGGGTTCTTGTGTTCTTTAAGATCAAAAGTTCCTCAACAAGCTCTGATACCACTTGTTGATCCCAAACTTAGATCGATTTAGCTTTATGTATACGAGATTAGATCAAGTAATACACTTAGAGAAACCTTTGTATATGTATATGACAATCTAAGTGTTATGCGGAATTAACACTTAAACAATAACACACAAGATGTAAACAAACTTTCACTTTGATTAATGATATCAAACTTGCTTACAATGAAACTGTTTAACGTATGAAAACTTATATTGAACAATAACCAAAAGGTCTTCTTTTATAGACATAAGAAGCCTTGTACAATAATCTATGTATCAACTATTCTAGGTAAAGATAAATATAGAAAATACATTGTTGTTCCTATCTTTACTAGAAGTAATCTAGAATATAATAAACGTGTAGATCATATCCTTCCATCAGTGCTTGTCTTCAATGTGTCAACGCTTGACTTCTTCTTGTCAACGCTTGATCTGTCAGCGTTTGTTTTACTCCTGTCAACGCTTGTTTTACTCTTGTCAGCGCTCAAGTAGACTGGCTATAATTTATTCCCAACAATCCTCCCCTAAACTTGATATCTACTATAGTAATCAAGTTTCTGAATAAACATTAAGAACTAGGAGGAATCTTACAAACCTTCTCATATTGGTAATAAATAAATCTGATTAAATCTTTGGCCACGTCACTTGAATAATCAATTTCCAGCTGTGTATTCTTCATCTTCTCCAAGACTTCCTTGCACATGAAATACTGGCCATCTACAAGTAGATACTCAGCAAACTTTGTAAAACTCAAATAATAAACACCAGCAGCTGAATACAATCTCCATTGAAGACCACTGAGGTCATCTTCAAGATCCTTCCAAATAGCAGGATCTTCATCTCTTGGTCCACACATTCTCTTGAATGTTGACCATAGTTTTATTGCATTGACTGAAGTGGGAGCTTCAGTCTCATACTTGGCCTCTAACAACCTCCATAGGTCTACCAAGTCTTCTCTATCACAACTTGCAAACAAAGATATAAGAGTGGTAAAAGTGTGAACCTCTTTTCCATACCTGCCAATCTTCCAAAACACACATTCATCTTCTTCATAGCTTATAATAGGGTTTCTGGAATCAAGTGGTAACACTTGCAATGATACAAGCATTTTGCTAGTAAGAAAATTTATCGTTCTCGTGTTCTAATCGAATTGATCTTGGTTATCTATGTGACTCGGTTTTATTTTGGTGGAACAAAAATGTTGTAGTTGTAGTATATGAAAATGTGCAAAAACAATTAAAGTGGTAGAAAAGATGTGTGTTTACACACATATCAAATCCCCTACACTTGACCATTGCAATGTCCTCATGCAATGCATTAGTTAAAAAAACACGTTTACATTTTTCATCATAATTAATCCATGTTGGCCTTTATTAAAGAGATAGAAAATTATAAAAAGTAAAGAAATCAAAAAGCATACCTTGGGTTTTAGAAATGTCATGAATAATCATCATCCTCAAGTTTTCACTTTCTCCAAACCAAGCTTAAAAGAGAGATCATTGTTATTATAAGTTAGTAGACTAACACGAACTCATTTGGGCCAATTATTCACTTAGACTCCCCTATTCCTAGATGTATCTCTTATATTTTATTTTTGTCTTGAATGATCACGAGGATGCATTGTTGACTTATTTCGATAGTTATTTAGTCTGAAAATAAAGTGAACGATTTAATCAATAGTTAGCTAGAGGACAAAATCTTTTAAAACTGCTTCTCGGGACCTCATAAAGTTCATATCTTGGCATAACTCGTTTCGCGATTTGAGACCTTTCTCGGACCGATATTTGGCAGCGACTTCATACTTCAAATCTTGAGAGACGTTCATGAAATTAAGGTCTTCTCTTCATATAGGAATTTCTTCACTTGAAGTTTTGAGAGATTCATACTTGGACCACGACTTCTTCATTTTTCTCCAATCTTTATTTTGGATTTTGATATACAACGATCCGCCTCCTTTTATGACTTGGATCTATTTATCCTCATACCTTGTTAGGGTCTTTTCGGATACACTTCTCCATGACTTTTTGGGAGTTTTTGCTTTACGTCGTGTGTCTCGATCCTTCATATTGATTTTCGATAAATGATTCTTCACATCGCTTTGGATCTTTAGCAACAAAATATAGCCCTCATGCCTTGTTAGGGCCTTTTCGGACTCGCCAATCTTTGCATCCCGCTTCAATAAGTTATGCCTTGGCTATGAACTCTAATCCACACCGAGCAACTTTTAAACGATCTTGGGCTAGAAGCTAAGTAACTTTTCAAATCGTACAACATTATTTATTAGCAGATAAATTATTTAGCAAGCGATGGGAGAATAGGCTCATAATTAACTCACATAAATTCACGAAAGAAAACCAAACTTATAATTGACTCTATCATTTCTCGTTCTCCACAGGTTAAAATCTCAAGTAATGAGACTCGTGGATGCTTAGCCTATTAAATTAAAGTTTTGGGTTTTCGAGTCGCCTATAGGATCTTGCAAATTCTTAGACTTTTTCAAGTTTAGAATTCGTATTTTAAAGTTCCCTTGATAAACGACTCTCTAGGATAAATTATAGGAACTTGCGAAAAGTTCTTGTTCTTAACCCGTGAGAGTTAAGACTTTCGCGTTTTATAGCTCCCTATATAAAAGCCTAGCAAAACTTGACCTAAACACGTTAAGGATACTAGCTAGAGTAAACTTAGATAAGTAAACTCGGATTGAGTCAAAAGATTCACAACGTTTTGAAAATTAAAACCACTTTATTAAACATTTATTCTAGCAAAGAAAGAAAAATAACTATACAAAAGGAAAAACTAATAGGCCAAAATAGATCAAAAATTTTGAAAAATGTCGAAAAATTGATTTTCCGGTTAAAATGAGGACAAATACAAGGAAAAGACCACTTAATTTCAATAGAAGTCCCCCCTACACTTAATATAAACATTGTCCTCAATGTTTAAGCATGTGGGAGTAAACTCCCCTACATTTAGGACATTGTGCACTTTGTTTAAATCTCGCTAAGGGAAAGGAGAACTAAAGAGATTCCTATTTTAATATTGAGAAAATATAAAATAGTGAATCGAAAAGAGTTTAGGATAGAACCGGGAAGAAGTAGAACACGGAATCACGGGTCGTCAAGAATCATCAAGAGTGGATCATTGAAGCTCTAATCCCTGATTATAAGAAGAGATGAGAGAGCAAACACCAACGGGTCTCCCCTACACTTATGATAAAGAAAGCGAAAAGATAGATGCATGGGTTGCCTCCCAAGAAGCGCTTGATTTTTGTTAACCGAGTCATTAGCCTGACTCGACCTTGATCATCAACGGAAGAAGCATGAAACATATCCACCAGGATCAAAGACATAGTTTTCGTCCATCAATAAGCACAAGCTTAAGGCGAACAAGGCAAGCCAAAGAAGAGTAGGCAAGGTTCCCTTAAGCAGCGATGGAGCACGGTGGAAGCAATGTTGAAGTGGTGCAAGAAGATTTCCATAAGTTCCAAAGATTTTTCCTTTTATTTCATCAGGTGGATACTGAGATGGCTGCAGAATATCAATACCGGGGTCGAACACCTTTTCCTTTAGGGGAAAATAGCATTCAGGCTCAGCAGAGTGTGAAGAAGATCCGCGAAGAAGCACAACCTCGTCCTCAGAAGGGGGACAAAGAGGTGTTAACTCATACGTGCTGCGGATATTGGTGTCGACCGGTTTCTTCTCCTTAAAAAGAATGTTCTTCAAATCCAAAGTAGGATCAAGACGATAATCTTCAAAGTCATAAGGAGGAGCATCACTCTCATGAGGGAAGTAAGTGTTAAGAAATTCAGAGAAGTCTTCCTCAAATGAGTAATCGTCCAAAATAGGATCGAGTGATGGCGGAGGATCTTCATCATGTGAAGAATCGCTCGAAAGAGTATCAGCCTCATCGAAATCATCATACGTCGGCAGATCGGGATACTCAAAAGTAAGGTCATCATAATCATCCGAGTCTGAGCTAGAATCATCATCATAAGCATCAAAGACCAGTGGTGAATCATAAATGGGAGAAGGGTCGAAATTGGGGCGAGAATCATCCACATCATCTTGAAAAAGTGGATTATCGAGGCAAGAGTCGAATAGAGGATTATCGTAGACGGTAAAGTCATCGAGCACATTAATCATGTTCACTGATTCGCGGCCACCAAAGGTTGTACTTGTAAGCTTCCCCATTTTAAAAACTTGTGCATCATCCCCGACTCTTAAGATTAACTCACCTTCGGCCACATCCACTAAAGCTCGTCCGGTTCTCAAGAATGGCCGACCAAGTATTAAAGGAATACGAGGGTCCATTTCATAATCAACTACGACAAAATCGACCGGGAAAGTAAATGTGCCAACTTTTATGAACACGTCTTCGGCTATACCAACGGGGTAAGAGAGAGTGCGATTTGCAAGTTCAAGAGTCATCTTTGTTGGAGTGAGGTCGGGTAATGATAGTGTTTTCCAAACACTCAAAGGCATCAAATTAATACTGGCCCCGAGATCAGCAAGGGCAGTAAATTCTTCAGTTTTGTTGAACACGCAAGGCAACACAAAACGACCAGGATCTCTAAGTTTTTCCCGAAGTTCTTTAAGAATAACTGCAGAACAGTTTTCATTTAAGCGTGTGTTGGCGAGTTCAATCAACTTCTCCTTCTTGTTAAGCAATTCCCTAAATGCTTTAACAAATTTGGGCATGTGGACAAGTGCTTCAAGAAAGCTAATGTTGAAGTTCATTTGAGAAATCATCTTCACATAGCGTGACACTTCGGAGTCCTCCTTGGTTAGCATTTTGGTTTTGCCTAAACGAGAGGGATAAGGGATATTGGGTTTGGGTGGTGAAGGTGCAGGTGTAGGTAAAGGTTGAGATGTTGAAGGGTCATTCGTGGGCACTTCATCACGTCGAGGCGGAGACGGTAATGGTGCACTAATACTAGGTGTAGGAGGAGTAGGGATAAATGGTGGTGGAGGAGGTGTAGATGATGGGGGTGGGATTGGTGGATCGATGGTGACTCCACTACGGGTATTAATAGCACTCACATTTGCTCGCGGATTGGTGACGGTGTTTGAAGGTAGAGAACTCGAAGAAGAAGGTTGAGCAGGGGGCAAGAAACTAGCAAGCATATTCTTCAAATCATTCGTTTGATTGCTGAAGGAGGATTGAATATTATCTCGAAGCTCGGATCTTATCTCATTTCCTTGCTTGGTAATATCTCCTTTAAGATTGATAATTTGGCTCTGCAAATTCTTGATTTGTTCACCTTGGGTTCTCATGATGGCTTCAACATCGGGGTTAATGGGTGGGGCTTGTTGGGTGGGTGGGTGATAAGGATTAGAAGCTCTTGGTGGGATTTGGTTGCTTCTATTGTAGTTGTTGGCGGGGTTTTGGTTTTGAGGAGAAAAACCGGGTGAAAGGTAATTGTTGGACCGGTAACTCAGCAGATTTCTATCCCCTTGAGGTCGAGCTTGGTAATTTTCCGGTGAATAATTACCATAAGTTGCATACACATTTTCCGGATTTCCTTGAGTCGAAGGACAATCGGTGTATGAGTGAGGACCGCCGCATGTTTCACAAGGAGTAACAACAGCTTTAACTTGTTGTTGTTGTTGGTTTGAAGCCAAGAGTTGCATACTTCTGCTCATTTCAGTCAGCACACGGGTGAGTTCGGTCATATCAGGGTTTGCTGAAGTGGAGGAAACATTGAATCTCGGATTGTTCCTTGAAGAAGCAGAGGAATCCCAGTTTTTGTGGTGAGTAGTCATGTTCTTAATTATCTCTCTACACTCCTCGGGTCTCCTTTTCATGAATGTGCCACCGGCGGCTGCGTTGATCGTATCACGATCTCGAAAAGTCAAACCGTTGTAGAAAGTATCTATTAAGGTCACAGGTAGCATGTTGTGGTTTGAACAACGATCAATCAAGACATTATATCGCTCCCAAGCATCAAAAAGAGATTCATCAGGGTCTTGCATGAAACCGCTGATTTGATTGCGAAGGCTTGTGACCATGGATGGTGGAAAGTAGCGCGACAAAAAGTGTTGAGTCATGTCATCCCAAGTGTGAATAGAATTCTTCGGGAGACGATCAAACCATTTCTCGGCATGATGTAATAAAGTATGTGGAAAGAGTTGTAGGCGAAGTTCATCCATTGTGGCACCAGCCAACTTCATGCTTTGGGTGATTGTAATGAACTTATCGAGGTGTTTGTTGGCATCATCATCAGGCAATTCACGGAATGGGTTAGTCTGCACTTGCTGAATCATGTGGTGCTTCAACGAAAACTCAGGAGCGTTGATTTGCATCGACGCAATCGGTCCTCCTCGTCCAAACATTGTAGGTTGACAAAGCTCCTCCATGGTCCGAAGATCGGGTTGGGGAAGAACATCGTTGTTATTATTAAGGTGCGGTGGGATAGTATTGTTGTTAACACCTGACATAAATAAAAGTTCTTGAGTCTCGGGCTCTTGATAATTAGAAGATCTAGTACGCATACACCTGAAAATGCAAAAGAAAAAGAAACCAAACACAAAGACAATATATATACACAATAAAGATAAAATCTTTTTGGATTTTTGAAAATTGAAAATTTTAATTTTTATGGTTTTTTATCAATTATTAATATTTATGGGGTTTCTTTTTTTTTTTGAATATTTTATGCAAGAAAAATAACGCTCACAAGTGAACGGATCCCAAAAAGCAACGCGTCTCTCACACAAAACCATTAATCTTTACGAAAAGAGCCGGCAACGGCGCCATTTAATACAAGCATTTTGCTAGTAAGAAAATTTATCGTTCTCGTGTTCTAATCGAATTGATCTTGGTTATCTATGTGACTCAGTTTTATTTTGGTGGAACAAAAATGTTGTCGTTGTAGTATATGAAAATGTGCAAAAACAATTAAAATTAAATGGCGTTGAAATTAAAGAGCGTCAAAATAAATTGCGTTAAACTAAATCTAAATATAATTAAAAGTAAAAGTGCAAATATTTAAAAACGTGACGGAAAGTAAATTAATTAAAATGACCAGAAAATAAACGTGACGAGAATTAAAAATGGACAAAGTATAAAAATATAAGCTAAAAATTAAACAAGACAAAGTATGAAGAAAAACCTCCCAAATCGGAATATATTCCGATCTTACCTTGATCAGAATATCAAAATCGGGGTAGACCCTGATCGGAATATGGATAGTACCCTGGTCGGAATGTTGTTCGGATCACCAATCGGAATTTTGTCATCTATCCCAATCGGAATAACCCAAATAACACCTCGATCGGAATGTGGATAGGAGCACCAATCGGAATATCTGTCACTAGTTCAGATCGGAATACCCACTCATCTCGCCCCAATCGGAATACCAAACTACACCACCAATCGAAATACAGATAGGAATACTAAAACCCTTTTCCGACCAAGCAAAGAATGCTGGTTGGAATATGTAAGCCCTTTTCCGATTTACCAATCGGAATACGGAGGAAAAAGTACAAATTAATCTACACAAATAAGATATGATTCTAATAAGCACAAGACTAAATCCCTAAGACAAACCGTGTAAAAGTAAGCTACGAAACTGAAATTTAAAGACTTTTTAAACACGAAAAGGATAAGCTTTAAGAAAAACAACTTTTTATACGAAAATAACTTTAGTAAAAACTATATAAGCTTGAAAATAAACAAAATAAGCTATGAAAATAAATGATTTAAAACAATCAAAAGCATAAATATGTAATCTTTAAACAAGTAAACAAAATAAAAAGCATGTAAGTCAAAGTTTAAAGAAAGGTAGAATGAGTTTCAGAATATCTATGCTGGTTCTCTTGTCCCAAAGAGAGTTTCGGAATATCTAGGGTTTTCATATCAACCCTTTTCTTTGCTATGTCTTCAGCAGCCACAGCTCTACCATCCTCTTGCTTTTCTTCCTTATCTGGTTCTGAACATCCAACAACAGTTTCTCTTCCAGTAATAGCATTAGCAATCTTTTGGGCTTTATTGAATGTGTTTTCATATTCAATAATTTCCTAGAGAGTGTAGTCATAGATCCCCAGATATTGCTCAAAGTTGAATTTCCACAATTCAAAGTTGGTTGCATCAAGCATGGGAATCTTGATGTTTGGTAAAGGTGAGGAGGAGGAGGGTACTTCTGGATTTGACATGATGTTTTTAGGGTTTTTGTGAAAATTAGGGTTTTGGTGATTTTAGGGTTCTTGTGTTCTTTAAGATCAAAAGTTCCTCAACAAGCTCTGATACCACTTGTTGATCCCAAACTTAGATCGATTTAGCTTTATGTATACGAGATTAGATCAAGTAATACACTTAGAGAAACCTTTGTATATGTATATGACAATCTAAGTGTTATGCGGAATTAACACTTAAACAAGAACACACAAGATGTAAACAAACTTTCACTTTGATTAATGATATCAAACTTGCTTACAATGAAACTGTTTAACGTATGAAAACTTATATTGAACAATAACCAAAAGGTCTTCTTTTATAGACATAAGAAGCCTTGTACAATAATCTACGTATCAACTATTCTAGGTAAAGATAAATATAGAAAATACATTGTTGTTCCTATCTTTACTAGAAGTAATCTAGAATATAATAAACGTGTAGATCATATCCTTCCATCAGTGCTTGTCTTCAATGTGTCAACGCTTGACTTCTTCTTGTCAACGCTTGATCTGTCAGCGTTTGTTTTACTCCTGTCAACGCTTGTTTTACTCTTGTCAGCGCTCAAGTAGACTGGCTATAATTTATTCCCAACAATCCTCCCCTAAACTTGATATCTACTATAGTAATCAAGTTTCTGAATAAACATTAAGAACTAGGAGGAATCTTACAAACCTTCTCATATTGGTAATAAATAAATCTGATTAAATCTTTGGCCACGTCACTTGAATAATCAATTTCCAGCTGTGTATTCTTTATCTTCTCCAAGACTTCCTTGCACATGAAATACTGGCCATCTACAAGTAGATACTCAGCAAACTTTGTAAAAATCATATAATAAACACCAGCAGCTGAATACAATCTCCATTGAAGACCACTGAGGTCATCTTCAAGATCCTTCCAAATAGCAGGATCTTCATCTCTTGGTCCACACATTCTCTTGAATGTTGACCATAGTTTTATTGCATTGACTGAAGTGGGAGCTTCAGTCTCATACTTGGCCTCTAACAACCTCCATAGGTCTACCAAGTCTTCTCTATCACAACTTGTAAACAAAGATATAAGAGTGGTAAAAGTGTGAACCTCTTTTCCATACCTGCCAATCTTCCAAAACCCGCATTCATCTTCTTCATAGCTTATAATAGGGTTTCTGGAATCAAGTGGTAACACTTGCAATGATACAAGCATTTTGCTAGTAAGAAAATTTATCGTTCTCGTGTTCTAATCGAATTGATCTTGGTTATCTATGTGACTCAGTTTTATTTTGGTGGAACAAAAATGTTGTCGTTGTAGTATATGAAAATGTGCAAAAACAATTAAAATTAAATGGCGTTGAAATTAAAGAGCGTCAAAATAAATTGCGTTAAACTAAATCTAAATCTAATTAAAAGTAAAAGTGCAAATATTTAAAAACGTGACGGAAAGTAAATTAATTAAAATTACCAGAAAATAAAACGTGATGAGAATTAAAAATGGACAAAGTATAAAAATATAAGCTAAAAATTAAACAAGACAAAGTATGAAGAAAAACCTCCCAAATCGGAATATATTCCGATCTTACCTTGATCGGAATATCAAACAATCCTGTCGGAATATCGGGGTAGACCCTGATCGGAATATGGATAGTACCCTGGTCGGAATGCTGTTCGGATCACCAATCGGAATTTTGTCATCTATTCCAATCGGAATAACCCAAATAACACCTCGATCGGAATGTGGATAGGAGCACCAATCGGAATATCTGTCACTAGTTCAGATCGGAATACCCACTCATCTCGCCCCAATCGGAATACCAAACTACACCACCAATCGGAATACAGATAGGAATACTAAAACCCTTTTCCGACCAAGCTAAGAATGCTGGTCGGAATATGTAAGCCCTTTTCCGATTTACCAATCGGAATACGGAGGAAAAAGTACAAATTAAGCTACACAAATAAGCTATGATTCTAATAAGCACAAGACTAAATCCCTAAGACAAACCGTGTAAAAATAAGCTACGAAATAGAAATTTAAAGACTTTTTAAACACGAAAAGGATAAGCTTTAAGAAAAACAACTTTTTATACGAAAATAACTTTAGTAAAACTATATAAGCTTGAAAATAAACAAAATAAGCTACGAAAATAAATGATTTAAAACAATCAAAAGCATAAATATGTAATCTTTAAACAAGTAAACAAAATAAAAAGCATGTAAGTCAAAGTTTAAAGAAAGGTAGAATGAGATCAACAAGATAAAGTAAAGCTGCAAGTAATTAAAAGAGACACTTACTTGAAATTAAATGTATTAAAGGTGCAAGACATATAATTAAAGGTGCAAGTAATTAAATGTGCATAAAAGTAAAGGTGGAAGAACTAATTGTCACGATTAGTCAACAAGAACAAAATGAATGAAAATGGGAAGTATTTATAGGTGATTAGGAGGATGGTTAGAGGAAGCTTCCTCCCCTCCTTCCTTTCTTCTTAATTGCGCCCTCAAGTCCTTCCTTCTTAATCTTTTTGTTAATCTTGGAATTTGATGACTTTTGGCTCGGGATTTCTTTGGACTCGTCTTTTAATTCTTCGATAAATAAGACTTGAGTTCCTCGGCTTTAAGTAAACTTCCGTCTTTTGACTTTTTCTTCGATAAATCTTCAGAATTGGTCTTGGACTTCCGTTCTTTTTGCACTCTTGACTTCTTGACTTCGTCTTTCGTCTTTTTCTTCAATAAAAGTCCGTAAATGCCCGTGAATTCCCGTGTTTTCTCCACTTTTCACCTTTTCGTCCTAAATTACAACAAAAAACACAAACCACGCATAATTCTGACATAAAAGACATAAAATACACGTTTTGGTCTGGTTATTATTGTAATTAAGTGGTAGAAAAGATGTGTGTTTACACACATATCATGCACCATATCTGAAGCTTCTAATGGTGAGAGCTTGAGGCTCTTTCTTACAATAGCTTCACTTGGATGTAATGGATCCATATCTTTGGGAAACTCAAGAGGGACTCCCTTTTTCACAGGTCTGGGAACAAACATTGCCTTCTTAAGCTCCATTTCCTCTGCAAGTTCTTCTTTTCTTTCATCAGAAAGAAGTCTTAGAGTGTTTTCTTCCTGCACTCTAACCCAAATGGGATAAGCTCTGCACTCCAACTCTTTAAATTTTCAAACCAATCAATTTCTTATGAGTCAAACCTGTTCCATGACATCTGAGTAGCATGTAGTACAACTCCCTTCTATCCGTTTTCAAATTTGAGAGAACATTGCTTGCTTTGTGTTTCAGAATGACCTTGAATCCTTTTGTACTCTGAGAAGAATCTCCAAACCCCATATCTGATCTGAAATGGTCAAATGTGGATTCTCCATACACCTATCTTCCCAAGCATGGTAAATCTGAACAACCTCTGGCATATCAAAATCAACCTGCAATTTCAGCTCATTCAACTTCTCCTTTGCCAATTCATCACCATACTCAAGTCTTTTTGGTTGTTCTATGATCATAACACTTGAGTCTGAACTGGCTTCATCTCTTCCTTCTTGCTCTTCTGAAGTGACAACAAAAGGTGATTCACCCACCTTCTTTCTTTCTTGTTCCACAATTTGTGCAGCCAACCTCCTATCAAACTCAATTTGTGCTGCATTCTTTGGAACAACTTCTTCTACCATAATACCCTTACCCTTATCTAATGGATCAACTGTTGGTAAGGTAGATGGTAATACCTGTGAAGAAACCTCTTTGATGATGGATGATGACTGGATTACATCAACCTCATTTGCAGGTTTGTCAACGCTCACTTTTGCTTTGTCAGCGCCCAAGATACTCATGTCAGCGTTCAAATTCTGCTTGTCAATGCTCAAATTACCTGTCTCAGCGCCTCTTGCAATTTCCTCCAACATGGCTGTAAATGACAAATTTAAGTTTGTAGGAGAGACTAGAAACGTATCAAAACCTGTCTGTTTCTTCAAACTTGTTAGGGCCTCAGTAACATCCAAAGATTAACCATCATGAGAACTCTTATCACTCACATTTATTTGTTCATCCTCCCCTTTGGAAGATTCCTCCATCCCTCTCCTTGTGCTAGCAGTCTCCAAGAGAACAATCCTCTCCCTCAATTGCTTGAGTTCAAGGCCTTGTGTGCTGACAACTTGTACCAAGTCTGCATTTTGCTTTTGCAAGCTAATGTAGACTACCGTCAATTCCATCGAAGTCATTGGTTCCAATCTGCCCTCTTCTAAAATGGGTATTTGACCTCCCAAGTTAGATTCATTGGGCATGGATGAGGTCTTAATTATGGTAGGACTGTCTTGGCCAGCTTCTAAGCCAGAACCAATAGTCCCATCCTCATCCATAACACCAACCACACTTGTGGTGGTGGTTCTCTCTGCTACATGGCTAGGACCACTAGAGGAGAACACTCCAGTAGTTCTTTGGCGTTTTTGCAACCTATATTGTGTTGGGGGAGAAGAAGATGTGGATTGGGTGGATGTTGGTTGTTTAAGGGGTGTTTGGGTCTGTGAAGGATTGGTGTCAATGTTTGAAATAGGCACATCAACGCCAACATTTAACGTGTCAGCGTCGAAGGGTTCTTGGTCAATTTGCATATGTTGTGGTGAAGGTAAAGATTAAGGTATTGGGTAAATTTGGGGTTGTGAGTCTGGTTGAGGTTGTGCTGCTTCAATAACAACAATCATAGTTGTGGTTAGGGGTAGGTCACGATGTGGGGGTGAGTTCATCTTCATAAAAATTGGTTTCTTTTGCACAGGGATCTCATAAAAATCATCATGATCCCTTGTGCAGTAATTTTGCACCTTAAAAACCATTTGTAAAAATCTGGGATAAGCTAAAGTCATTTTGTTCCCTTTATCTTTACACATGCCCTCAAAAATCATTTTTGAATAATTAAACTTTTTCCCAGTAGCAATACACACAATAACACTTGCAATAGATCTATTGATCTCATTGTGTGTAGTACACTTGGGACTCAAACATTGTAAGAGGACATGTATTAGGTACTTCCAGGCTGGGAGAAATTCCTGTTTATGATATTTATTTAAAGTTCCTTCATACGGAAAAGGATAACCCAAAGCCCTTAGTCATTGTTCTATTTCACTAATGGGGAGGGTGGTTATACCATCTGCATCATCAAGATGTAAAGCTTGGCGTACCAAAGCTTCAGTAACCACCCATGTTCTCCCATGAACAATAGATGATAATGTAGTCACTATATTAGTTGTTGAGGAAGTAACATTGTTCCAAAACTGTTTAATATGTGTGACAGGAATGAGTGGAGCATGAGAAAGAGCATACCTAATAGGGGATGCATTCAAATACGCCACCATTTGTGTGTATTGGGGAAACAGAGTATCATCAGCTTCAAGATATGCTACCATGTTGTGTTGACTTCTGAACCCCAATTCCAAATCACTTGGTTTAAACTTTGGTGCTATTGTTGAAAGCTGTTTGAATGATTGATAAAGATGAAGTAATAGGAGAAAATATGGTTAGACAAGAATGATAGGTACCCTGTTTAAAATAGGAGCCAAATATATAGGAGAGAAAGTATGCATGTGATTGGTCAAAAATTAGGCAACTATTTTCAAAATACAATCATGAAAATATTGAAAAAGAATAAGTTTACCTCATTCATTAAATGAGAATTATCTGCTCCCAAAATTACGGCCCAAAAATATGTCAAAAAGTAACAACTGGGTAGGTCCCATTGAGTGTTAACGGTAAAAAATAACCGATCAACGCCCAACGGCTATATTCTTGTCAACGTTTTCCAAAGCCATGTCAGCGTCGAAATTGGTCACAGCAACGCTAGGAAAAATTCTTGTCAGCGTCCAAAATAAATATTTATAAAAATGAAAAATGACCTTAACAAAGTAATTTATCCTAGAGAAGATAACCAAAAAGTTGATAATTATTATAGGGCCGCAAGCACTGTCTAGTTATGCATACTTGCTTATGCAAGATAGACATAACAGTCCTCTAGTGTCCCTTGCTAACCAAAACTCTTAACAACTAAGTTACCTTATAAAATCCCTTGTTACTCCCAGGTAAAACCCATGATAAAATCATTCCTAAGTCTCCCAACAGACCACAACCAATTCTAGGCCAAAAATGTCTTGGCGGCATGCATAGTATCAACTTTGCATGCTACAGTGCCTCATGATTTAGTAAAACTAACTCATACTCACCTGTGGACACAATCTAGAATTGTGATAAGAGTATCATAAGGATACCCAAAAGTCCTAAAGGTTCCTAAAAACTCCCCTTAAACTGTGATACATATGTTGCCAAAAATATGCATGAACATAAAAAATTTATGTCAAGATAGGAATTGACAGTTCCAACCATCATCCATAAATAAAAACATGTCCAAATGCTTCTCCAATAATCCATAAGCAACTCTGTATCCAATGGTATAATGCTAACACCACCTGCACATTTAGTTTGAAAACCACAAAACTAACATTGTTGCTGACAACGCTATGATAACACTTGTCAGCGTTAAAGAAACATTTGTCAGAGTTAGACAAATATATTGCTGACAACGTCACAATAACACTTATCAGCGTTAAAGTAACCTTTGTTAGTGTTAGAAAAATATAGTGGAAAATCTAAATCCTCAATAAGACCAATAACAATGCATTATCCTGTACATACTGTTACAAAAAGACTCCAAAACACTTATTATGTGAGATTGATCATTCCAATACTTGTTACCAAGTATTGAAACCTTCCAGCATCAAAAGGTTTAGTTAGTAAATCTGACACATTTTCTTCTGTGTCAACCCTATCTGGTTGTATTAAACCTTTTTCAAAACAATCTCTTATAAAATGGTGTCTAATTTCTATGTGTTTAGTTTTAGAATGATGTACAGGATTCTTAATAATGCATAAAGAACTGTTATTGTCAACAAATATCTTGGTATGCATGAAATTATACCCATAGTCCAACAGTTGGTTCTGAATCCACAAAACTTGTCCACAACAAGCAGCTGCAGCCACATACTCTGCCTCAGTTGTAGAATTAGCCACGACTATTTGTTTCTTGCATTGCCAAGATATCAACCTGCTCCCAAGAAACTGACATCCACCAGTTGTGGATTTTCTATCAAACTTATCACCTCCAGAGTCACTGTCTGAATATGCAATAAGCTCCAAAGGTGAATCTTTTGGGTACCATAAGCCAAGACTAGGATAACATCTTAGGTACCTAAAGATTCTCTTGACAGCATAAAGGTGACATTCTTTGGGAGTCACTTGATGGCGTGCACAAGCACACACAGCAAACATGATGTCAGGTCTGGAGGCTGTGAGATACATCAATGATCCAATCATTGATCTATAGTGCCTGACATCCACATCTTTCCCATCTCCAATCTTTCCCCAAGGGTGTTCTCTATCCATAGGAGTAGTAGCCCTCTTTTCATGTGGAGAAAAGCCAAACTTCTTCAAGATCTCTGCCACATATTTATCCTGGGAGATGAAGATACCATCTTCTTTCTGCTGAACTTGTAACCCTAGAAAGAAGTTCATCTCCCCCATTGCACTCATCTTGAATTTGTCTGTCATAAGCTTGGAGAAATCCTCACTCATCTTTGGATTTGTGGATCCAAAGATGATATCATCAACATAGACCTGAACAAGTAGAACATCATTACCTTTCTTCTTTGTAAACAGTGTCTGATCTATGGTGCCCCTTTTGAATCTATTGTCCACCAAATAAGTAGACAAAGTACCATACCATGCTCTTGGGGCTTGATGAAGTCCATACATAGCCTTCTTGAATCTATACACCTTGTCTGGATTCTCTGGATCCTCAAAACCAGGAGGCTGCATCACATATACCTCCTCAACAATTGTTCCATAGAGGAAGGCACTCTTGACATCCATTTGATAGACAGTGAAGCCCATGCAAGATGCATAGGCTAGAAAGATCCTTATAGCTTCAATCCTTGCAACTGGTGCAAAGACCTCCTCATAGTCTATCCCTTCCTCTTGTGTATATCCCTGAGCCACTAATCTTGCCTTGTTTCTGACCATAATGCCTCTTTCATATCTCTTGTTTCTTATGACCCATCTTGTCCCAATAGGTCTGACATACCTGGGACAATCAACCAGCTCCCAAACATCCTGAATTGCAAATTGGTGAAGCTCATCCTGCATTGCTTCCACCCAACTTGGTTCTTTGAGAGCATCAAATATCTTCTTGGGTTCCTGTTGTGACAGAAAACAGGCAAACAAACATGCTTGCACAAGAGGGGTATCAACCTTCTTGTGAATATTGGCAATAAATCCACCAAGACCTTGATGAGATCTTTTAGTCTGAACAGGAGTCATAATATCACCAATGATTTGAGAAGTAGGGTGATTCTTCATAGTAGAAGTGAGAACTCCTCCTTCAAAAAGTCTGGTGTGTTCAATCTCATTATCCATGTTGCCAAGATCTTCTTCTTCAGACTCTCTTACATCAATATGAGGATGAACCTCTTTTATAAATTGGAAGGTCCACCCTATTCAAAAGTAGAAGAGAAAAGATGCGCAAAAGTGTTGTCAACGCCTGAACCTTGGTTGTCAGCGTTTGGGCAAACAACGCTTGAAATGTTGTTGTCAACGTTTGAGCCATCAACGTCTAAATTTGTCCTTTCAGCGTTAGATTTGCCTTTGTCAGTGCCTGAAGGACCAAGCATATGTCCATATGGGAATTATGACATACTATAGTATAGGAGATGACTTTTCTACTTGTGATCCAACCTTTTCATTAACCTGTGTACCTGAAACATCAACAACTGGTTCTTCCACAACATTTGAAGTTACCTTCACAATGTCTGGATTAGTGACAAGCATATAATTTAAAGTCTTGGATAAAGCTTCCAAGTCAAACAACCAATTTGGACCACTTTCAGGATCACTAGGTTTACTCTCTAAAATCCTAACATGTACTCATTCAAATATAAGTTTTTCCTTTTTAAGATAAACCCTATATCCCTTGCTCTGCACTGAATACCCAATGAAATAGACTTCATCACCTTTTGCACTAAATTTACCTAAGGCAACACTAGTATCAAGTACAACTACATGACAACCAAAAGGTCTAAGAAAACCAATATTAGGTTTCCTTCCCCAAAGTAACTCATAAGGTGTTTTGTTATGTATCTTGTTGACCAATGCTCTATTTTGAACATAGCAAGCTGTATTAACAGCCTCAGTCCAAAAGGCGATGGGGAAATGAGCATCAGCCAACATGGTTCTGGCTGCTTCAATTAGGGTTCTATTCTTTCTTTTTGCTACCCCATTTTGCTGTGGGGTTCTGGCAACACTAAACTGCCTAGTAATCCCTTTCCTGGCACAAAAATCATCTAACACTTTATTCCTAAATTCACCACCATTATCCTAAGAATTTTAATTTCATTACCAGTCTTCTTCTCAATCTGAGTGATAAAGTCAATTAAAGTGTCAGTTGTATCACTCTTCATAGCTAAAAAGAAAGTCCAAGTAAACCTAGAAAAGTCATCTATGATGACAAAGCAGTATGATTTACCATTCAAACTTTCTATATTGGTTGGACCAAATAGGTCCATATGAAGCAAGTGAAGTGGTCTAGTACTAGAGTACACCTGTTTAGACTTGAATGAGACCTTGTGCTGTTTGCCTTTAAGACATGCAACACAAGAGTGGTCATTGTGGAAAGCCTTTTCAGGCAAACCATCAACCAAACCAAGTCTCACAAGCCTGTTTATATTCTTAAAGTTTATGTGCCCTAGTCTCCTGTGCCATAGATTACTCTCATCGACTGAAGCTTTAGCATAAAAACATGACATATTGTTATTCATTCTAATCCCATTCAGATTCACATTATATATGTCTTTATGTCTAGGTGTTCTATAGTCAATATATTTCTCATCAGGGATCTTATAATCCTTGCTTAACACCAAGCATTCAGTATTAGTAAACAAAACTTTATTTTTGTTATCACAAACTTGTGATACTCTAAAAAGATTGTAATCAAGTTCCTTTACCAAAAATACGTTCTCAAAACGCAAGTTCTTGGTGAGAAGTGTTCCTTTGCCTGTGATAGTACCATATCCGCCTCTAAAGTAAACCTTATCACCATCCTTGATGGGAGTGAAGTTAGTCAGATAATCTTCCTTCCCTATCATGTGCCTTGAGCATCCACTGTCCCAATATCCACAATAATTGACCTGTTTTTGAATGCCCTACACATAAAGAAAACAAGTTAGTTTTCTTTGGGAACCCAAACCTTAGCAGACTTGGATTCATCTGGTTGTTCAACAAGAACAGACTTAGTTCTCATAACAACCCCTTGTTCATCCCTCTTTGGATGAAATACCCAGTTAACCCCAATAGGTTTTGTAATGACCTTTGAAATGTAATTAAATTTGTTGCAGGTCATTGAAATCCCATTATCATTAAGGTTTTAATTTTTCTTAGGTCTCCATGTCAAGCTTGAAGAAGCTTTAGACCCCTTACCCTGTGGTTGCAAATATTTAGGTCTGGTCACGTTTCTGTCAGCGTTGGATTTGGTCTTGTCAACGCTGAAATTACCCTTGTCAGCGTTGAACCTAGGGTTTGCTACAGAAACCCATTGCCTGTTAGACCAAGTATTTGTCTTTTGAAATGGTCTTTGTCCATGAGTGTTAGACCCTCTAGTGAAGAATGGGGCATGTCTAACAACTTGTGGACTTTGCTGCACACAAGGTTTGGGTCTGACAACGTTTGACTTTCTAACAGCGTTGACCTTTGAAGCGTTGACACACTTATATGCTAAATATGAAAAGCTACCACAAGTGTAACAAGCTTTTCTAGACACAACCCTAGGTCTAGAAGAGAAGAAGCCTGTTCCATCATTACTAACTTGGCTTTTAGGTGACTAGTATTCCTATACATTTCTGCATACTTGACACTAGGTTTTCTAACAGTGTTTGAGCCAAGGTCAACAGCCTTACCAGTGATTGGGTTTGTTACCTTAATAGGGGTTGACTCATTAGGACTTTCACATAATAAGCCACCCTAAACAAATAAGGTAGGATTGGCTTTCTTCCATTCATTCAAGTCAGTCAACTTCTGTTGATACTCTTCAACTGGGGTAATGACTCTTGGTGGAGGAATGAATTCCTCCTCTTGGAGTTCTGGTAAACCAGTCCAAGATAGGTCCTTTTGTTGGACACCATAGAAGTCACCAGCTGGTGGTGGAACCACAGAGTAGTCTTTCATCCCAATCCCAGTCATGTCCTTAGGATCCCTTTGTTTATTCACACATTCTCCTAGGGTTTGTGTGGCCTTATCAAATCTTTGAATTTTAAGGACAACATTATCTTTATTCTTAATGGCCTCATCTAACTTAGCCTGTAGCTCACCATTAACCCTTTCCATAATGCTCCTAATATCATTACTAGCATTCAACTCATGTTTTAAGATATTTATTTTATCTTTTAAATCAAATTCCATTTTCTTGTACTCAGAAACTGTCTTCTCAGTTTGAGTGAGAGCTAATTGATAGTTAGACAGTTTGCATCTCTCAGTACTCACATCTGCTAGTAACCTTAACACCTCTTTGTTAAGTTTCTCAGTATTTAACCTACAACCCTTACTACAAAAAGCATCATCGTATACCTCATTATCTGATGAAGAGGAGTGTGCCATGAGAGCATATTGAACATGCTCTTCTTCTTCAATCTCAGCAACCAAAGCTTTATCCTCTTCCACATCTTTAGCCAAATAGCTCCAATCCCATCCCATACCATGAATTTCTTGAACTGTAATCATGGCCTTAGGATCCTGATCCTTAACAATTTGGCTTGAGGGTTTGCCAGCATCAGATCTTCTAGGAGATCTGCATTCCCTCATGAAGTGCCCCATACGATGACAATTGTAGTATTCAACCTTGGATTTATCAAATCCAGTAGTGTCCTTTGCATTGAAGGTCATCTTCTTCTTAAACCTTCTATTCCACCTGTTTGCTCTTATACTAGCAAGAGCCATGTTCCAATTAATATCCATCTCTTCCAAGTGCTCATCACTTATTTGCTCAAGGTCTTCATATGTAATCACAGAACCATTCGGCAAAGAAGCAATATAAGCACATACAGTATCCAGATCCAAACCAGCAGGTTTAACTCTTGGTGAGTTACTTTTGTATGTGTCAGCGTCTGAATAGGAGGCGTTGACAGGACATGTTCCAGCGTTGACACATAATGATCCAGTAACTGGATGCATGTAAGAGTCCTTCTGATTAAATTGACCTTCACTATATGAGAAGAAGGCCATATTACTGTTGGTAGACTTGCTTCCATGCTCCAAAAGAGTTTCATCTTCCAACAGCCTCAGTTTGTTGTAGATATCATCAAAAGTAGAACTTTTATGAGTGTTGTTGGCAAGTATAGATCTTGCCTCAATCTTCCACGCATCACCAAGACTTTTAAGAAAAGTGGCATTAATGTCAACATCACCAAGTTGTGTCCCCATGAAGGACAATTTGCTTGTAATGTCAAGCAATCTGCTTCTCACACTACCAAGCTTCTCATTAGGTTGAGCCTTGAAGACAACATAATCATGTATGAGTTGCTTCTTCTTCTCTTCCTTAGTATCTTCATTTCCACCATATGCAACTTCAAGAGCTGCCCAAAGGTCCTTAGCAGATTCATAACCTCTGTATTTATGCTGGTTCTCTTGTCCCAAAGAGAGTTTCAGAATATTTAGGGTTTTCATATCAACCTTTTCTTTGCTATGTCTTCAGCAGCCACAGCTCTACCATCCTCTAGCTTTTCTTTCTTATCTGCTTCTGAACATCCAGCAACAGCTGCTCTTCCAGCAATAGCATTTGCAATCTTTTGTGCTTTATTGAATGTGTTTCCATATTCATAAATTTCCCAAAGAGTGTAGTCATAGATCCCCAGATATTGCTCAAAGTTGAATTTCAACAATTCAAAGTTGGTTGCATCAAGCATGGGAATCATAATGTTTGGTAAAGGTGAGGAGGAGGAGGGTACTTCTGGATTTGACATGATGTTTTTAGGGTTTTTGTGAAAATTAGGGTTTTGGTGATTTTAGGGTTCTTGTGTTCTTTAAGATCAAAAGTTCCTCAACAAGCTCTGATACTAATTGTGGAAACCTTGGTTTCCGGATCTTTGAAGCTACTAGGAATGCACCATGTTCATATGATTAGATAATCAAAGCGTAATTAGAACATGATACATTAACAAGGTGTTTAAGGCACAATAACATGAATTAAAACAATTGGGTTGCTCGTTATATTAATAACAAACAACCACTAGACGTGTATACATTGAATCCCACGTCTAGTTGACACACGCTTTAGGTTTACATTATGAATGAAAGTTATGAATAAAACCTAAGACCCTTGGTTCCTTTTATAGTGTAAAGATTAGGGTTTACAAGAGATAATAATGAATAAACAAGTAAATCTTCTATTTAGATAAACATATACAGAATATATCCTGCATATATATCCAAATAGAAGCTTCTAAAGGCTTCTTGTCTACGTTTCTAACAATGCTTACATTGTACATGACAATGCTTGGATTGTACATGACAATGCTTGCTTTGTCAACCTTGGATTTGCTCTTGTTAACGCTTAGATTGCTCTTGACAACGCTTAGACAAAATCTTCATGTTTTCTTCTTTTTTGAGTTTCTGCCACATCAACTTTTTGACCCAACAATTGTGGAAACCTTGGTTTCCGGATCTTTGAAGCTACTAGGAGTGCACCATGTTCATATGATTAGATAATCAAGTGGAATTAGAACATGATACATTAACAAGGTGTTTAAGGCAGAATAACATGAATTAAAACAATTGGGTTGCTCCTTATATTAATAAAAAACAACCACTAGACGTGTATACATTGAATCTAATGTCTAGTTGACACACACTTTAGGCTTACACTGTGAAGGAAAGTTATGAATAAAACCTAAGACCCTTGGTTCCTTTTATAGTGTAAGGATTAGGGTTTACAAGAGATAATAATGAATAAACAAGTAAATCTTCTATTTAGATAAACATATACAGAATATATCCTGTATATGTATCCAAATAGAAGCTTCTAAAGGCTT
The DNA here is from genome assembly GCA_025667525.1 of Glebionis coronaria. NCBI lineage: Eukaryota > Viridiplantae > Streptophyta > Magnoliopsida > Asterales > Asteraceae > Glebionis > Glebionis coronaria. The sequence goes on along the minus strand of CM046875.1, from coordinate 316,165,645 downwards.
CTTGTCTACGTTTCTAACAATGCTTACATTGTACATGACAATGCTTGGATTGTACATGACAATGCTTGCTTTGTCAACCTCGGATTTGCTCTTGTCAACGCTTAGATTTCTCTTGACAACGCTTAGATAAAATCTTCATTTTTTCTTTTTTTTTGAGTTTCTGCCACATCAACTTTTTGACCCAACAATCTTCCCCTAGTTGATGTCCGCAAAACTCTATGTGTATCTCTTGTAAGTTGTACATGATCTTCAAATTGCTTCCCCTCAAGTGTAGCATGTATATCTTCCCCTTTTTGTCACATCAACATGGAAGGAAATAATGTATGCAATCTTGAAGATTCTCCAAATGTAGCTCTATGCAATGATCTTGAAGAAAAATAAATAAAGTAATCTTGATGTAGAAGTAGAATAACCCAACCTTGTGTTCCATGTCTTGCACTATCCATGTGACGAAGAACTTATACTCATGGTACAAAGAATAAGTAGACCTCGATCCCTTGTCAATATTCTCATCCTTTGTGAGACACTGAGCACGATAATGTAACTCCTTCAAGTGTTATGACAAGTCTTCATCACCAACCATGTAAAGCACGAACAAGTTATTGTTAAGTTATGGATGTCAGCCATTGACTTAACAATATGACAAAACAGAAACTCGCGAAAATCTTCTTCAATCACCAAACTTACCATAAGAATTATTCCCCTTAAGCCAACACCTCTTCATGACGAATTTGAAGGAATAACATCTTCATACCATATGTAAAAGCCACAAATATGGATAACTCTTTCACAAGGCTATTCCGATTACATAGTTTAAAATATCCATCAAATTACCACGAATAGTTGCTAACTCGCATTAAGATCATTAATCCCTTTAAAAATATCCGAGCCATAAATATCAACTTGATATTATAAATAAAAACGGAGATTCCATGTACCTTCGTGTGTAAATTCCTCCTTTTTGTGTGCTCAAAACGTACTAATTTTCTCAACAACAGTAATCCCTTTGTCATCCAATATCCTCTTTTATCCAACATCTTTCCACGTGTATTGTCCGGTATCGGACAATACCTATCAGCGTTTGGATTCTCATATATCGGACAACACGTAACAACGCATGTTCTGTCAGCGTTACGTTTCTCCTTGTCAGCGTCAAACTATACTCTGTCAGCGTCAACTGTTTTCTCTTGTTCTAACATCACTTGTAGCTACGATCTTTAGCAATGGCTTTATCTAAAAGTAATAAATCACTTTTAGAAAACCCAAAATATCCAGTCCAAACAAAATAAACTGTATTTCAATTATATGCAATATAAATGTAATCCCTATAAAATAGGTTTCACATTTTATTCCATATTCTTCGTAAGGCAGCCATAAATATTTTGAAACGTGTATATAACCGACCCAATCCCTACAAAGCAGGGATTAACTTTGTTTCCAAAACTGATTACACGTCTATCTTCAACAGTCACAAATCACGCAGCCAATTCCATAATATTCACAGCATAGATTACATCCAAAAATAAAGACCCACGTGAAATCACATAATCGGAGAGTAACTTGCACACATCTTTTTCATGTTGAAATCTTCAAACGTGCCATATTTATAAAAATACTTCCTACAAAGTAGGACTCATTAAATATCACACGTCTTTTAATTCCTGTTGTAATCAAAAGTCCATACGTTCAGCAACCTAAGATCCTTATACTAATGCATATGTCTCTTGTGAAGCTTCACAGCCATGCCTTTTGTTTCTGCTTTCATATCAACACGAATCCAGGGTTTTCAAAAACCCTCACTTGTTGCTTCCTGCAATATGTTGTTGCTGCTATTTTTCTAGGGTTTTAAAACAAACCCTAAATTCTTTTTGTCAAATCGCAGCAACCATGAACAATGATCCTTGTACTAGGGTTCATCATGATTCCATGAAATCACTCACCAAGGCTAGTACAAGTAGTCCTTAAGAACAGAAACATATCTCCCTTTTCTGTAGAAGAATGATCTAGGGTTTGGAGAAACCCTAAATCATGATTTTATGCAAATCTGAAAATCTGAAAATCATCTCTACAGCCAACTTCGATGATTAATAACTTTTGATTAGGGATAAAACTAGACAATCCCTCCAGTGGATGTCTAGATATATGTGTATAGAATACACACAACAAATTTCGTGACGATCCAACGGTTCAATCAAAAGTTATGACCTTCTAAATACTGTTGCGCACACAAAAAGTCCAGAAAAACCCTAGACGGATTTTTCTTCTTTTCACCATACACGAACACCTTGTTGGTCCTAGCATCACGAGCCACGAGGCTCTGATACCAATTGAGGAATCCTAAGATTCTGGATCTTTTAAGCTACTAGGAATGCATCATGTTCATATGATTAAATAATCAAAGCGGAATTAGAACACGACACATTAACAAGGTGTTTAGGGCACAAGATGTAAACCAAGCAATCCAAGGTTTCCACAATGATCATTCCTAGTAGCATGTGTATCTTCCCCTTTTTGTCACATCAACAGGGAAGTAAACAATATATGAAATCTTTGAAGATTCTCCAAATGTAGCTCTATGTAATGATCTTGAAGAAAAATAAATAAAGTAATCTTGATGTAAAATTAGAATAACCCAAACCTATGTTCCATGTCTTGTACTATCCACGTGATAAAGAACTTATACTCATCTCACCAAGTATAAGTAGACCTCGATCCCTTGTCAATATTCTCATCCTTTGTGAGACACTGAGCACGATAATGTAACTCCTTCAAGTGTTATGACAAGTCTTCGTCACCAACCATGTAAGCACGAACAAGTTATCTTCAAACCAATGGTATCCCTCCATGATTTAAAGATATGATAAAACACAAACTCGCGAAAATCTTCTTCAATCATCAAACTTACCATAAGAATTCTTCCCCTTAAGCCAACACCTCTTCATGACGAATTTTAATGGAATAACATCTTCATACCATATGTAAAAGCCACAAATATGGATAACTCTTTCACAAGGCTATCCCGATTACATAGTTTAAAATATCCATCAAATTCCCACGAATAGTTGCTAACTCAGTTTAAGATCATTAACCCCTTTTAAAAATATCCGAGCCATAAATATCAACTTGATATTCTAAATAAGAACGGAGATTCCATGTACCTTCGTGTGTAATTTCCTCCTTTTTGTGTGCTAAAAACGTACTAATTTTCTCAACAGCAGCAATCCTTGTATTATCCGAGATCCTCCTTTATCCAATAAATCTGGAATGTGTATTGTCCAATATCGAACAATACTTGTCAACGTTCAAATCAATCACTTCTCGGACAATACTGTCAACGCTGTCAGCGTTTGACTTATTCTGTCAGCGTCAAAAGTACACACGTCAGCGTCTTTCCTATCAGCGTTTGATTCAACCCATGCCAAACAAGAATGTATTTTGTGCATCTTTACTGTTCAAACGTCTAATCCATATCATTCCCATGAAAATAGGAATAAAATAGTTTCCTCAATATTGCTTCCATAAATTCTTAGTAAATCAAGGATGCAATATTCATTATGCAAATTTGTAGGAGGTGTATCCGTATATTAGGAATGAAGATTATAACTCCTTCCATGATTCACATCTTTGCTGACTTTCCTTCACGTGATGATTGAGAATAAACAGCTAAATCCAAATCCTAGAAAGTAGGACTACATACTGTATGTATCAAAACAAAACGTATGTATCAATCTTCACGTGAACCATTTTCCATTGGCTGCTTCATCACTTATCAAATATAGGGTTCTTCATCAAACCCTGACAATCATTCTTGCTGCTGCTACCTGTTCTTGTTTCTAGGGTTTTAAGACAAACCCTAAATCCTTTTTCCAAACGCAGCAACCAAGAACAATGAACCTTGTACTAGGGTTCATCGTGATTCCAAGAAATCACTCACCAAGGCTAGTACAAGTAGTCCTTAAGAACAACAACATATCTCCTTTTCTGTTTAAGAATGATCTAGGGTTTGTGAAAGCCCTAAATCATTATTTTATGTGAAGACAGAAAACTGAAAATCATCTCTACAGCCAACTTTGATGCTTAATAACTTTTGATTGGGGATAAAACTCGACAATCCCTCCGGTGGATGTCTAGATATATGTGTATTGAACACACACAAGAAATTTCGTGATGATCCAACGGTTCAATCAAAAGTTATGACCTTCTGAATACCGCTGCGCACACAAAAACGTCCAGAAAAACCCTAGACGGATTTTTCTTCTTTTCACCATACACGAACACCTTGTTGGTCCTAGCATCACGAGCCACGAGGCTCTGATACCAATTGTGGAAACCTTGTTTCCGGATCTTTTAAGCCACTAGGAATGCATCATGTTCATATGATTAAATAATCAAAGCGGAATTAGAACACGACACATTAACAAGGTGTTTAGGGCACAAGAACATGAATTAAAACAATAGGATTGTTAACTATATTAATAATTAACAACCACTAGACGTGTATACATTGAATCTCACGTCTAGTCGACACACGCTTTAGGTTTACATTGTGAATGAAAGTTATGAATAAAACCTAAGACCCTTGGTTCCTTTTATAGTGTAAGGAATAGGGTTTACAAGAGATAAAATCAAATAAACAAGTAAATCTTCTATTTAGATAAACTTATACAAAATATATCCTGCATGTTTATCTAAATAGAAGCTTCCATAAGCTTCTTGTCTACGTTTCTGTCAACTCTTGAATTGCATGTGACAATGCTTAGATTGCACATGACAACTCTTGAGCCATCAACACTTAGATTGCTCTTGTCAATGCTTGGATTGCTCTTGACAACGCTTAGACAATATCTTCATGTTTTCTTCGTTTGTGAGTTTCTGCCACATCAACTTTTTGACCCAACACAAACATACTTCTTAAATCATTCAAATCCTTGATTATTTGGTTGATTAGTGATGAGACTGCTTTTATACATAGTCTCATCATCCAAAAAGGGCTTTAAATGCATAAAATATCATGAAATTGGCCAAATATATGCTTGTGTTTGTTGCTTGTGTATTTTAGGTACGGATATTGAGAAAATGACAAAAGATCACAAGAATCATACAAAAACGAACACGGGAAACGAAGCCGCACATTGAACCAATCCCTAATGAAGAATTTTTCAAGACAAACCCTTAAAGATTTGAAGATTTATGAATAAGGGTCCTCCAATATTGAAGAATTGACACTTTATACCCTTGTATCTTCATAATTACAAGATTGGTCCCTAACGTTTGTCAATATTGCAAAAAGGGCCCTCTACTTTGAAGAATTGGCAATTTTAGTCCCTCAACAAAACTAAAATGTCAATATTAATCCTCCTCAAAGTCAAACATACCATGAAGGACTTCAAGCGACAAGAAATTACAAGTTTGGTCCTTTGAAAATGTCAAAATTACCAAAAGGACCCTTGACTTTGAAGAAATGGCAAAAATGGTCCCTCATTAATCATGACTTGGCAATTTCAGTCCTCTAGGAAGTCAAACAAACAAGTCAAGACCATCATCTATGAAGAAAATGCCAAATCAATCCTTCAAGAATCAAGAATTGGCATGAAATACTCCTGAAAATACTTTATAAAACTTTTTGGGGCAAAAGTGTGAAAAGTGAAACTTCAATAACAAAGGAAATGAAGTTTGGCCGGATTTATTTACAAGTGAAAGAAGAATGAGAGATAAGGGGCTAAAAGGGTCAAACATCTAAACTTACCTTAACCTGTAGTGGGGTGACACGTGCCCCACTACCTCCTATCCACCAATCAGCTTCCACCCTCCTTCCACATCACCTTCCACTCACAACCGTCTAAACATACCTTAATTAATTATTTAATTAAGGCGCTAAGCACCAGGTTTAAACAAAAATAAAGATCAAATGCTTGTTCTTGGTGTTCATAAGCAGATTTGGGGATTTGCTTAATACTTGATATTATCCCTTAATTCATTCCAGATTTATGATTAAGGTGAAGCTAAACACAACCCCACCCTTAAACCCTTGGCCACGTCACTCAACCAACTCACATGATAAACCCTTCTACACCACCTTTGGGGAAAATGCCAAAATGGCCAGTAAATCCAACGCCCAAGATTTGGCTTCAATCCTAAGCTTTCTGCTAAGCCTTTGATCATATTTGTAGCCATGACACCTTACATAAACAGCCAATTCTCTTCACATGATGCCAAGATATTCAAACAAGACAAGGGGCATTTTGGGACTTCTACATCAATTAGGGTTACGTTTTTTTAGCTTCCTTAGACATCATTGTAAGCCTATAAAAGGCATGGGACTCAGTCCATTAGTTTTTGCTCTTGAATTTTCCTTTGTTCAAAGTTCTGTAAATCTCATATTCTAAGTAATAAAATGTGTTTGAATCTTTGAAGAAAAATCAAGTGCCATTGTTGTTTACTGCTTGTTATAGTTATTTGTTTGTTAATCTTGAATCCTAAAACCTGTTTTCAAGGAGTGTGAAAAAGTTTGCACATTTCCTTCAAGCTTGATATTTTGCTAAGTTTCTTGGTACACCTTGGAATTCTTGGGCTATAAAGCTGATCATAGCATCCTGATATTGAGTTATCAAGGTGTGGTGAAGCCTATAACTTGGGGATAATCAAGTGTGGGGTACAAGAGTTGCATTAATCAAGGCTTTTTCACCTTTCTGTTTTTGATATTTTGCTTCTAACCTTGTTGAATCTTAGCAGGCTTTATTGTGGAAGCTTGTGCTTGTTCTTGCTAGCACATATGCTCAAAATTCGTGGGTGTGGATGTACATCTATGAGGTACACACCATTCTACCCAAAATCTGTTAAAATCTTGATTTTTGGTAAATTTGTGAGTTGCTTGTGTTCTTGCTGATTTTATGGTCTAATCTTGTTCTAATCTGCATATTATACTTGTTATTGTGTTGATTTTGGCTTAGGTGGTCTTGGAAAACACTTTTGATTTGAAAATTGTGATTTGAAAAGTTAAAAGGGTGTTTGGGATTACCTGTTTGAGATCATAAGTTGATATTGTGTTGTTGGAAGTTTGTGTTTGTGCTTGTTATCTGTTATTGACTTGGTTGGGTGCTATTTGCTGCAAGTTTTTGGGTTTAAACCCTTGAATCAAAGATTGTGCTATAAATTATTGAGTTTGACTGTTTTTGACCTAAAATCTTGGGAATACTTAGAGTATATGCATGTTTAGGGATATAAGCTGTTAAATCAAAGTTATCATAACATATCTTAGAGATCTGAGTGTTTGAATTTGGCTTGTTGGTCAATTGCATCAGCAAAGTAAAAATCTGCTTGTGTTAAGTGTTCACCAGTAACTCGTTGTGCTTGAATCTTGATCAATACTTTGTACCATTGCATGAAACCTGTTTAGACTTGTTCATTTAAGTTTATTATTGTTTGTGTATGCATTTGGTGAAGTTTGGTTGGCTGAATTGTGCTATAAGTGCTTATTGAACCATAACTGCTTATTGTTCAAAGTCTGGTGCATGTCTGGTGATTAATTGAATTAACTATACTAATTGGTTGTTAGTGATTGTAATTTCTTTGTTGCTATTGACTCCTTATGATTAACTGATCATTTGGGTGCCTTTGTGAAACTTGAATCTCCAAAAAAGTCACTAAAACAAAAAGTCAAACAAGTCAAGCAGTGGAAACTTTTCCCACTGCTCAGACACTAAAACTAGCCCCTGCAAGTGTTAATTTTCAGTTAGCTTATTAATAAGCCATATTGGCTTATCCAGACCTGCAACATCTTATTTTTTTGTGATCAATCTTCCTCATTTGACCTATTTGTTTGAACTGGAGCTTATTAGACTTTGACTTTGACTTTTTGCTAGAAAACTCATAAAGTTAACTTTTAAAGAAGTGCTTATTTGCTTATTTCAGTTTATTGAGTGAACTTATTTGAAAACTTTTTGTTGATTAAGCTTAGTTAAGTCATTTAAAAGCTTTTGAAACTTGAATCAGCTCTTGGGATAGCCTAGAACTCGAAAACAACTATTTTGTCGTTTTGTGTAGATTGCTTATTGCATTTTCAGGCTTATTCCTTGGAATTTTTTTAATTTTTTTTTTTACAGAAGTCTTAAGTAACTCAAAAGAAGCTTGTGTGTCTAATTTGAGCTTATGGCATCAGCTTATAGCTTAATGGGCCAAAAAGCCCATTAAGAATAAGCTGTTTGATATAAGCCAACTTATTTCACATTTTCAACTTTTGGGCCTTTGAAAAATTGTGTTCAGAATCAAATTTTGAGCCAGAAAGGAGTTTTTGGGCCATTTTTATAAACATTTTTCTTATTGGGCTTATTTTGGTCCAATAAGGGTCTGTTTTGTACTTTGGCCTATTTGAAGGCCCATTAGGGGTATTTTGTAATTTCAAGTTCATTTTCTGTTTAATTAGGTTAAATTAAGCTAGTTTGCAAGTTTTTAGAATTTTTTAAAAATTTTGGGTTTCTAATATTATTTTATTATTATTTTATTATTAAGTTAGGAATTTTACAATTTTTAGAATATTTTTATTGTCCTTAGATTAATTTTTATAATTATTTAAATTTAAATAGTTTTTAATTGTTTTTAAATAGTTTTATTTAATTTTAAAATTTTCAAAAATAGGTTTAAAATAAGTTAGGACATTTTAGAGGTTTACAATTGAAAAAATCTCATTTTGGGCTTTTTGTTAATTAAATTGATTTTTTGGGCTTTAATTAGCATTAAAAATTATTTTTTAATTAAATAAAAGGTTTGAGTGATTTTTGATTTTTTGTAAACTCTAGTTACATTATTTAGGATTTATTGCAACTTTCTAGGAATTTTTAGGATAAATTTTTAATTTTGTTACTTTTTACGGTTTTACGTGTACGACATATCGTCTTAGTGTAATTCGTCATCGTAACCGTCATTCTCTTCTTATCTCATTTCTATTTTCATTTCTCATAATCATATAATCACATAATTAATCATCTCTCTACACAACACACTAGCCTCCTTGGGAAACGAACTTTGAACCACATTGGTCATTAGTGATTGGTTTTCCTAAACCGACACTTAATACTTTCTCTATTTTGCCCTTTTGTTTTTCCTAAAGCAAAGGTGTGTAAAATCACTACATCAATTTTGGAGCCGCTGCCGGGGAGGCGTGTTGTGTTTTCATTTGACAATTGTTGTTTTTATATATAGCCATAATATCTATTTGTATTAGTAGCACTCTACTAATACGTATTATCGGTTTTTCGTTTTTTGTGTGAATATTATTAATATATTGTATACGTAGAAAAATAAATTCACAAGTACTCCAAAAGTGTGAAAACACAACCTTGACTTGGGAGGTCATTACCCAATCATTGTATTTGAATCTCAAACAAGAAAGAAAGGCAAAAATAGATAAATACTTTCGTGAAGCTCGATTTTGAAAAATACAAACTATAAGGTGGGTATAAGGCGGGTATTATAAAATATACCCTAAGGAAAAAGGCTCTTAAGTGCTTCGCACTGCCTCGTTTCCCCGCTTGCTTGTGAGTATTTTGAGATTGAAAGCTAATCGAGGGTTTTGCCGCCCAAAGTATTATTAAGTATCATATATACTTTCTTGGTTTCATTGATTAAACCCTCTTGTACGTTTTGGTGTTCCACCAACGTTCTAAAGTCATCGAAGGCGTTCACTTCACGTGATCATTTTCATTCCTTGAGGCTTCTTTAATCAAGAGATTTGATTAAGGATGAGAATTGTAGATTTTGGTCTACTTAATACAATAAAAAAATCTAAAAAAAAAGTAAAAACAATCAAAAACCACAAAAAATTGGAAAAATACAAAACACCAAAAAGAATCTTCTTTGCTCACCCCCACGTTGTACGTGACGTTTATGCTTACTCGTAATCAAGCAAGACGTGCACGTAAACGAAAAAACCGAAAGGAGTCAACACCTACTCCTAATCTTTCTAGTGAGGAGTCTCCTATTGACGAACCCATTGTAAGAGAAGAACCAACCATGGCAAATCGAACTATGATGGAGTTACTTCAAGCACCCACCGAGGGTTATGGAGAGGCTATCGTAATTCCCGCTATCCTTGTGGAGAATTTTGAAGTGAAAACGGGTTTGTTGTCGATGATCCAAAACAACAAGTTCCGTGGTGATGAAAAGGATAACCCGCACAACCATATCCGCCAATTCAATCATCTTACCGCCACTTGCAAATTTAAGGATGTTGCTAATGACTCGATTAAGATGATGCTTTTTCCGTGTTCCTTAGCGGGGCCCGCTAAAATTTGGTTAGAGAAAGAGCCACCCAATTCTTTTTTGGTAATGGGTTTCCCCGGTAAATAGATTAACCGAAAAACAGTGAAGTACAAATGGAATGTGGCTAAAGTACCACATTAACCTCAAGATAAAAACAGCTTGATAAATACCTAAATCTAGTGCTTATGACAGGCCATAAACACTTACGAAACACCTAGTACACAACGAAACAAACCAAACTAGCTAACAGCTGCCGTGAAGGAGTTACCACCTGCATTTGTCTTAGAGAATAAATTGGTTGTTTCATCATATACCATTTCAACCTCGTCATCTTCATCATCATGATCCAAAACAGAGTAAGTATTTGATGTAGATAAACCAGCACCTGACGATGACGTAACAATAGACTTCAACTTGGGCAAAGAACCAGTCTTAGCACTAGTCACCCCCTTCTTCGGGTTACTAATTGTAGCTTTAGGCACAAATTTGACATTCGGTTGAACCGATGGACCAGTAAACTTACCACCCTTAATAGAACTCGGCATATTCGTCTTTTTCTTTCTTTTGGTCACCGTTCGGAAACCATCATTATTCTCAACAACAGGAATAGCAACAGAAGTAGATGGACCAGTACTAGCAGTAGGAACTATAGGAGAAACAACCACCTTATTAGAGCATTTATCAAGAGAGTGACCAAAAGTATTACACTCAGCACATCTAGGAGGTCTCCATTCATATTCAATACGGATAGTTTCCTTTGTAAAACCCTCCCCCGAAAGAGAAGGGACACCAATTGTAACAACATCCACAAAATCAGCCTCAGCATTAATCTCAATTAAGCATCTGGCAAAACTACTCCGACCTCATGACTCCTTACACATAGAACTAGTATAGGAATCTAGCATTACAGGTTTACCTATGAAAGAAGCAATCAAACTAATTCCATCTTCTTCAAAAACTTGAATAGGCATATCATGTAATTTTACCCAAACAGGTATACGAGTCAATTCTTCTTTGATCAACCTAGTATCCATCAACCATTTTTTGAGAATGATCGGAGATTTACGAATCAACCACGGGCCCTCTTCTAACACAGCTTCCAACCCAGCAAGTGACTTGAATTTGAAAAAGAAAAACCCCTTAGAATTCATCATGATCCGTGCCAACCCATGTTTCACCCAGTTGTTTCTAACAAAATAATCCACCACCAGGAAAGCCATTCTCTTTCCAATAAAGTAACCATATAGAGTATGTTCAAGACGATTACTAACCTTCTGAACCACTTTACAAGGAATAGAGACATTTACACCTTCAAAAACATCTTCTGACACCAAGTGACGGAAACTACCAGTATCTTCTGACACCCAATTCTATATTGACATGGAAGGATCTCGTTTCTAAATTTGTGAACCAATTTTTTCCGCCCTCTAAGACTACGCATTTGAAAAATGAGATTTCAAAATTTTCACAAGAATTTAATGAGAGTTTTTCAACGGCTTGGAATAGGTTTAAGGAAATGTTACATGAGTGTCCTCATCACGGTTTTTCCGACTTGCATCAAATTGACACATTTTACAATGGACTTAATGATCATGAAAGGGATTATCTAAATGCCGCCGCGGGTGGTAATTTTTTGTGTAAAACAGTTGAGGAAGCTTCGGTGATAATTGAGAATAGATCTAAGGTGTATAGTCCTCGTAGCACGTCGAGTGTTCGTAAGGCTTCGTCTTCGGCTTCACATTCTTTGTCTAATACCATCGATGCTTGCCAAATTGAGGCGAACTTGGAAAACAAAATCTTTGATAAGCTTAAAGGACTTTTAATTGAATTCAAAGTTGGAGAACCAAATGCTCCCGCTACGGCTAAAGCGGTTGAGGCTTCATGTAGGTATTGTGGTGGAGGTCATGATTTCTCCGAGTGCATTATCAACGGTGGTAACACTTCGAGTGCCTACGCGGCCACAAGAACTTACAACCAAAACGATCAAGTTACCCGCTCTAATCAATTGACTCCACCGGGTTTTGGTTCAAATCAAAATGCTAACAACAACTATCGAAACAATCAAGTTGGTTTCAAAAACAATTATAAAAAAGGAAACTATGGTAATCAAGAGGCTAATAATCAAGTTTCAAACAAAATCAAAGTGATTTTCAAAACAAAAACAAAAGTTTGCCAACTTTGAAAGATATTCCTAATGAATTTTTTGAATACGCTAATGGAAACGATGCTAGGTTTGACAACATTCAAAGAGAAATCATTAGCCTAAGATCCGAGTTTAAGAACGACTTGAAGAAAGAGTTGAAAAATGAGTTAGCAAATGAGCTTAAAATCCATACAAACAAGATGGAAGGAAATGTAAATAGGTTACAACAAAACCAACAAAAATGGAACAAGGGCAACATGAAATTAAGCAAGAAATGATTAAAGCCGAGAAGAGGCAATCCACGTTTGAGGACAAAATTTCATCTATGTTTGAGGCAATTATGTGCAAACTGTCTTCGAGTAGTCTTCCTAGTAACACCATATCGAACCCTAAGGGAGAGATGAAAGTGATTACCACACGTAGTGGTAAGACACTTAAGGAACCGACTCCTCAACCAATTGCTCCTACGAAGGATGCAATTGAGGAAGAACCCGAAGTGGTGGTCGAAAAGGAGCATGTCCAAATCCCACGAAGTACCGCTCATGCCACACCTACGGTTGACCCATTACCAACATTGGAACCCGAGATTCCAAAGGCTATGCCTATTCCCCAACCCACACCACCTTTGCCCTATCCATTGAGACTTAGAAAGGAGAAACGTCAAGAGCGCGACAATTACCAATTTGAGCTTTTTATGAAAATGTTTCGTGATTTTCACTTCAATGTGAGTTTTGCCGATGCTTTAATCATGATGCCTCGATTTACCGCTAACTTTAAAAGTATGTTGAACAACAAGGAGAAATTACAACAATTGTCTAGTTGTTCATTGGTTTATCTTAATCGCATACCTCAAAAAGTCGGTGATCCCGGTAAATTCTTGATCCCTTGTGCAATCCAAGATATGGAAGAATGCTATGCCTTGGCCGATCTTGGTGCTAGCATTAACTTTATGCCACTTGCAATCTTCAAGTCGCTCAATCTTCCTAATCTTACTCCTTCACTAATGTCTATCGAGTTGGCCGACCATTCCACGATTCCCGCATGTGGATTGGCGGAAGACGTTTTTGTGAAAGTGGAAAAGTTCTATTATCTGGTAGACTTTATCGTTGTCGATATTCCCACGGATCCTCAAGTTCCTCTCATTTTAGGTCGTTCGTTTTTAGATACGTCTATGGATTTGATCGATGTTCATGCTAGAAAGATCACCTTACGTTTCAACGACGAGGAACTTGTTATAAACGCAACTCAAAACTCTCAAATTTCTCATGTTTATTCCGTTGCAACCATAAACCTCGTTGATATGATTGACGTCGTTTGCGAGGAATTTTCGCAAGAAGTTCTAGGTTTTGGTGATGATGAAAATAGTGGCAATCCCACTATGTTAGATCCCATTCTTGATATCTCGACACCAACCTTCACTCCATTTGAAGGTGGTGGTTTTACGTTTGAAGAATTCGATGTTCCACGTACTTGTAACAAAGACCTCGACAATGATGAGGACTTCTCGATTAGCAAGGATTTTCTTAACGATTTCCCATTTCCTCCACCCGAGGAGGTTATGAGTATCGAGCCTAAATCTTCAATTGAGGAACCACCTATCCTCGAGTTGAAAGATTTACCTCCTCATCTCGAATATGTCTATTTGGAAGAGGGCGACAAGTTGCCGATTATTATTGCGAAAGAACTTTCGGATGATGAGAAAACCGCACTTGTTTATTTTCTAAAGGATCACAAAGGGGCAATTGCGTGCAAGTTATCCGACATTAAGGGAATCGATCCCAAATTTTGTACCCACAAAATCTTAATGGAGGAGGATTACAAGCCCGCAATCCAATGTCAAAGGAGGGTGAACCCCAAAATTCACGACGTCATCAAAAAGGAAGTCCTAAAACTCCTTGACGCGGGAATGATTTACCCTATTTCCGATAGCCCTTGGGTGAGTCCTATTCATTGTGTCCCTAAGAAGGGAGGAATGACCATTGTGCCAAACGATGCCAACGAGTTAATTCCCACTAGACTCGTGACCAGATGGAGAGTGTGCATTGACTATCGTAAGTTGAATGAAGCCACTCAAAAAGACCATTTTCCCTTACCCTTCATGGACCAAATGTTAGAGCGTCTTGCGGGAAACGATTTCTATTGCTTTTTAGATGGTTTTTCCGGTTACTTCCAAATCCTCATCGATCCTCGTGATCAAGAAAAAAATACGTTTACGTGTCCATATGCAACGTTTTCCTATCGTAGAATGCCATTCGGACTTTGCAATGCACCGGGAACCTTTCAAAGGTGCATGATGGCTATTTTTCATGATATGATCTAGAAGACGATGGAAGTCTTCATAGATGACTTTTCCGTGTTTGGTAGTTCGTTCACTTCGTGTTTGTCGAATCTTGAGAGAATGTTGAAGCGTTGTGAGGAAACCAACCTTGCGCTTAATTGGGAAAAGTGTCATTTTATGGTTAAAAGTGGAATCGTCTTAGGGCACAAGGTTTCGAAAGCAGGGATTGAGGTAGATCAAGCTAAGGTAGACGTCATCACCAAATTACCTCATCCCAAAGGGAGTTAGAAGTTTACTAGGCCACACGGGCTTTTATCGTCGATTCATCAAGGATTTTCAAAGATCTCTCGACCTATTACACACCTCCTTGAAAAAGAGGCACGTGTTGTCTTTGACGAAGACTGTGTACGAGCCTTTGAAATCCTTAAGAGGAAACTTACCGAAGCTCCCATTCTTGTTGCTCCCAATTGGAACCTCCCCTTTGAGCTCATGTGTGATGCTAGTGACTACGCTATTGGGGCCGTATTGGGGCAACATCATGAAAAGCACTTCTTGCCTATTCACTATGCTAGCAAGACGATGACCGAGGCTCAACTAAAATACACTACAACGGAGAAGGAGTTCCTTTCCGTGGTGTATGCATTTGAGAAATTTCGACCTTATCTCGTCTTGACGAAATGCATAGTGTATACGGATCATTCGGCTATCAAGTATCTTATGGCTAAACAAGATGCTAAGCCAAGATTAATTCATTGGATTCTCCTCCTTCAAGAATTTGATCACAAAATCGTTGACAAAAAGGAGCCGAGAATCTAGCGGCCGATCATCTTTCTCGTTTGGAAGATCCTCACCAAAGTGTTTACGAGCCTGATATTAGCGTTTGGTATGGGGTTCTAGATTAAGTTCTCTCGGTATCTCCTCGAATTGATCACGGTTCTAAGTGGAATGATTTGTTCTTGGTTAATAAAAAGGTTTTGGTTTGTTTATCTATTTTGAACTAATGACAAATAAGTAAGTGTCGAAGAGTGAAATTAAAGTTTTTAAAAGATTAAACTAGATTGACAAGTTAAAACTGAACGCTCGAAAACGTAAAGAAAAGATTAGACGAATACTTTGAAAACTTAATTGTACTAATACTTAAAAACTTGTTCTATCGGAATATTGAAAATTATTTCTATCGGAATGCATCAAAGACATAAGCATCAGAATATAACTAAAACAACCCATCGGAATGTCAAAGTGGAGTCCATCGGAATGTTCATGTAAGTTACCATCGGAATAATTAGAATCAAGCTGTCGGAATGATGTCTAGATCGGAAAGTCAGATCGGAATATCTAAAAACCCTTTGTCGCAATGTCAGATTGGAATGTTGTAAATAAAAATTGGCCAGAGTTGCGACTTAAAAAGGACCTTAGTCCCGTCGGAATATGCGATCGCAATGAGCGATCGCAACCCAGATCGGAATAAGGGGGAATTACCAACCGATCGCAAAGTAAAACCCTTAAGGGTTATTGCGATCAAAACACTCAACCGTCCGAATGTGTAATAACCCTTGGATTGCGATGGATACAAAATCAATCCGAGAATAGTGATAAGCAGAAACTTCAATAAGCATATACAATAAGCTACTTTAACCGGGACTTTAAATAACTCAAAAAGCTAAAATTTGGCAAC
Organism: Glebionis coronaria; assembly: GCA_025667525.1. NCBI lineage: Eukaryota > Viridiplantae > Streptophyta > Magnoliopsida > Asterales > Asteraceae > Glebionis > Glebionis coronaria. The sequence goes on along the minus strand of CM046875.1, from coordinate 316,149,292 downwards.
TTTTAAAATCATGAGAACGTAAACTTTATAAACGAAACTTTTGAATGACTAAAAACTTGATGAAATCCGAAAACCAATAAGCTAAAGCATGAAGTAAGCTAATAAGCATAAAGAACTTATAGCCTAAATCAAATAAAAGCTTAAAAAGTAGTAAAAAGATTAATCTTTTAACTACTTAAACATGAAACGAAATCAAACCGTATGATTGTAAATTTCGGATCAAAGGCAAAATGAAACCAAGAAATGTAGGAAGAGATTAAAGAACACAAACTTAAACTTAAACTTTTAATTAAAAGAACTAAAGTACAAAAATTAATGAAAAGCTTAAAATTTGAAAGATGAAAACAAAGAAAAATTTAGTGAGAGAAAGTGTGGAACTTTCTCTCTCTAAAACTAGAGAAATGAAAAACTAAAAAACTAACTAAAAGCTAACTAGCTCCCCATTTTGTGAAGTAAAGTCCTATTTATAGGCGTGTGTTGGTGGGCTTGTGAATGGGCTTTGGTTTGGGCTTCTTTTCTTCTTTAGTCTTCACGTTTCTTTAAATAAACGTTTCCGACTTTAGATTTTGAGAAGTGTCGGTGAATAATTCCAACTCGTCTTATAATCTTTTGTTTAATAGACTCGAGTTCTTCGACATATATGAATCTTCCATCTTTGGCTCTATTCTTCGATAGATCTTCAAATAGGCACAATGACTTCAAATCTTTTGCATCTCTTGGACAATAGACTTCGTCTTGAGTCTTTTTCCCCGATAAAACCCGTGCAATCCCATGTTTTCTTCAATATTCTCCCGGTTGACTCTGAAAACACAATAAACACAAAAACCACGCATAATTCCAAACAAATGATATTAAATACGTGTTTTGGTCTTGTTTTAGCCAGAAATAAGTGGTAAAAGGATGGGTGTTTTCACACCTATCAAATCCCCTACACTTAACCATTGCCATGCCCTCATGCAACGCTTAGTGATAAAGCAAATTTACACTTTTCTCATAATCAATCAACCTTGGCCTTATTAACATACTACTTGAACAAAAATTAAAGTACTAAGAGAAATTAAACTTTAAAGTAAACAAAATGATGGAAATAACTTGCCAAGAGATCAAGGACTTACATTAGGGCTTTGGTGCTGCGAAGATTTATCACCCTCAAGTTTCACGTTCCCCAAACTAAGCTTAAAAACGAGATCATTGTTATTATAAGTTAGCATATCAAACACTTACACACATGGCTTAATTAGATGCTTAAACTCCCTTATTCCTAGGTGTATCTCTTATATTTTATTTTTGTCTTAGAATGATCATGAAGATGCATTTTTGGACTTATTTCGATAGTTTATTTAGGCTGAAAGCAAAGTAGGACGATTTGATCAATAGTTAGCTAAATGACAAAATCTCTTAAAACTGCTTCTCGGGATATCAAAAAGTTCATATCTTGGCATAACTTGGTTCACGATTTGAGACCTTTCTAAGGCCGATATTTGGCATGTACTTCATACTTCATATCTTGAGAGACGTTCTTGAGATAATGGTCTTCTCATCGTTAATAGAGTTTCTTCACTTGGAGACTTTTGAGGGGTACTCCAACTTTGTTGACCACGACTTCATGATTATTTCTTCAATCTCTAATTGGGATTTTGAGATACAACGATCCGCCTCCTTTTCGGACTTGGATCTATTTATCCTCATACCTTGTTAGGGTCTTTTCAGATAGACTTCTCCATGATCTTTATGGGAGTTGATTGCTTTTCGTCGTGAGTCTTGATCCTTCATATTGATTTTGGGAATAATGCTTTTCACATCACTTTGGATCTTTAGCAATAAGATTGAATCCTCATGCCTTGTTAGGGACTTTTCGGACTCGCCAATCTTCGCGCCCCGCTTCATAAGTTATGCCTTGGCTATGAACTCTTATCATTACCGAGCAACTTTTAAACGATCTTGGGCTAGAAGCTAAGTAACTTTTCAAATCGTACGACCTTACTTATTGCAGATAAATTATTAGCAAGTGATGGGAGAATAGGCAAATAATTAAACCAAGTGAGCTTGTGCAAGAATACCGACTTATAATTGACTCTATCATTTCTCGTTCTCCACAATTTAAAATCTCAAGTAATGAGACTCGTGGATACTTAGCCTAATAAACCAATTAAGGTCTACATGGTTAAGGATACTAGCTAGAATAAACTTGGATAAGTCTATTCGGGTTGAGTCAAAATAATCGCAACGGGCCTAATATGTCAAAGACTTCTAAACTAGCTACACCACTTTATTAATATTTTTGACTTTATTGCGGGATATATACATATGAAAGCAACGATAAAAATTTAAAAATTACGACTAAATAGCCAAAGTTAATTAAAAATTTGAAAAATGTTGAAAAAGATGATTTTCCGGTTAAATGAAGGCATTTTCATGGAAAAGTCCACTTAAAACTTCGATAGAAGTCCCCCCTACACTTAAGATAAACATTGTCCTCAATGTTTAAGCATGTGGGAAAATTCTCCCCTATACTTATGACATTGTGCACGTTGGTTAAATCAAGTTAAGGAAGAGATGACTAAAGTGATCAATTTCAAATGTGAGTATGAAGAAAATTGAATCACGATAGTTGAGAGATAGAACCGGATTTCGGATAACACGGGAGCACGGTTCTTCAAATGTTCCAAAAGTGCAATCATACCTGTAATCACATCACCACACACAGACAAACACCTATAGAGGTCCCCCTACACTTAGGAGGTTAAAACAGAAAATGATAGATACTCGGGCTGCCTCCCGAGGAGCGCTTGTTTTTTATAACCGAGTCACGAGCCTGACTCGACCCAAAATTAGTTCATAGGGAACGTGGTGAGGGATGGAATCATCTCATGAGAGATGTCCTCACCAAAGTACAACTTCACTCGTTGGCCATTCACCTTAAAATTAGGTCCATTAGGTTGAGCGAGCTCGAGAGTACCATATGGAAAAATTTGGGCTATGGTGAATGGGCCGGACCAACGAGATTTCAGCTTGCCCGAAAAGATTTTCAACCGAGAGTTAAAAAGTAAAACTTTGTCTCCAACTTGGAACTCTCGGTTTTTAATCTTAAAGTCGTGAATGAGCTTAGTCTTCTCCTTATAGATCAAAGAATTTTCATAAGCCTCATTACGGAGTTCATTGAGCTCATTGAGTTGGATCTTGCGTAGGTCACCGACTTTGTTGATATCAAAATTAGTCCACTTCAAGGCCCAGTAAGTGATAGGTGTGTAAACACCCATCTTTTCTACCACTTAATTACAATAACAACCGGACCAAAACGTGTATTTTATGTCTTTTATGTCGGAATTATGCGCGGTTTGTGTTTTTGTTGTAATTTAGGACGAAATTGTGAAAAGTGGAGAAAACACGGGAATTCACGGGCATTCACGGCTTTTATTGAAGAAAAAGATGAAAGACGAAGTCAAGAAGTCAAGAGTGCAAAAAGAACGGAAGTCCAAGACCAATTCTGAAGGTTTATCGAAGAAAAATTCAAAAGACGGAAGTTTATCAAAAGCCGAGAAACTCAAGTCTATTTTATTGAAGAAATTAAAGACGAGTTCAAAAGATATCCCGAGCCACAAGTCCTTAAAGTCCAAATTTAAAAGAAAGATTAGAAGAAAAGGACTAATGACGCAATTAATGAAGATTAAATGAAGGAGGGACTTAATGCCGCAATTAACAAGAAATGAAGGAGGGGAGGAAGCTTCCTTAATCCTCCCCTATAAATAGTTTAGATTGTTAAGCATTTGTTTTTGTTGGCTAATCGTGACAATTAGTCCTTCCACCTTTAATTACTTTGTCAATTTAAATACTTGTTCATTTAATTACCTTGTCTTGCACCTTAATTACCATTTAATTCAAGTAAGTTTTTCTTTTTAATTCTTGTCAAGCGTTATCTTTATCTTGTTAATCTCATTCTACCTTTCTTAATCTTTGATTGTTATTGTTTATGTTTATGTTCTTAATTTTGGTTGATTTATTTAAGTGGGTTTTGATTATTTTGATTAAGTTTTGTGAGTTTGATTGTTTTGGATTGATTGTTTATGTTTAATAGTTGTTTTGTTATTAGTTTGGTTTAATTTTGTGTTTGATTTGGTTAAGTTTTGATTAGATCCGTGTGTTTTACTTTCCTTGTTCTTCGGTTTTACGGTTACTGATCTTTCCAGGAACGAGCCCAGAAATATTCCGAACCAAGGATTATTCAGGTTCTCTATTCGAAATATTGAGTATTCCGCATAGGAAATATTCAGCATAGAGCAATATTCCGAATAGGCTCACATTCCGCATAGGACTGATTTTTCCGAATAGACTAACTATTCCGCTTAGGGAAGTATATTCCGAATAGGGGGAATTTTCCGAATAGGGGTTCTTTTCGAATAGGGTTAAACTTTCCGAATAGGGGGAATTTTCCGAATAGGCCAAATATTCCGAGTAGAACTTTATTCCGAATAGGGACAGATATTCCGAGTAGAGAGATATTCCGAATAGGAGGATTATTCCGAATAGGGTTTTGTTTTCCGAATAGGGAGCTATTCCGAATAAGCACCTTTTTCCGCATAGTGACAACATTCCTAATAGGGGTTTTATTCCGGATAGGGACTTAGTATTTTCAGTTTCTTTCATTTTAGCATTTAATTTAGAGCTTTAATTTTCCTGCCTTTTTACTTAGTTGCACTTTAAGTTTATCGCCTTAGATTTATTTTAGCTTTGCCTTAGTTTTAGTTGCGTTTTAAGTTTGCCTTAGTTAGATTTAAGTTTGCGTTATTTACTTTATTGCCCTTTATTTTTAGTCGCGCTTTTAATTACCTGCACTTTATTTTAATTAGACTTAGATTTACTTTAATTGCACTTTTACTTTAATTGTTTTGCACCTTTTATTTTCAAAACTACAACGACACATCTTTGTTCCACCAAAGTTCAACTGAGTCACACATTAAACACAAGTTTTTCAATTCGAATAGATTGGTACAACGAATATTTTTAACCTGAGTAAAATCTAGTTATTAAAATGGCGCCGCTGCCGGCTCTTTTCGTTAAGATCAACAGTTTTCTGTGAGAGACACGTTGCTTTTTGGGATCCGTTCACTTGTGAACGTTATTTTTCTTGCATAAAAATTTCTAAAAATCATAAAAATTAGAAAATTGATAAAAACCATAAAAATTAAAAATTTCAAAAATCCAAAAAGATTTTATATTTCTTGTGTATATATATTGTTTTTGTGTTTGGTTTTATTTTCTTTTGCATTTTCAGGTGTATGCGTACTAGATCTTCTAATTATCAAGAGCCCGAGCCTCAAGAAGATTTAGATATGGTCGGTGTTAACAACAACAACATGCCACCGCACCTCAATAATAATAATAATAACAACAATGCTCTTCCACAACCCGATCTTCGGACCATGGAGGAACTTTGTCAACCAACAATGTTTGGACGAGGAGGACCGATTGCGCCGATGCAAATCAACGCTCCTGAGTTTTCGTTGAAGCACCACATGATTCAGCAAGTACAAACAAACCCATTTAGAGGATTGCCTGATGATGATGCCAACAAACACCTCGACAAGTTCATTACAATCACCCAAAGCATGAAGTTGGCTGGTGCCACAATGGATGAGCTTCGCCTACAACTCTTCTCACACACTTTATTACATCATGCCGAGAAATGGTTTGATCGTCTCCCGAAGAATTCTATTCACACTTGGGATGATATGACTCAACGCTTTTTGTCGCGCTACTTTCCACCATCCATGGTCACAAGCCTTCGCAATGAGATCAGCGGTTTCATGCAAGATCCCGATGAATCTCTTTTTGATGCATGGGAGAGATATAATGTCTTGATCGATAGATGTCCAAACCACAATATGCTTCCCGTCACTTTGATAGATACTTTCTACAACGGATTGACTTTTCGAGATCGTGATACGATCAATGCAGCCGCCGGTGGCACATTCATGAAAAGGAGACCCGAGGAGTGTAGAGAGTTAATTGAAAACATGACTACTCATCATAAGAACTGGGATTCCTCTGCTTCTTCTAGAAACAACACGAGAGTCAATGTTTCTTCTACCTCAGCAAACCCTGAGATGACCGAACTTACCCGCATGATGGCTGAAATGAGCAAAAGTATTACGCTTCTTGCTTCAAACCAACAACAACAACAAGTTAAAGCGGTTGCTAATCCTTGTGAAACATGTGGCGGTCCTCACTCATACACCGATTGTCCTTCGACACAAGGAAATCCGGAAAATGTGTATGCAGCTTACGGTAACTATTCACCGGAAAATTACCAAGCTAGACAACAAGGGGATTGAAATCTGCTGAGCTACCGTTCCAACAACTACCTTTCACCCGGTTTTTCTCCTCAAAACCAAAATCCCACCAACAACTACAATAGAAGCAACCAAATCCCACCTCGTGCTTCTAACCCTTATCAACCACCCACCCAACAACACCCACCCATTAATCCCGATGTTGACACAATCATGAGAACTCAAGGTGAGCAAATCAAGAATCTACAGAGCCAAATAATCAATTTGAAAGGAGATATCTTGAAGCAAGGTAATGACATCAGAACCGAGGTTCGTGATAATCTTCAATCCTCCTTCATCACTCAAACAACTGAATTAAAGAATCTGTTGGCTAGTTTCTTGCCCGAAGCTCAACCTTCTTCTTCTTCGGGTTCTTTACCTTCAAACACCGTCACCAATCCGCGAGCTAATGTGAGTGCTATAACTACGCGTAGTGGAATTACCATTGTCAATCCACCTGACTCACCACTATCATCTACACCTCCTCCACCACCATATATCCCTACTCCTCTTACACTTAGTGCTAGTACACCATTACCGTCTCCGCCTCGTAATGACGATGTTTCTCGGAAGGACCCTTCAACATCTCAACCTTCACCTTCTCCCTATCAACCAAGAATCCCATACCCTTCTCGTATAGGCAAGACCAATGATCTAACAAAGGAGGACTCGCAAATAACCAAATATATCAATATGATTTCTCAAATGGGATTCAGCATTACTTTCCTTGAAGCACTTGTCCACATGCCCAAATTTGTTAAAGCATTTAAGGAATTGCTTAACAAGAAGGAGAAGCTGCTTGAACTCGCCAACACACGATTAAATGAAAACTGCTCTGCAGTTATTCTTAAAGAACTTCCGGAAAAGCTTGGAGATCCCGGTCGTTTTGTGTTGCCTTGCGTGTTCAACAAAACTGAAGAATTTACTGCCCTTGCCGATCTCGGGGCTAGTATTAATCTTATGCCACTGAGTGTTTGGAAAACACTATCTTTACCCAACCTCACTCCAACAAAGATGACTCTTGAACTTGCAAATCGCACTCTCGCTTACCCCGTCGGTATAGCCGAAGACGTGTTTATTAAAGTTGGCGCATTTACTTTCCCGGTCGATTTTGTCGTAGTTGATTATGAAATGGACCCTCGTATTCCTTTAATACTTGGTCGACCATTCTTGAGATCCGGACGTGCTTTAGTGGATGTAGCCGAAGGTGAGTTAATCTTAAGAGTCGGGAAAGATTCACAAATTTTCAAAATGGGGCAGCTTACAGGCAAATCTTTTGGACGAGAATCAGTCAATATGATTAATGTGCTCGATGACTGTGTCATCTACGACAATCCTCTATTCGACTCTTGCATTGATAATCCACTTTTTAAAGATGATGTGGATGATTCTCGCCCCAATTTGGAAGCTTCTCCCATTTATGATTCACCACCGGTCTTTGATGCTTATGATGATGATGATTCTAGCTCAGATTCGGATGATTTTGATTGTACTTCTGAGTATCCCGAGCTGCCTACATATGATGATTTTGATGAGGCCGATACTCTCTCGAGCGATTCTTCACATGATGAATATCCTCAGCCATCACTCGATCCTACTTTGGACGATTACTCATTCGAGGAAGACTTCTCTATGTTTCTCAATACATACTTCCCGCATGAGAGTGATGTACCTCTTCTGGACTTTGAATCTTATCGTCTTGATCCTACTTTGGATTTGAAGAAAATTTTGTCTAAGGAGAAGAAACCGGTTGACACCGAAATCCGTTGCACGTATGATTTGACACCTCTTTGTCCCACTTCTGAGGACGAGGTTGTGCTTCTTTGCGGATCTTCTTCACACTCGGCTGAGCCGGAGTGCTATTTTCCCCTGAAGGAAAAGGTGTTCGATCCCGGTATTGAAGTCTTTAAGCCATCTCAGTATCCACCTGATGAAATAAAAGGAAAAATCTTTGGAACCATTGAAGACATGCTTGCACCACTTCATCCTTGCTTCTACTGTGCTCCATCACTGCTTAAGGGAACCTTGCCACTTCTCTTTTGGCTTGTCTTGTTCGCCTTAAGTTCTTGTTATTTGATGGATGAAAACTATGTCTTTGATCCGGGTGGATATGTCTCATGCTTCTTCCGTTGATGATCAAGGTCGAGTCAGGCTAACGACTCGGTAAACAAAAACCAAGCGCTTCTTGGGAGGCAACCCATGCATCTATCTTTCCGCTTTCTTTATCATAAGTGTAGGGGGGACCCTTTGGATTGCTATTTCCTCTCCTCACTTCTTAATCAGGGATTCGAGCTTCAATGATCCACTCTTGATGATTCTTGACGACCCGTGATTCCGTGTTCTACTTCTTCCCGGTCCTATCCTAAACTCTTTTCGATTCACTATTTTATATTTTCTCAATATTAAAATAGGAATCTCTTTAGTTGTCTTTTCCTTAGCAAGATTTAAACAACGTGCACAATGTCCTAAGTGTAGGGGAGTTTACTCCCACATGCTTAAACATTGAGGACAATGTTTATCTTAAGTGTAGGGGGGACTTCTATCGAAGTTAAGTAGTCTTTTCCTTGTCTTTGTCCTCATTTTAACCGGAAAATCAATTTTTCGACATTTTTCAAAATTTTTGATCTATTTTGGCCTATTAGTTTTCCCTTTGTATAGTTATTTTCTTTCTTTGCTAGAATAAATCTTTGAATAAGTGGTTTTAATTTTCAAACGTTGTGAATCTTTTGACTCAATCCGAGTTTACTCTAGCTAGTATCCTTAACGTGTTTAAGTCAAGTTTTGCTAGGCTGTTATTTAGGGAGCTATAAAACGCGAAAGTCTTAACTCTCACGGGTTAAGAACAAGAACTTTTCGCAAGTTCCTATAATTGATCCTAGAGAGTCGTTTATCAAGGGAACTTTAAGATGCGATTTCTAAACTTGAAAGAGTCTAAGAATTTGCAAGATCCTATAGGCGACTCGAAAACCCAAAACTTTGATTTAATAGGCTAAGTATCCACGAGTCTCATTACTTAAGATTTTAAACTGTGGAGAACGAGAGATGATAGAGCCAATTATAAGTCGGTATTCTTTCGTAAATTTATGTGAGTTAATTATGAGCCTATTCTCCCATCGCTTGCTAATAAATTTATCTGCTAATAAATAAGGTTGTACGATTTAAAAAGTTACTTAGCTTCTAGCCCCAGATCGTTTAAAAGTTGCTCGGTAATGACGAGAGTTCATAGCCAAGGCATAACTTATGAAGCGGGGCGCGAAGATTGGCGAGTCCGAAAAGGCCCTAACAAGGCATGAGGGCTATGTTTTGTTGCTAAAGATCCAAAAGTGATGTGAAGAATCATTTATCGAAAATCAATAAGAAGGATCGAGACACACGACGAAAAGCAAAAACTCCCAAAAAAGTCATGGAGAAGTGTATCCGAAAAGACCCTAACAAGGTATGAGGATAAATAGATCCAAGTCAATAAAGGAGGCGGATCGTTGTATATCAAAATCCAAAATAAAGATTGGAGAAAAATGAAGAAGTCGTGGTCCATATATGAAGAATCTCTCAAAAATTCCAAGTGAAGAAATTCCAATTATGAAGAGAAGACCATTATTTCATGTACGTCTCTCAAGATTTGAAGTATGAAGTCGCTGCCAATTATCGGCCCGAGAAAGGTCTCAAATCGCGAACCAAGTTATGCCAAGATATGAACTTTTTGATATCCCGAGAAGCAGTTTTAAAAGATTTGGTCCTTTAGCTAACTATTGATTAAATCGTGCACTTTATTTTCTGACTAAATAATTATCGAAATAAGTCAAACAATGCATCTTCGTGATCATTCAAGACAAATAATAAAATATAAGAGATACCCATAGGAATAAGGGAGTCTAAGTGAATAATTGGCCCACATGAGTTCGTGTTAGTTTACTAACTTATAATAACAATGATCTCGTTTTTAAGCTTGGTTTGGAGAAAGTGAAAAGTTGAGAATGATGATTATTCATGACATTTTCAAAACCCAAGGTACGCTTTTAATTTCTTTGCTTTGCATTTTTATAATTTTCTATCTCTTTAATAAAGGCCAACGTGGATTGATTATAATGAAAAGTGTAAACATGCTTTGTAACTAATGCATTGCATGAGGACATTGCAATGGTCAAGTGTAGGGGATTTGATAGGTGTGTAAACACCCATCTTTTCTACCACTTAATTACAATAACAACCGGACCAAAACGTGTATTTTATGTCTTTTATGTCGGAATTATGCGCGGTTTGTGTTTTTGTTGTAATTTAGGACGAAATTGTGAAAAATGGAGAAAACACGGGAATTCACCGGCATTCACGGCTTTTATTGAAGAAAAAGATGAAAGACAAGTCAAGAAGTCAAGAGTGCAAAAAGAACGGAAGTCCAAGACCAATTCTGAAGGTTTATCGAAGAAAAAGTCAAAAGACGGAAGTTTATCAAAAGCCGAGAAACTCAAGTCTATTTTATTGAAGAAATTAAAGACGAGTTCAAAAGATATCCCGAGCCACAAGTCCTTAAAGTCCAAATTTAAAAGAAAGATTAGAAGAAAAGGACTAATGACGCAATTAATGAAGATTAAATGAAGGAGGGACTTAATCCCGCAATTAACAAGAAATGAAGGCGGGGAGGAAGCTTCCTTAATCCTCCCCTATAAATAGTTTAGATTGTTAAGCATTTGTTTTTGTTGGCTAATCGTGACAATTAGTCCTTCCACCTTTAATTAATTTGTCAATTTAAATACTTGTTCATTTAATTACCTTGTCTTGCATCTTAATTACCATTTAATTCAAGTAAGTTTTTCTTTTTAATTCTTGTCAAGCTTTATCTTTATCTTGTTAATCTCATTCTACCTTTCTTAATCTTTGATTGTTATTGTTTATGTATATGTTCTTAATTTTGGTTGATTTATTTAAGTGGGTTTTGATTATTTTGATTAAGTTTTGTGAGTTTGATTGTTTTGGATTGATTGTTTATGTTTAATAGTTGTTTTGTTATTAGTTTGGTTTAATTTTGTGTTTGATTTGGTTAAGTTTTGATTAGATCCGTGTGTTTTACTTTCCTTGTTCTTCGGTTTTACGGTTACTGATCTTTCCAGGAACGAGCCCAGAAATATTCCGAACCAAGGATTTTTCAGGTTCTCTATTCGGAATATTGAGTATTCCGCATAGGAAATATTCAGCATAGAGCAATATTCCGAATAGGCTCAGATTCCGCATAGGACTGATTTTTCCGAATAGACTAACTATTCCGCTTAGGGAAGTATATTCCTAATAGGGGGAATTTTCCGAATAGGGGGAATTTTCCGAATAGGGGTTCTTTCCGAATAGGGTTAAACTTTCCGAATAGGGGGAATTTTCCGAATAGGCCAAATATTCCGAGTAGAACTTTATTCCGAATAGGGACAGATATTCCGAGTAGAGAGATATTCTGAATAGGAGGATTATTCCGAATAGGGTTTTATTTTCCGAATAGGGAGCTATTCCGAATAAGCACCTTTTTCCGTATAGTGACAGTATTCCGAATAGGGGTTTTATTCCGGATAGGGACTTTGTATTTTCAGTTTCTTTCATTTTAGCATTTAATTTAGAGCTTTAATTTTCCTGCCTTTTTACTTAGTTGCACTTTAAGTTTATCGCCTTAGATTTATTTTAGCTTTGCCTTAGTTTTAGTTGCGTTTTAAGTTTGCCTTAGTTAGATTTAAGTTTGCGTTATTTACTTTATTGCCCTTTAGTTTTAGTCGCGCTTTTAATTACCTGCACTTTATTTTAATTAGACTTAGATTTACTTTAATTGCACTTTTACTTTAATTTTTTTGCACCTTTTATTTTCAAAACTACAACGACACATCTTTGTTCCACCAAAGTTCAACTGAGTCACACATTAAACACAAGTTTTTCAATTCGAAGAGATTGGTACAACGAATATTTTTAACCTGAGTAAAATCTAGTTATTAGTAAGCCTTGTGCTCCAACTCAATGGGGAGGTGGCACGCTTTCCCGTACACGAGACGATATGGTGTACAACCAATCGGAGTCTTGTAAGCGGTACGAAAAGCCCACAAAACATCATCAAGTTTATCAGCCCATGAGGCACGATGCTCTCCCACGGTTCTTTCAAGAATTCGCTTTAATCCTCGGTTGGATATGTCAGCCTGGCCATTAGTTTGTGGGTGGTATGCGGTGGAAAGACGATGATTTACACCATACTTAGCCATGACTCTTGCAAATTGGTCGTTGTAAAAATGAGTCCCGCGATCACTAATAATGGCACGAGGCACACCAAATCTAGCGAATAGCGATTTCAAAAAGTTACAAACCACCATTGCGTCATTAGTAGGTAAAGCTTTGGCTTCAACCCACTTAGAAACGTAGTCAACGGCTACAAGGATGTATTTGTTTCCTTTAGATGAAGGGAATGGCCCCATAAAGTCGATACCCCAAACGTCAAAGATTTCACATTCTTGAATGAAATTCTGAGGCATCTCGTCTTTATGTGTGATCTTGCCTTGTTTTTGGCAAGAATCGCAACGTTTAACCATCTCGTGAGCATCACGATAAATGGTGGGCCAATAAAATCCCGAGTCAAACACTTTTTTGGCGGTGTAGTTGGGACCAAAGTGACCACCGGTGGGTCCTTTGTGGCAAGCGTCAAGGATTTCTAAAGCTGCCGGTCCATCAACACATCGGCGAATAATCAAATCAGCACATTGTTTGAATAGATACGGGTCATCCCAAAAGTAAGTCTGAATGTCTTTGAAGAACTTCTTCTTTTGCTGGGATGTTAACCCGTCAACGAGAATTCCACCCGCTAAGTAGTTTGTAATGTCCGCAAACCACGGGGTTTCATCAGAAGTCGAGTTGATAGACATTAAGGTCTCCAAGGGAAAAGAATCATTGATTTCTTTGTTCGGATGATCCCCTTGGTAAGGATCCTCAAGTCTACTGAGATGATCCGCGGCTAGGTTTTCAGCTCCTTTTTTTATCGCGAATTTCGATTTTAAATTCTTGGAGTAGCAAAACCCAGCGAAGAAGTCTTGGTTTGGAATCTTGTTTAGTCAACAAGTACTTCAACGCGAAATGATCGGTATAGACGATAGTGGTGGAAAGGACAAGATAGGGGCGGAACTTTTCAAAAGCATAGACAACAGCTAAAAGCTCTTTTTCGGTTGTCGTATAATGCAATTGAGCCCCAGTCATTGTCTTGCTAGCGTAATGGATTGGTTGGAAGTGTTTGTTCACTCTTTGGCCCAGAACCGCACCAATAGCAAAATCGCTAGCATCGCACATCAACTCGAAAGGCAGCTCCCAATTAGGGGTAACCAAGACGGGTGCCTTAGTTAGCTTATCCTTAAGCAAGTTGAAGGCTTCAAGACACTCTTTGGAAAAGATAAAAGGAGTATCTTTTTCCAAGAGGTGGGTCATCGGGCGAGCGATTTGAGAAAAATCTTTGATGAATCGACGGTAGAAGCCCGCATGACCAAGGAAACTTCTCACACCCTTCACGGTTGAAGGTGGAGGCAACTTCGCGATAACATCGACTTTAGCACGGTCTACTTCAAGACCGGCTTTGGAGATCTTGTGTCCTAGCACGATGCCCTCTTTTCCCATGAAATGGCATTTTTCCCAATTAAGAACAAGGCGAGTGTCTTCACACCGCTTCAGCATACGTTCTAAATTGGCAAGGCAAGCAGAGAAAGAGTCGCCATAAACCGAGAAATCATCCATGAATACTTCCATAGTGTCTTCCACCATGTCATGGAAGATAGCCATCATACACCTTTGGAATGTCCCAGGAGCATTACATAAACCAAAAGGCATGCGTTTGTAAGCAAATGTTCCGTAGGGACAAGTGAATGTGGTCTTTTCTTGGTCCTTGGGATCGATGGGAATTTGAAAATACCTGGAGAAACCGTCTAAGAAGCAGTAATAGTCATTACCAGCTAGACGCTCGAGCATTTGATCCATTAAAGGAAGAGGAAAGTGGTGTTTTCTCGTGGCATCATTGAGCTTGCGATAATCAATACAAACTCTCCACCCAGTAACGAGACGAGTGGGAATCAACTCGTTGTGTTCATTAGGAACAACGGTTATTCCGCCCTTCTTGGGCACACAATGGACGGGACTTACCCACGGCGAATCCGAAATAGGGTAAATCAAGCCGGGATCAAGAAGTTTGATAACCTCTTGTTTGATGACGTTATGAATGCGAGGATTAACCCTTCTTTGGCTCTGGATTGTGGGTTTAAAGTCATCTTCCATTAGAATCTTGTGAGTACAAAAGTTCGGATCAATTCCGCGGATATCAGAAATTTTCCAAGCAATTGCCTTCTTATGATCTTTAAGCACGGCGATGAGGCGAGATTTCTCTTCTTCTTTCAAGTCCTTCGCAATGATGACGGGCGACTTCTTATCTTCTTCAAGGAACACGTACTCGAGATGGGGCGGCAACTCCTTAAGTTCTAAATTCGGAGGATTTTTGATGGGAGGCGTTTTCAAAGTCGCAGCATCGATAGCAATAACCGTGGGAGATGGTGGAGAAAGATTGTCTTCTTTAAGAATGTTTTCAATGAGGCGAAGATCTTCATCCCAATTGGTGGGAGAATCGTCATTAGCTAAGTTCACATCTCCCATGGTGGCTTCCAAATCTTTCCAAAGGAAATCACTTTCTCCAAATAGAGATAGTGATGAATCGATATAGGAAACGGTCTCAACATTGGGAAGAGAGGTAGGAATACTTTTGCAAGCATCTTTGAAATGTTCTTCACAAGCCTCATCAAGAACGTCAATACAATTAACACTCTCGTTAGAATAAGGCTGTTTAGAAAGCTTTCCCATGTTGAAGATGATTTTATCGTCACCCACTCTCATGATAAGCTCACCAGCTTCAACATCGATGAGAGTGCGACCGGTCCTCAAGAATGGACGACCAACAATTAATGGCACACGAGGGTCCATATCGTAGTCAACAACGACGAAATCGGCAGGAAAAGTGAATTTGTCGACTCCTACAAAGACATCTTCAGCTATCCCCACTGGATAAGCAACCGTACGGTTAGCCAATTCCAAAGTCATTTTGGTGGGGACTAGCTCAGGGAGAGATAATTGCTTCCAAACGCTTAGAGGCATTAGATTAATATTGGCACCTAGATCGGCTAGGGCCATGCAATTCTCTACTCCCGGGAAGTTACAAGGGATTAAGAAACGACCCGGATCACCAAGCTTGGTTGGCAATTTCTTTAAGAGCACTGTAGAGCAATTCTCATTAAGTTGGGTGTTAGCAATATCAAGAAGCTTCTCCTTGTCGCTAAGAAGATCTTTGAACATTTTCGCATACTTGGGCATGTGAGCGAGAGCCTCAGCGAAGGAGATGTTGAAATTCAATTGTTTAAACATTTTAAGAAAGTTCAAAACCTGAATATAATCCTTGCTTTTGAGCTTCTCTTTCCTCAACCTTGAGGGATAAGGTATATCGGAAGAAGAGGAAGGCTTTGGGATCGAAGGATCACTCACATCTTTGGGTGGAGGAGGGGTAGAAGTAAGAGGTGGAGAAATTGGGGAAGGAGAAGGATGAGGAATAGGAGCAGGTGACTCGTTTTCCTTAGTCACAATCACCGGTAGAGGTATAGGAAGCTCGGGTTCCTTGGTACCTTTGCCACTGCGAGTGGTGATTGCTTTCATCTCCCCTCTTGGATTCGCAACGGTGTTACTCGGAAGAGTACCTGAAGAAGAGGGTTGATTACCTTGGAAGAAACTAGCCATCATGTTCTTTAAGTCATTCGTTTGACTATCCAAAGTGTTTCTCATATCAGCTCTCAGATCGTTCCCTTGTTTAACCAGGTCTGATTTCAAGTTGCGCACTTCCTGTTGGAGATTGTCCACGATCACATCGTTAGTCCTCATGTAGGTTCCAATGTCTTGGTGTAATGCGGTGGGTTGGTTGGGAGGAGCATGGTATGCGGGTGGTTGATAATCAGGTTGTTGGTAAACTTGATTGTTTCTTTGAGGTGGATGTTGTTGTTTGTGAGGTGGTATGTATGGTCCACGAGATTGTTGTTGTTGTTGAGGAGGGCGATTGAGGTTTTGTTGTTGGTTTGGGTTGTTAGGAGTAAAACCGGGTGGTGAGAGATAGTTGTTAGAGCGGTAGCTAAGCAAGTTGCGGTCACCTTGAGGACGAGCTTGATAAGCGGCCGGAGGATAGGTGTCGTATGCTGCATTCACGTTCTCAGAAGGGTAGTCTTGGGTGGCGGTCCAAGTGGTGTAAGAGTGAGGACCCCCGCATATCTCACATGGTTGGCTAATAGCATTGATATGAGCGTCGTGAGCGTTTTTAGCGTTGATGCTGTTGGTGTTGCTGGCGGTTTGGGTAGCAAGCGATTCAAGAAGCGCAGTGATTTTGTCAAGTCGTTTATCGCTGTCACTAGTACTAGCACTAGCGGCATTGGTCCGCACACTCTTGGTTTGCACACGAGACTTATTTTCAATAATATCCCAAGCGGCATTGGAAGTCTTAGCCAAAATATTACCCCCCGAGGCACTGTTTAGTGAATCTTGGTCATTCATGCTTAAACCATTATAAAAAGTGTTAATTTGATGCACTTTGGTAAAACCATGTTGTGGGCATTTTCTTAAAAGATCTTTGAAACGATCCCAAGATTCACTAAAAGACTCATCGTACTTTTGTTCAAAATTAATGATTTCATTCCGCAAAGCGGTAGTACGAGAGGGTGGGAAAAAGTAGTTGATAAATTAGGTCTCCAAATCCGTCCATGTAAGAATACTTTGTGGCGGTTCCTTAGCAAGCCAATGCCGGGCTTGTCCCTCTAAAGAAAAGGGAAAAAGTTGTAAACGGATTACCTCTTGTGGAACACCATTGAATTTGACCGTATTCGTGAGTTGCAAGAATCTCTTGATGTGGTCATGTGGATCATCAATGGTACGCCCCAAGAATGGTTGAACAGAGACCATCTGGATAAAGCCGGATTTTAGCTCAAAGTTGTTGGCTGCAATCGCGGGTATGACAATTGGATCATTGTTACCATCTACATGTGCTTGCAGAAGTTCAATCATCGGGCGATTATCCGGTAGAGGCTCATTGTTGTTGTTATTATTCTTGTTGAAAGGTGGATTGTTATTGTTATTATTATTGTTTTGAGGTGGGTTATTGTTGTTGTTTTGTACACCGGCCATGTCTAAGTCTTCGAGAGGCTCGGGCTCTTGATAAGACGTGGATCGTGTACGCATGCACCTGCAAAAGAACTAACAAAGCGAACAAGAAATATTTTTGTCTTTTTTATGTTTTTTAATTTTTAGGATTTTTGAAAATTTTATATATTTTTTTTTTTGTGTTTTTGAAAATTGTTTATGAAAAAGTAACGTTCACAGGAAACGGATCCCAAAATCCAAGTTCTCACAAAAAACTGTTGATCTTAACGAGTAGAGCTGGCAGTGACGCCATTTGATATTAGCGTTTGGTATGGGGTTCTAGATTAAGTTCTCTCGGTATCTCCTCGAATTGATCACGGTTCTAAGTGGAATGATTTGTTCTTGGTTAATAAAAAGGTTTTGGTTTGTTTATCTATTTTGAACTAATGACAAATAAGTAAGTGTCGAAGAGTGAAATTAAAGTTTTTAAAAGATTAAACTAGATTGACAAGTTAAAACTGAACGCTCGAAAACGTAAAGAAAAGATTAGACAAATACTTTGAAAACTTAATTGTACTAATACTTAAAAACTTGTTCTATCGGAATATTGAAAATTATTTCTATCGGAATGCATCAAAGACATAAGCATCGGAATATAACTAAAACAACCCATCGGAATATCAAAGTGGAGTCCATCGGAATGTTCATGTAAGTTACCATCAGAATAATTAGAATCAAGCTGTCGGAATGATGTCTAGATCGGAAAGTCAGATCGGAATATCTAAAAACCCTTTGTCGCAATGTCAGATCGGAATGTTGTAAATAAAAATTGGCCAGAGTTTCGACTTAAAAAGGACCTTAGTCCCGTCGGAATATGCGATCGCAATGAGCGATCGCAACCCAGATCGGAATAAGGGGGAATTACCAACCGATCGCAAAGTAAAACCCTTAAGGGTTATTGCGATAAAAACACTCAACCGTCGGAATGTGTAATAACCCTTGGATTGCGATGGATACAAAATCAATCCGAGAATAGTGATAAGCAAAAACTTCAATAAGCATATAAAATAAGCTACTTTTACCGGGACTTTAAATAAGTCAAAAAGCTAAAATTTGGCAACTTTTAAAATCATGAGAACGTAAACTTTATAAACGAAACTTTTGAATGACAAAAAACTTGATGAAATCCGAAAACCAATAAGCTAAAGCATGAAGTAAGCTAATAAGCATAAAGAACTTATAGCCTAAATCAATAAAAGCTTAAAAAGTAGTAAAAAGATTAATCTTTTAACTATTTAAACATGAAACGAAATCAAACCGTATGATTGTAAATTTCGGATCAAAGGCAAAATGAAACCAAGAAATGTAGGAAGAGATTAAAGAACACAAACTTAAACTTAAACTTTTAATTAAAAGAACTCAAAGTACAAAGATTAATGAAAAGCTTAAAATTTGAAAGATGAAAACAAAGAAAAATTTAGTGAGAGAAAGTTTGGAACTTTCTCTCTCTAAAACTAGAGAAATGAAAAACAAAAAAACTAACTAAAAGCTAACTAGCTCCCCATTTTGTGAAGTAAAGTCCTATTTATAGGCGTGTGTTGGTGGGCTTGTGAATGGGCTTTGGTTTGGGCTTCTTTTCTTCTTTAGTCTTCACGTTTCTTTAAATAAACGTTTCCGACTTTGGATTTTGAGAAGTGTCGGTGAATAATTCCAACTCGTCTTATAATCTTTTGTTTAATAGACTCGACTTATTCGACATATATGAATCTTCCATCTTTGGTTCTATTCTTCGATAAATCTTCAAATAGGCACAATGACTTCAAATCTTTTGCATCTCTTGGACAATAGACTTCGTCTTGAGTCTTTTTCCTCGATAAAACCCGTGCAATCCCATGTTTTCTTCAATATTCTCCCGGTTGACTCTGAAAACACAATAAACACAAAAACCACGCATAATTCCAAACAAATGATATGTAAATACGTGTTTTGGTCTTGTTTTAGCCAGAAATAAGTGGTAAAAGGATGGGTGTTTTCACACCTATCAGAGCCCAAGGAAATCACCGAAACATTTCCGCTCGAGACACTTGGTGTAGTGAATTCTAAGCTTGATTCTTCTACCCCATGGTTTGCAGACTTCGCAAATTATCATGCGGGCAACTTCATCATCAAGGGTATTACGACTCAAGAAAAACGAAAATTCTTTCGTGACGTCAAGTTCTGCTTTTGGAACGACCCTTACTTGTTTCGGACTTGTGCGGATCAAATCATTCGACGTTGTGTCTTTGGTACCGAAGCTTCTAACATCCTTAGAGCTTGTCAGAGGGACCCGCAGGTGGTCACCATGGTGCTAATCTCACGGCTAAGAAGGTCTTTGATGCCGATTTCTTTTGGCCTACTATTTACCGAGATGCACATGAGCTTGTGAAGTCATGTGACTCATGCCAACGACAAGGAAAAGCCTCACAAAAAGATGAAATGCCACAAAATATCATCCAAGTGTGTGAGATCATTGACGTTTGGGGCATTGAATTTATGGGGCTGTTCCCATCATCTCGTGGTAATAAGTACATCCTTGTCGCGGTTGACTACCTATCTAAGTGGGTGGAAGCTAAGGCTTTGCCCACCAATGATGCTCGTGTGGTAGTCAAGTTTTTGAAAAGCTTGTTTTCTCGGTTTGGAACCCCTCGTGCGATCATAAGAGATCGTGGAACCCATTTTTGTAACGACCAATTCGAAAGGGTCCTAAGGAAATATGGGGTTACAAATCGGCTTTCTACGGCTTATCACCCACAAACGAGTGGGCAAGTCGAGGTTTCAAACCGAGCGTTGAAGAGGATATTGGAGAGATCCGTAGGGGAAAACCGACAATCTTGGTATGATAAGTTGGACGATGATTTATGGGCTTTTAGGACCGCTCATAAGACGCCCATCGGGTGCACTTCTTATAAGCTAGTGTATGGGAAGAACTGTCACTTGCCAATTGAACTCGAACACAAGGCTTATTGGGCCCTAAAGCATTATAATGATGACATGGAGACCGCGGGAAAACACCAGAAAATGTAATTAAATGAATTAGATGAATTAAGGGATATTACTTATGAAAACTCATTGATTTATAAAGAAAAGACTAAACAGTTGCACGATTCAAAAATTAAAAACCGGGTTTTTAACATTGGGGATCAAGTTTTGCTTTTTAATTCTCGTTTGAAAATCTTTTCCGGTAAGTTGAAATCCCGTTTGTCCAGTCCATTCACCGTGACTCAAGTTTTTCCATATGGGACCATCGAGCTAGCTCAAAATGATGGCCCCAATTTCAAGGTGAATGGACATAGGTTGAAGCACTACTTTGGCGGGGAAGTTCCATCCTTGAACTACCTCGACCAAATCACCTTCCCCAAGGATAATTAGTATTGAGGGGATCGAGTCGAGCTCATGACTCGGTAATCAAAAACGAGGTGCCTCATGGGGGAGTCCCATGCTTATCCTATGTACATATTATCGCTTTCTAATGTAGTAACGTGTGGGGATTTGTGCCCTTCCAACCTTTGTTTCATGGTTGTTTGTGAATTGTGGATTTTAGATGATCATGATCTTCACGATTGGAGCCTCTCGTGTTCGTTTTATTGGAGTACTCGATCGTTTGCTTTGAAGACTTTCTCAATATCTATGATATATCCTTTTGATGTTCTAACCTTAGGTTTATAGCACACTTCATAAACGGCTTTAAATTTAACGGTTACACCCTTTGCATGCTAGATTAGGCATTCGACTACGTCTCTAGTATGGGGGTGTTTGCACCGCTAGACTCGAAACATTGAGGACAATGTTTAACTTTAGTATGGGGGGGGGGGGTGAATAGATACTTGCCTTGCCAAACCTTCACGCTTTCCAAAGTTTATATTTTTGTTTATCGTTTTGTTGCAAAATAAGGTTAAAAATGGCCAAATTTTAAATTTTTTCTCATATTTTATAAGTGTCTAAAGACACGAATGTAGGTTTTCCGATGGCGAGAATAAGAGTAATTTTTGACTCGACCGTGCGTGTTGAGCACTTAGCTTCGATTCCTTAACTTCACATTAGGCTAAGTCTCTTAAATGAGGATGAGAAATGATAGAGTTAATTATAAGTTACTATGCTAAACGTAGAGTACTCGTATTCTTTCAAAAACTCATGTGTTCTCGTTGTTTGCTTATTCTCCTTTCGCTTGTAAATACTTTTTTCTTAATAAATATTGACTTAGCGGTTTAGTCTTGATTGTTGGGTTTCTAGTCTTTTCTAGTAGCTTCCGTGTAATTAAATTGGGAAGACATTAAGGTATCGCCAGCGTCACGGTTTTGAAGTATTGGCACTCGAATAATCGAAAGCTTCACCCAATAATAAGATTTCAAGTGCTCACCTAAATCAAGCAAACAGTTTAAAGCTCACAAGGCCGAAAAATCTATGCAAATTTGAAAGTGAATCAAGCCTTAATCTTTGAAGCTTTAAAGATCCAGAATTCGCCTTAGCGTGAGGATATACGTCTTTGGCTAATAAAACCACCGATGAGGTGGATAATAAAAGGCAAGGCAAGACCGAAGTCATAATAAAAGCTTCATGGCGAAGTTGAATAAAAGATGGAGGTAAACCTATGATAATAAGGCCCTTCCGTTAGGGGGCGTATAAAAGTCTTGGTAATAAGTCTCATGTTCAAAACCGTTATAAAACCGTGTTTATCGATCCTTCTTGTTGACTTAATTTTTTGACATCGTTGTATATTAAGAGGGGTTATTGATTTGATGGTTTTGTTTACACCGTTAGGACTCTATTTTTAGACCTAAATCTCTATTATCGCATAAGTCAAACAATGTATCCTCGTGAAAATTCAAGACAAAATAAAATATAAGAGATACAACTTAGGAAAATGGGAGGATAAGTACGTGATTAGGGCATATGAGTAGTGTTAGCATTACTAACTTATAATGACAATGATCTCGTTGCACGCTTGGCATGGAATTGGGGTAAAAATCGAGGATGATGAAATTATTTCTAACGAAGCATTCACGTGTTTTTATTCTATGAACCTAAACGTCCTATTTTGAGATGAAAATCATACATTATGTCTAAAACGCAAGTAGTAGTAATAGTAGTTGTGTAGCTAGTTTATCATTCAATAAAAGTGAATAAAAATGAATTTTGGAGGTGCTACGATACTTTATTCTAGCATTGCGTGAGGGCACGACAATGGTTTAGTATGGGGGAGTGATGAGACTACTTTTATACATAGTCTCATCGTCCAAAAAGGGCTTTAAATGCATAAAATATCATGAAATTGGCCAAATATATGCTTGTGTTTGTTGCTTGTGTATTTTAGGTACGGATATTGAGAAAATGACAAAAGATCACAAGAATCATACAAAAACGAACACGGGAAACGAAGCCGCACATTGAACCAAGCCCTAATGAAGAATTTTCCAAGACAAACCCTTGAAGATGTGAAGATTTATGAAGAAGGTTCCTCCAATATTGAAGAATTGACACTTTATACCATTGTATCTTCATAATACAAGATTGGTCCCTAATGTTTGTCAATATTGTAAAAAAGGCCCTCCACTTTGAAGAATTGGCAATTTTAGTCCCTCAACAAAACTAAAATGTTAGTAATCATCCTCAAAGTCAAACATACCATAAAGGACTTCAAGTTACAAGAAATTACAAGTTTGGTCATTTGAAAATGTCAAAATTACCAAAAGGACCCTTGACTTTGAAGAAATGGCAAAAATGGTCCTTCATTAATCATGACTTGGCAATTTCAGTCCTCCAAGAAGTCAAATAAACAAGTCAAGACCATCATATATGAAGAAAATGCCAAATAAGTCCTTCAAGAATCAAGAATTGGCATGAAATACCCCCTGAAAATACTTTATAAAACTTTTTGGGGAAAAAGTGTGAAAAGTGAAACTTCAATAACAAAGGAAATGAATTTTGGCCGGATTTATTTACAAGTGAAATAAGAATGAGAGATAAAGGGATAAAAGGGTCAAACATCTAAACTTACCTTAACCAGTAGTGGGGTGACACGTGCCTCACTACCTCCTCTCCACCAATCAGCTTCCACCCTCCTTCCACATCACCTTCCACTCACAACCGTCTAAACAAACCTTAATTAATTATTTAATTAAGGCGCTAAACACCACGTTTAAACAAAAATAAAGATCAAATGCTTGTTCTTGGTGTTCATAAGCTGATTTGGGGATTTGATTAATACTTGATATTATCCCTTAATTCATTCCAGATTTATGATTAAGGTGAAGCTAAACACAACCCTACCCTTAAACCCTTGGCTACGTCACTCAACCAGCTCACATGATAAACCGTTCTACACCACCTTTGGGGAAAATGCCAAAATGGCCAGTAAATCCAACGCCCAAGATTTGGCTTCAATCCTAAGCTTTCTTCTAAGCCTTTGATCACATTTGCAGCTATGACACCTCACACAAATAGCCAATTCTCTTCACCTGATGCCAAGATATTCAAACAAGACAAGGGGCATTTTGGGACTTCTACTGCAATTAGGGTTACGTTTTTTAGCTTCCTTAGACATCATTGTCCTATAAAAGGAATGGGACTCAGTCCATTAGTTTTTGCTCTTGAATTTTCCTTTGTTCAAAGTTCTGTAAATCTCATATTCTAAGTAATGAAATGTGTTTGAATCTTTGAAGAAAACTCAAGTGCCATTGTTGTTTAGTGCTTGTTATAGTTCTTTGTTTGTTAATCTTGAATCCTAAAACCTGTTTTCAAGGAGTGTGCAAAAGTTTGCACATTTCCTTCAAGCTTGATATTTTGCTAAGTTTCTTGGTACACCTTGGAATTCTTGGGCTATAAAGCTTATCATAGCATCCTGATATTGAGTTATGAAGGTGTAGTGAAGCCTATAACTTGGGGATAATCAAGTGTGGGGTACAAGAGTTGCATTAATCAAGGCTTTTTCACCTTTTTGCTTTTGATATTTTGCTTCTAACCTTGTTGAATCTTAACAGGCTTTATTGTGGAAGCTTGTGCTTGTTCTTGCTAGCACATAAGCTCAAAACTCGTGGGTGTGGATGTACATCCATGAGGTATACACCATTCTACCCAAAATCTGTTAAAATCTTGATTTTTGGTGAATTTGTGAGTTGCTTGTGTTCTTGTTGATTTTATGGTCTAATCTTGTTCTTATCTGCATATTATACTTGTTATTGTGTTGATTTGGGCTTGGGTGGTCTTGGATAACACTTTTGATTTGAAAATTGTGATTTGAAAAGTTAAAAGGGTGTTTGGGATTACCTGTTTGAGATCATAAGTTGATATTGTGTTGTTGGAAGTTTGTGTTTGTGCTTGTTATCTGTTATTGACTTGGTTGAGTGCTATTTGCTGCAAGTTTTTGGGTTTAAACCCTTGAATCAAAGATTGTTCTATAACTTATTGAGTTTGACTGTTTTTGACCTAAAATCTTGGGAATACTTAGAGTATATGCATGTTTAGGGATATAAGCTGTTAAATCAAAGTTATCATAAAATATCTTAGAGATCTGAGTGTTTGAATTTGGCTTGTTGGTCAATTGCATCAGCAAAGTAAAAATCTGCTTGTGTTAAGTGTTCATCAGTAACTTGTTGTGCTTGAATCTTGATCAATACTTTGTACCATTGCATGAAACCTGTTTAGACTTGTTCATTTAAGTTTATTATTGCTTGTGTATGCATTTGGTAAAGTTTGGTTCGCTGAATTGTGCTGTAAGTGCTTATTGAACCATAACTTCTTATTGTTCAAAGTCTGGTGCATGTCTGGTGATTAATTGAATTAACTGTAATAATTGGCTGTTAGTGATTGTGATTTCTTTGTTGCTACTGACTCCTTATGATTAACTGATCATTTGGGTGCCTTTGTGAAACTTGAATCTCCAAAAAAGTCACTAAAAACAAAAAGTCAAACAAGTCAAGCAGTGGAAACTTTTCCCACTGTTCAGACACCAAAACTAGCCCCTGCTAGTGTTAATTTTCAGTTAGCTTATTAATAAGCCATATCGGCTTATCCAGACCTACAACAACTTATTTTTGTGATCAATCTTCCTCATTTGACCCATTTGTTTGAACTGGAGCTTATTAGACTTTGACTTTGACTTTTTGCTAGAAAACTCATAAATTGACTTTTAAAGAAGTACTTTTGCTTATTTCAGCTTATTGAGTGAACTTATTTGAAAACTTTTTGTTGATTAATCTTAGTTAAGTCATTTAAAAGCTTTTAAAACTTGAATCAGCTCTTGGGATAGCCTAGAACTCGAAAACGACTATTTTGTCGTTTTGTGTAGATTGCTTATTGCATTTTCAGGCTTATTCCTTGGACTTTTTTTAAATTTCTTTTTACAAAAGTCTTAAGTAACTCAAAAGAAGCTTGTGTGTCTAATTTGAGCTTATGGCATCAGCTTATAGCTTAATGGGCCAAAAAGCCCATTAAGAATAAACTGTTTGATATAAGCCAGCTTATTTCACATTTTCAACTTTTGGGCCTTTGAAAAATTGTGTTCAGAATCAAATTTTGAGTCAGAAAGGAGCTTTTGGGCCATTATTATAAACATTTTTCTTATTGGGCTTATTTTGGCCCAATAAGGGTCTGTTTTGGACTTTGGCCCATTTGAAGGCCCATTAGGGGTATTTTTGTAATTTCAAGTTCATTTTCTGTTTAATTAGGTTAAATTAAGCTAGTTTGCAAGTTTTTAGATTTTTTTATAAATTTTGGATTTTTAATATTATTTTATTATTATTTTATTATTATTTTTTTATTAAAAATTAAAATTTAGATTTTTCAAGTTTTTATTTTTTTCTTAGGTTAAATACATTAAGTTAGGAATTTTACAAATTTTTAGAATATTTTTATTGTCCTTAGATTAATTTTTATAATTATTTTAATTTTAAATAATTTTTAATTGTTTTTAAATAGTTTTATTTAATTTTAAAATTTTCAAAAATAGGTTTAAATTAAGTTATGTCATTTTAGAGGTTTACAATTGAAAAAAACTCATTTTGTGCTTTTTGTTAATTAAATTTATTTTTTAGGCTTTAATTAGCATTAAAAATTATTATTTAATTAAATAAAAGGTTTGAGTGATTTTTGATTTTTTGTAAACTCTAATTACATTATTTAGGATTTATTGCAATTTTCTAGGAATTTTTAGGGTAAACTTTTAATTTTGTCACTTTTTACGGTTTTACGTGTACGACATATCGTCTTAGTGTAATTCGTCATCGTAACCGTCATTCTCTTCATACCTCATTTCTATTTTCATTTCTCATAATCATATAATCACATAATTAATCATCTCTCTACACAACACACTAGCCTCCTTGGGAAACGAACTTTGAACCACATTGGTCATTAGTGCTTGATTTTCCTAAACCGACACTTAATACTTTCCCTATTTTGCCCTTTTGTTTTTCCTAAAGCAAAGGTGTGTAAAATCACTACATCAATTACTACTTTTTTAGAAGTGGATCTTTCTCCTTCCATCTCTTCCTCTCCAAGTGCAAAGAGAAGAACACTTTCATCCTTGAAGTGTTGAGTCTACCTCAAGATCTATTGAAGATCAAGTTTTATTCATGCATTATAGTTGTGTTGTGTCGATCCAAGTAGTTGTGTTATTTAGAAGTTGTGTTGTGAAGATCCAAGTAGTTGTGCTATTTGGTATTTGTGTTGTGAAGATCCAAATAGGCTTGTCCATTTCGAGGTTGTGTATGTAGTAGGGTTAATACTTAGTCCTCAAAGTATATTGGTGTAGATTGGTCCTAGCTAAGATTAGGGCTCGGCTTTTAGCTTAGAGTCGGAAATTGGATAAGCGACGTTGTGTACGGTTTTTCCACCTTAAGGAGTTTGTTGATTAGTGAACTCTCGAGTAAGGAGTACTCGAGGAATAGAGTAGGGATGAGGAGTGAGCTTCGTTTCCGAACCATTATAAATCCTTGGTTTTTGGTTTGATCTTTGTTTTCCTTATCTCTTTACATTCATTATTCTTTATTAGCATATACTTGTGATTATTAGTTTAGTTTCACTATCCCTTGTTCATATTGTGTATAAGGAGATTTCACATAATTACTGAAGCCTAAGTTTTTTAAAAGGATTTTTGAAAACCGTCTTTTAACAAGTAAATTTTAAGAAACTATTCACCCCCCTTATAGTTTCAACAATTGGTATTAGAGCGTGGTTGCTCAAGCATTTTTAAAATATATTGTATTTTAAAACTTGAATCGGTCTATGGATTCCAACAAGTACCTAGAAGGGCAATCTATGCAAAGACCACCTCTTTTTGAAACCGATAGTTTCATTTATTGGAAAAATATATTTGACACTTATGTGAAATCAAAAGATTTGATATTTGGCATGTTATTACCAATGGTGACTTTTTGCCTTATCAATATAATGAAGTTTCCAAAAAGAAAGAGTTAGTAACTTTTGAAAATTCTAACGATGACACTAAAAAGAAACTTGCTAAAAATAATGAGGCCAAAATAGAGATTTATAATGCTTTACCTAAGAAAGAGTATGAAAAGATTTTCATGTGTAGAACCGCTAAAGATATTTGGAATACTCTTTTAGTAACCCACCAAGGTAATAGCCAAGTCAAAGAAAGTAAAATTGATCTTCTTGTTCAACAATATGAAAAAAATTTCATCTTAGAAGATGAAACTATTAATAGTGCTTTTGCTAGATTTAATACCATTATTACTAGTCTAAGATCTCTTAATTAAGGTTTTTCTAGCAAGAACAATGTTAGGAAGTTTCTTAGCGCGTTGCATCCAAAGTGGAGAGCTAAAGTCACGGCAATTGAAGAATCAAAGGATCTCACTACGTTATCACTTGATGAACTTATTGGCAACTTAAAAGTTCATGAAATGATAATTTTGAAGGACACAGAAATGGTGAAAACCAAGAGTGAAAGAAAGTCTATAGCACTTAAAGCCAAGAAGGTGAAAAGTGACCATGATAGCTCTTCCTTGGAAAGTGATGATGAGGAATATGCTATGGTGGTTAGAGACTTCCAGAAGTTCTTCAAAAGGCGAGGTCAACATGTTAGAAAACCTAACAACGACAAGAAAGCAATTTCCAAAAACCGATTTGTCAAGAATGACAATGGTGATAGGAAATGTTTTAGATGTGTTGATCCAAACCACTTCATCAGTGATTGTCCCAGGCCATCTCGTGACAAGAATCACACGGCCTTCGTTGGTGGTTCATGGAGCGATAGAGGTGAAGAATGTGATGATAATGCTAAAGACGAGAAGTGTCTCATGGCTCACTCTTCTAAAGAGGTACATTCTGAAACTGAATATTATAGAAATGATAGTTCTTCACTAGATAACTTTGAACTAAAAGATCAATATAACAACCTATGGAAAATAAGTTTAAAATTAATTGAAACGAACAAAGTGCTAAAATCAACTAGGACCAAGCTTGAAAATGAGATTAGTAAGCTAAGAGATAAATTAGCTAAGCTTAAAAAAAATAAGGAAGTTGATTTAGGTTGTTTAAATTGTGAAGACCTTAGACAAGAGAATGAAGATCTCAAGAGTACTTCCATTAAATTAGAAATGTTTGTAAAAGGTACTAGTCCTCTTGATGACATGTTAAATAAGAAAATTCACACTAAAGAAAGACTAGGCTTAGGTTTTAACACAAATGAAGCATCCACTAGTAAACCTAAACAAGTTAGTTTTTCAGAAAAACGACCCTCTGTCCACGGATCCTAAATCTATGGCGTGATTCCTTATAATTATGGAACCATAGGGCCTGATAAGGAACCGCGGACAGAAGAACGGATTCTTGAAAATTCTTAACTTTCTGAAAATACCATTTTAGGTAAAAAGTCAAAACATCTTGTAGTTAAGAATGTTGAATTACCTACAATTGAAAAAAAGGAACTTGATAAATTCTACAAGCCTTTAAGTAAACCTCAAATAGTAATGAGAAGTTTTTCAAGACAATTATCTACTCCTCCAAGAGTACGTAATGATTCAAGGCCTAGAAATATAACACCAACACCTATAAGAGATGATCAATCGAAGTCAAGACCTAGAAATAGAACACCAACACCTCAAAGAAATGATCACTCCAATTCAAGACCTAGAAGTAGAACTCCAACACCTAGAGACAATAATAACTTTAGGTTAAGATCAAACACTCCTAAGAGAAACAATGGACATCAAAATAATCACATGAATTGTTACAATAATTGTAACAATTTCCAACAAGGTTTTTCTGCGTGGGGCATGTGTCCTCCATTCATGCATCCCAATCAAATGCAAGGGATGTGTGGAACTAACAACTTTGGACCCATGAGATATTGGGGAACATATGTTTGATTGTGTGTGTTGTTACCTAGATATGCTTGGGAATAGATTTGGAGCCTGACGAGTGGATTAGGATAGTGGTTGTTCTAAACACATGACGGGCAATCGAAGTTTGTTCTCTACCTACAAAGCATAAATAGAGGTAACGTCACTTTCGCTAGTAAGCTGTGTGGTAACATCATTGGAAAAGGTACAGTTTCTCTTGACTCCATGACCATAAAAATGTGGAACACATAGATAATCTAAGGTTTAATTTTCTAAGTATAGGTCAAATTTATGACAATAAGTGTAAGGTCATCTTTTCAGAAAATGATAGTGAAATCGTAAAAGATGGAAAGATTGGAAAAGGTGTTAGAAAGCATGGACTTCATGTCATGAGGGTCAATAGGAAGTCAAAGGACAACTTATGTCTAGCGACTTTTGATGATAGTTCTACTCCTTAGCATAGAATATTAGGTCACGCTAATATGCGTTTAATTCAATCTTTAGTCTCTAAGGAGTTGGTAAGACATATCCCCAAGATTAAGTTTGATAGTCACTTTTGTGATGCTTGCATAGTTGGGAAGCAAGTTCACTCAAGTCACAAGGCCATGAATTTGGTATCGACCTCTCGGTGCTTAGAGCTCCTACATATTGATCTCTTTGGACCTTCCGCCATACGGAGTTATGGAGGTAACCTTTATACCTTAGTTATAGTTGATGACTATCCTAGATTCACTTGGACTAGATTTTTGGCTTCTAAGAATGAAGCTTTCGATCATTTAAAAACCTTTAGTCGAAGGATACAATATAAAAAAGGATGTTCAAATTGTCTCTATTAGGACGGATCATGGTAGGGAATTTGATAACGAAGTGCAATTTGGTTCCTTTTGTGAAGCTCATGGTATTAACCATAACTTCTTGGCTCCTCGCACTCCACAATCAAATGGGATAGTTTAAAGGAAGAATAGGACTATCCAAGAGATGAGTAGGACAATGTTAAACGAGCACTCTTTGCCTAAAATATTTTGGTGCAATGCTGTGGACACATCAACCTATATTCCCAACCGAATTCTTATTCGACCTTTTCTAGGAATGACCCCTTATGAGATTCTTAAAGGTAAGAAGCCCTCATTAGAATACTTTAAGGTGTTTGGAAGCAAGTGCTTCATTCTCAACACCAAATATTACCTTACTAAGTTCGACCCAATGTCGTACGAAGGTATCCTCCTAGGTTATTCTCAAACTAGTAAAGCCTACATAGTCCTCGATAGAACCTCGGGTGTAATCGAAGAATCACTCAACGTGACATTTGATGAAAACCCTCCTTCATCTAAGACACCACCTTTGGTAGATGATGAATTAGATGAATTAGACATAGTTAAAGCCATAGAGGTTAGAAAATTAAGTGTTGAAGACCTTAATGTTGAAAAGGGAGTAAACATTAGTGAGTCTAAGGATCATGCTCTCGATAACATCATAGGCGACTTAAATCAAAAGACCCTAAGATCTCAAGTCCAAGATCAAAGTAACTTATTTTTTTTGTCTCAGTGATCGAACCAAAGAATGTTAAAGAAGCTTTGACGGATGAGAATTGGGTCATCGCCATGCAGGAAGAATTAAATCAATTCATTGCTAATGATGTTTGGGAACTTGTTCCTGCACCTAGAAGTACTACCATTATAGGAACCAAGTGGGTATATAGGAATAAGTTTGATGAGAACGGTGTTGTGTCTCGTAACAAGGCTAGACTTGTAGCTCAAGGCTATAATCAACAAGAAGGAATTGATTATGATGAGACATATGCACCGGTAGCAAGGTTAGAGTCCATTAGGATCCTTTTAGCTTACGCTTGTGCATTAGACTTTAAACTTCAACAAATGGATGTAAAGAGTGCGTTTCTTAACTGTTTGATAAATGAGGAGGTATATGTGGTTCAACCTCCCGGCTTCATTGATTTTGAGAAACCAGATCATGTTTACAAGCTTAAGAAAGCTCTTTATGGTCATAAACAAGCACCCAAAGCTTGGTATGATACACTTAAAACATTTCTTGTAAAACATGAGTATACCATGAGGATGGTAGACAATACACTCTTTACAAAGAATAAAGGTTCACACCTCATAATCGTACAAATATATGTTGATGACATTATATTTGGTTCAACTTGTCAAAGTTTGTGTGATGACTTTGCCAAATCATACATGATGAGTTTGATATGAGCATGATGGGAGAACTTAACTTCTTTTTAGGACTCTAAATTAAACAAATGGATTATGGTATTTTCTTTAATCAATCTAAGTATGTTAAAGAATGTTGGGAATATGAGTTTATTAGATTCCTTGTATCATAGATTTAAACACAAATCAAGCTGTTTGATATTAACTTGCCTGTGCCTAGGAGGCAGGCAAGTATCGCAAGACTCATAGAGATCTAAGTCTCTGTGAGCAACCTCAGAGGAGTCCATGTCAGAGACATTGTCAAGGAAGTCGAAGATTACTTGAAGACATACTCATTGGCTGTGATGGATAACAGCCAAGATGTATCAGGGACTTTGAGGGGTTGAGGGTTAACAGGGGTGGGAATACCCTGTTAACACTCAGCACACTTTGGACATACATTAATGTGTACGAGACTATGAAGAAAAGGGAAACTGTGTCAGCTCTGTTTCTCTAAAGCATTATGGCAGACTACCAAGAATAGAAGAGCATCTTGTGACAGAGGTCTGACAAGTATCTGTCTAGTGTAGTCACCATCAACCAGTACTTGGAGTCAACCTCGTACCACTATAAATAAGTTATGTAGCCTAGCATTAATGTTCAACACTTTGATAGAATTCACACATTAACTCTTAGAACTTATAGAACCAAACAACTGCGACTGTGTTCATAAGTTAGGTTTTAGTTTGTCCAAAGTATGCACAACACATTGTCATCAAACGGTGTTATCCATAACACTTGTAGTTCTTTATTATACAATAATAAGTATTACGTTTGAAAAGTAATTAAGTGTGTTGATTAGTTAAGTTTATTGTTTCAAGCTTGGTTTAGGGACTTTCAAAGAAAAAGAAATTTGGATTAGAGGAATCTAGACCAATGAAGACCCCTATGGCCTCGGATACTAAGCTCGCCGTAGATTATGATTGTGAGTCGGTAGACAACACCAAATATAGAGGTATGATTGGTAGTTTCCTAACGGCAAGTCGACCGGATATCATGTTTAGTGTTTACCTTTGTGCTCGCTTCCAAGAGGCTCCCAAAACCTCTCACCTTGAAGCGGTTAAGCATATCTTCCGATACATTAAAGGCACTATACATTTAGGATTATGGTATCCTAAATGTACCAGCATAAAAACCATAGTGTACGTGGACTCAGATCATGCGGGAGACTATGTGGACTGGAACAGCACTAGTGGAGTTTGTACCTTCATGGGTTGTTGTTTAACTTCTTGGTTCTCCAAGATACAATCCGCTCTTGCTATATCGACCATGGTAGCCGAGTATGTGAGTGCCGGTAAAGCTTGTCAACAAGCTCTATGTATGAAGCGAGAGCTTGTTGATTACGGGATTTCACTTAATGATGTTCCAGTCATGTGTGATAATAAGGGTCAAATCGACCTTAGCAAAAATCCCGTGCAACACTCGCGAACCAAGAACATATAGATTCACCACCATTTCCTTAGGGATAATTTTCAAAAGGGGAACATTTCGATTGAGAAGGTGCCCTCGATAGAAAACTTAGTCGACATCTTCACTAAGCCACTTAAGAGGGAACCTTTTAATTACTTGCGTCTAGGTCTAGGCTTAATGAAACATATTCCTTAATTGTGCTTTTCATTAATCGAGTATTTATCTTCTTTTAATCTTATCTTTTTCTGTGAGTCACTGAGTCTCTTGAACATTTTTTGAAAAATTTCTCTTTTAATTTTCAAAGCTCTCAAAGTTCTTTCAAAAATGGTCGAGAATGTTTTCGCATTGTTAATTCCTAAAAACGTTTTTCATAGCTTCTTGCTATTGACATCGAGCATACATAGTTCATATGTATGGGTCTCTCAAGTATAACAAGAACGATAATAAAATATGGAGGATCATTGTGTCATGACCATGTGTCTAGATTAACACACCTCCAACATCGATTTTATTTCAAATCCATGGTTTTTGGTCAAAATATTGTTTGGTGTATTCTTATGTGTTTTCTATGTCTTTTGTTGCTTTTTAGCATGTCTCTATGATTATTTAGACTAGGAAATTAGGATTTGCTGAATTGGAAAATTCTCCTTATCCCCCAAAACACACCCTCTGTACGCGGTTCTCCAAATATCCCGCGAGTCCATATATATATGGCACCGTAGGTGGAGATAAGGAACCGTGGCCAGAGCCTTCCGATTTCGAGTTTTCTGTAACTCCAAATTTGCTCCAACACTTTTTGGAATCTTTGGTTCAAACCTTTGACTATCCCAAAAGTGTCTTGTGCTTTATCTATTTTAACCAAAGCATTTTGCATCCTTTCTCATATCGAAATATCTTATTCACCTAACGAAAGCCTTGATTTTCCTCCCTTTTCCCCAATCTCTTTCAATCTAAATTCACCCAAGAACACATAAAATCAAATTTCTTCTCCTTCTAAGAATGTTGATTGTGGAACCTCTACCTTTTCACCACTTCCTTTTTGTGTTCTTCCTCCTTCACATGATAATGTCATGCATCATGGAGCATATTGTCAATGTTGTCAATATCAACATCTTGCTATGGCTCATATCTATGAGGAGTTGATTTACATAAAGAGTCTCCTAGTCAAACCGCCTCTTCACTATGACTATGAGATCACTACCAAGCCACCACCACCT
This sequence comes from Glebionis coronaria, assembly GCA_025667525.1. NCBI lineage: Eukaryota > Viridiplantae > Streptophyta > Magnoliopsida > Asterales > Asteraceae > Glebionis > Glebionis coronaria. The sequence continues at coordinate 316,114,634 of CM046875.1, read as the reverse complement.
ACTTCCGCCACCACTTTGTCTTTCATGTAAGCATTTGGATTGCTTATCTCTAAGACATCTACTTCAAGCAAATCTTTAAGTTCTAGTTTAACAAAGATTAGATTTATGCTTTTCTTTTGGCTTGTTTTCTTTTTTCATACAACTTTGTATGATTTATTTCCTTGTATCTTCGTTTCATGTTTCCTTTTAACATGACTTATCTTAAATCTTAGTTATCTTCTATTTTGTTATATTTTTTTCTTTTTGTGTGACCGATGCTATATCTTGTTGGGTGTTTCTTTTCTTCTACTAACCCTTCCATGTAGCTTGCCCATAGCTCGATTCCTTGGTGCCCCGATCAAGGGGAGTAAGCACCAAGAGGGAGCAATTGCAAAGTCTGGTTCTTTTCTTCCTCAAAGACTTTTGCATCCTTTTTGCTTTGACTAGGGGGAGCTCTTGCAAAGTCCGATTCTTTTCTTCCTCAAAGACTGTTGCATCCTTTTTGCTTCGACAATGGGGAGAAATGAAATAAACTCGTCTTTGAAAATCTTGTTTTTCATATGATTGAGTTTATGTGTTGTCGAAATCAAAAAAGGGGAGATTGTTAATGCAATGATTCCTAAAAACGTTACTTGCATTTTTCGGTCTCGCTTTGTTTTGATTACGACAAAATATAACAATAAGCATTTACGAAAACAACGAAAAACGAATTCTTGAGTTAAAACATATTTTCATTTCAACCATTATCACTTAAGGTACGAACAAACAAGTTTTTATCTTAATTAAGTGATCAAGGATTTAAGTTTTTTTGAAACTCATCTTTTATTAAATGTGACAAAGTTTATTAATAAACTTTACTTTTAAGAAAATGTTTTATTAAATTAAATATTTGAAAATTAGAAAATGGCATATTCAATTTGGTTTCAGAATATCCTTTGAGGATAACTATTCCACCAGATGTGACTACCCCACTAAAAGCCAAAAGGGAGCGGATTCTACGAACACGGATCCTTAAAGGTCTATGCGGTCCCTTAGCGATAAGGCACCACGGGTACCAATAAGGAACTGCGTTCAGATATGGCCGTTGGACCTTTGTCCTATAAATAGTGGACCATTCTCAGATTTTCTCTTCACCGCTTTTGCACAAAAATTTCTAGATTCAAACATACTTCCTAAATCATTCAAATCCTTGATTATTTGGTTGATTACTACTTGTTTATAAGTGAATCTTTCTCCTCCCATCTCTTCCTCTCCAAGTGCAAAGAGAAGAACACTTTCATCCTTGTAGTGTCGAGTCTACCTCAAGATCTTTTGAAGATCAAGTTTTATTCATTCAATATAGTTGTGTTGTGTCGATCCAAGTAGTTATGTTATTTGGAAATTGTGTTGTGAAGATCCAAGTAGTTGTGCTATTTGGTAGTTGTGTTGTGAAGATCCAAATAGGCGTGTCTATTTGGAAGATATGTATGTAGTAGGGTTAATACTTAGTCCTCAAAGTATATTGGTCCTAGCTAAGATTAGGGCTCAACTTTTAGCTTAGAGTCGAAAATTGGATAAGCGACGTTGTGTACGGTTTCTCTTCCTTAAGGAGTTTGTTGATTAGTGAACTCTCGAGTAAGGAGTACTCGAGGAGTGGAGTAGGGATGAGGAGTGAGATTAGTTGTCGAACCACCATAAATTCTTGGTGTTTGGTTTGATATTTATTTTCCTTATCTCTTTACATTCATTATTATTTATTAGCATATACTTGTGATTATTAGTTTAGTTGCAATATCCATTGTTCATATTGTGCATAAGAAGATTTCACATAATTGCTCAAGCCTAAGTTTTTGAGAAGGATTTTTGAAAACCCTCTTTTAACAAGTGAATTTTTAGAAACTATTCAACCCCCCCCCCCCCCCCTTCTAATTTCTACAAAAATAAACATAACACCCCACTTTCATAAGTAGACTGTTACATGATAATTATGGTGTAACACTCTCAAATTTCGTATCGGGTCAGCGGAAGAGTCAATAGAGTGTTACGGGATAGCACAATAACTTCAATCATAGACAACACATAAAAATGGTTGTACAAGGTTTAACATACATTCATTCGAATAAAAGTTTTAAGTTTACAGCAGGTCCCCAAATTACACAGTCATAAAGATTACAAAACATAGATCGAATGAATAATTTTTATTATGTGGGCCATCAGAGTCGATCTCCATCCAAGTTACCTTCAAGCACCTGAGATAAAACATGCGAAAATTTTATCAGCGAATGCCGAGTGAATCCGTAGAGATTAAATAAACTGTTACATAAAACAGTCATAGAAATCAGAACATAAGTATAATATCAGAAGTAAGTCCTCGTATTGCTAGTCAGGCAATATATATAAATCAAGTCATATATCTTAAACCGTCTATGAGACAGTAGTCTCAATATTACCATTATTTGCATTGCATTATTGGATTATGTTGGATTATTACTAGCCGCATGATATTGTTACCTTACTATAACAAACAACGGGCCACGAACCCGACAAACCATTTTCCCATCTAAGTTAGCGTGTCGTCACAAAAATCACGCTATGTAAATCTTCACATACATAAATTCGCTTTGGTGTACAATGTGGCACGACGGGGATCAACCGTCAAGGCGAGAACTGGGGTGATCTTCCCCAAATAGTACTATTATATGCATAAGCGTCTACCAAATCTCGGGAGTTCACAATTCATGCTAATGGGACTTTAAGTGACATAACCTAACTATAATAATCCTTTACATCTCATTTATTGGGTCATAGCATCATTCGGGTGCATATCAATAAGCATACCATCGGGACTACTTGTGTTCTATTTTTATCAAAAACTAGCATGTTATCTCCCTCGCGGGTTTTAATAACTAACTTTTGATTGGTTAATAAAAGGTTTTGCTTGCAAGATCTTTCTTTGCATTGCTCGTACCCAATTGATATATATCGTTGTTTCGTTCTCGGTATCTTCTCGAATTGATCACGGTCAAAAGTGGAATCGTTGTAATTGGTAACTAAAAAGGGGGAGCTTTGGTCTAAATCTACTAAAATGAAAAGATTAAACGTAATAAAATTAAACTAAAGATTATAACTGAGAATAAGGCTAGAATTTAAACAAAACAGTAAATACCTTAACAAGGAAAAACAACTTATTTGGAATGTCCCTTCTCATGCAGAATAAAACTGGGAAACTCTATTCTGAATGCCTATGCGGAATGTCTGCTCTTGTTCGGAATAATAAGGTTATTCGGAATATCAAGCTCTTACTCGGAATAAATCTCTACCCGAAATGTTCAAGGCCATGCGGAATGTTTTGCTGAGAAAGCCTATGCGGAATAATCTGAAAAGGAACTCTATGCGGAATATTTTGGAAAGAAGAACTATGCGGAATAATTAAACAGAGACCCTATTCGGAATATTTGACAGATTCTCTATGCGGAATATTTGGGTAAGAGGGCCATGCGGAATAATTAGAAATTCCGAATAACCAAAGAAAAGTTCAACCTACTCAAAATAATTGATATTCCGAACCGACACAAAATCTTAAACTCTATTCGGAATATTTTGAATATTCCGAATAAACAACAAAACACCACCTTGATCCGGAATATTTTGATACTCCGAACCAACGAAGTTTCAGAAATTCTATGCGGAATCTGGGCAACTCAGTAACAAAGCGAAGAACAGGGGATTACATAAGCACGAATTTAACACCAAAATTTACCAAGTTTTCAATCAAAACTCAAATCAATTTCACCACTAATCATTTACTCATAGAAAGCTTGAATCCAAAACAACAAAATCGCAAAACCCACTTACTTTTTATGATCAATCCAATAAAATAAAACTTAAGAACTTAGAATCAAAAAGAGATGAAGAACAAGATGATGGAAAGATTAAAAGTAGACTTGTATTAATGATTTAAGATTCAACAAACAAGTGGAAAGATTAAACTTACAAGATTGGAAGAAATCAAAGAAAAATGGAAACCACTCCTTAAGGGAGATGGTTTCTTCCTAAGAACTCGGAAAGAAAAATAACAGAAAAGAAGTAGTGGAGTCTTGAATGGGAGGAGTATTTATAGGCTTCTCCCTTGGTTGGTGAGTGGGCTTTCTTCCTTTCTTTTTGTCTTCTCGTCTTTTCAGAAAAGTTGACTTTTTCGATTTCGATTCGGGTTTTGTCGACGAATAATTTCAACTCGTCTTTTAATTTCTTCATTTAATAGACTTGAGTTTCTTCGACATAGGTAAATCTTCCGTCTTTGGTCCTTTTCTTCGATAAATCTTCAAATAGGCCCATTGACTTCAAATCTTTTGCATCTCTTGGACTATAGACTTCATCTTTTCGTCTTTTTCCTTGATAAAACCCGTGCAATCCCATGTTTTCTCCAATATTTATCCGGTTGGCTCTTAAAACACAACAAACACACAAACCACGCATAATTCCAAACAAATGACATTAAATACGCGTTCTGGTCTTGTTTTAGCAAGAAATAAGTGGTAAAAGGATGGGTGTTTTCACACTCATCAAATCCCCTACACTTAACCATTGCCATGCCCTCATGCAATGCTTAGTGATAAAGCAAATTTACATTTTTCTCATAATTAATCAACCTTGGCCTTATTAAAATACTACTAAACAAAAATTTAAATACTAAGAGAAATTAAAACTTTAAAATAAACTAAAGGATAGAAAACCATTTTCACTTGAAAATAGCTTCATGGAAATAACTTGCAAAGAGATCAAGGACTTACATTAGGGCTTTGGTGCTGCGAAGATTTATCACCCTCAAGTTTCACGTTCCCCAAACTAAGCTTAAAAACGAGATCATTGTTATTATAAGTTAGCAAAACAAACACTTACACACATGGGTTAATTAAATGCTTAAACTCCCTTATTCCTAGGTGTATCTCTTATATTTTATTTTTGTCTTAGAATGATCATGAAGATGCATTTTTGGACTTATTTCGATAGTTTATTTAGGCTGAAAGCAAAGTAGGACGATTTGATCAATAGTTAGCTAAAGGACAAAATCTCTTAAAACTGCTTCTCAGGATATCAAAAAGTTCATATCATGGCATAACTCGGTTCACGATTTGAGACCTTTCTCGGGCCGATATTTGGCATGTACTTCATACTTCATATCTTGAGAGACGTGCTTGAGATAATGGTCTTCTCTTCGTTAATAGAGTTCTTCACTTGGAGACTTTTGAGCGATACTCCAACTTTGTTGACCACGACTTCATGATTATTTCTTCAATCTCTAATTAGGATTTTGAGATACAACGATCCGCCTCCTTTTCGGACTTGGATCTATTTATCCTCATACCTTGTTAGGGTCTTTTCGGATAGACTTCTCCATGATCTTTATGGGAGTTGATTGCTTTTCGTCGTGAGTCTTGATCCTTCATATCGATTTTGGGAATAATGCTTTTCACATCACCTTGGATCTTTAGCAATAAAATGGAATCCTCATACCTTGTTAGGGCCTTTTTGGACTCGCCAATCTTTGCGCCCCGCTTCATAAGTTATGCCTTGGCTATGAACTCTTATCATTACCGAGCAACTTTTAAACGATCTTGGGCTAGAAGCTAAGTAACCTTTCAAGTCGTACGACCTTACTTATTGCAGATAAATTATTAGCAAGTGATGGGAGAATAGGCAAATAATTATGCCATGTGAGCTTGTGCAAGAATACCGACTTATAATTGACTCTATCATTTCTCGTCCTCCACAATTTAAAATCTCAAGTGATGAGACTCGTGGATGCTTAGCCGAATAAACCAATTAAGGTCTACATGGTTAAGGATACTAGCTAGAATAAACTTAGACAAGTCTATTCGGGTTGAGTCAAAATAATCGCAACGGGCCTAATGTGTCAAAGATTTCAAAACTAGCTACACCACTATATTAATATTTTTGACTTTATTGCTGGATATATACATATGAAAGCAACAATAAAAATTTAAAAATTACGACAAAATGGCCAAAGTTAAATAAAAATTTGAAAAATGTTGAAAAAGATGATTTTCCGGTTAATGAAGGCATTTTCATGGAAAAGTCCACTTAAAACTTCGATAGAAGTCTCCCCTACACTTAAGATAAACATTGTCCTCAATGTGTAAGCATGTGGGAAAAGTCTCCCCTACACTTATGACATTGTGCACGTTGGTTAAATCAAGCTAAGGAAGAGACGACTAACGTGATCAATTTCAAATGTGAATATGACGATAAGTGAATCACGATAGTTGAGAGATAGAACTGGTATTGCGGATAACATGGGAGCACGGTTCTTCAAAGGTTCCAAGAGTGCACTTATCCCTGTAATCACATCACCATCCAAAAACAAGCAACCTATATAGCTCCCCCTACACTTAGGATGAAAAACGGGAAAGGGGGATGGATACTCGGGTTGCCTCCCGAGGAGCGCTTGTTTTTGTTTACCGAGTCGCGAGCCTGACTCGGTCCCGAACTAATTCAAGGGAAACGTGGTGAGGGATGAAATCATCTCTTGAGAGATGTCCTCACCAAAGTACAATTTCAAACGCTTGCCATTCACCTTGAAGTTGGGCCCATTTGGCTGAGAAAGCTCAATGGTGCCATAGGGAAAGACGTTGGCGATGGTGAATGGACCTAACCATCGGCTCTTCAACTTGCCTGAGAAGATCTTCAACCGAGAGTTAAAGAGTAAGACCTGATCACCAACATGGAACTCTTGGTTCTTGATTTTAGCATCGTGGATAATCTTGGTCTTCTCCTTGTAGATCAATGAGTTTTCGTAAGCTTGATTCCTCAATTCTTGTAGCTCATTGAGTTGAATCTTGCGAAAATCACCGGCTTTGTTGATGTTGAAGTTAGCCCACTTCAAGGCCCAGTATGCCTTATGTTCCAGCTCGATAGGGAGGTGGCAAGCTTTCCCGTACACAAGACGATAAGGTGTACAACCAATCGGCGTCTTATAAGCAATACGGAAAGCCCACAGAGCATCATTAAGTTTATCGGCCCACGAGGCACGATGCTCTCCCACAGTACGTTCCAAAATTCTCTTCAATCCACGGTTGGATATCTCGGCTTGACCGTTGGTTTAGGGATGATAAGCGGTGGAAAGACGGTGATTGACACCATACTTAGCCATGAATCTTGCAAATTGATCGTTGCAAAAATGAGTCACGTGGTCACTGATAATAGCACGAGGAACACCGAATCGAGCAAACAGTTGTTTCAAGAAATTACAAACCACCCTCGCGTCGTTAGTGGGTAAAGCTTTGGCTTCAACCCATTTAGAAACGTAGTCGACAGCGACAAGGATGTATTTGTTGCCTTTAGAAGAGGGGAACGGCCCCATAAAGTCGATGCCCCATACATCAAAGATTTCACATTCTTGTATGAAATTTTGAGGCATCTCATGTTTATGTGTGATCTTGCCTTGCTTTTGGCAAGCATCACAATGTTTAACCATCTCATGAGCATCACGGTAAATGGTGGGCCAATAGAATCCCGAATCAAACACTTTTTTGGCGGTGTAGTTGGGACCAAAGTGACCACCGGTGGGTCCATTGTGGCAAGCCTGGAGAATGTTCAAAGCGGCCGATCCGTCAACACATCGGCGAATAATCAAGTAAGCGCATTGTTTGAATAGAAAAGGGTCATCCCAAAAGTAAGTCTTAACATCGTTCAAGAATTTCTTTTTTTGTTGGGATGTTAACCCTTGGATGAGAACACCACCCGCTAAGTAGTTTGCAATATCGGCAAACCACGGGGTGCCATCAAGATTGAGATTTATAGACATTAAGGTTTCAAGGGGGAAAGAGTCATTGATCTCTTTGTTCGGATGATCCCCTTGATATGGATCCTCAAGTCTGCTCAAATGATCCGCGGCCAGGTTTTCGGCTCCCTTCTTGTCACGAATTTCAATGTTGAATTCTTGAAGGAGTAAAACCCAGCGAAGAAGTCTTGGCTTAGAATCATGCTTTGTCATCAAGTACTCCAACGCGGAATGGTCCGTGTATACGATGGTGGTGGATAAAACAAGATAGGGGCGGAATTTTTCAAAAGCATAGAAAACAGCTAAAAGCTCTTTTTCGGTTGTCGTATAATGCAATTGAGCCCCCGTCATAGTTTTGCTAGCATAGTGGATTGGTTGGAAATGTTTGTTGATCCTTTGTCCCAAAACCGCACCAATAGCAAAGTCGCTAGCATCGCACATCAATTCAAAGGGTAGCTCCCAATTAGGGGTAACCAAGACTGGTGCCTTAGTTAGCTTATCCTTAAGAAGATTGAAGGCGTCGATACACTCTTTCGAAAAGATAAAAGGAGTATCTTTTTCCAAGAGGTGGGTCATCGGGCGAGCGATTTTAGAGAAATCCTGAATGAATCGACGATAGAAGCCCGCATGACCCAGAAAACTTCTCACACCCTTCACGGTTGAAGGTGAAGGTAATTTGGCTATGACATCTACTTTAGCACGGTCGACTTCAAGACCGGCATTAGAGATTTTGTGTCCTAGCACAATGCCTTCTTTTACCATAAAATGGCATTTTTCCTAATTTAGAACAAGCCGAGTGTCTTCGCACCGCTTAAGCATGCGTTCCAAATTGGCAAGGCAAGAAGAGAAGGAATCCCCAAAGACCGAGAAATCACCCATGAAGACTTCCATGGTTTGCTCAACCATGTCATGGAAGATAGCCAACATGCACCTTTGGAATGTCCCGGGAGCATTGCATAAGCCAAAAGGCATCCTTTTGGGGATCGATGGGTATTTGGAAATAACCCGAGAAACCATCAAGAAAGCAGTAATATTCATTACCCGCTAAACGTTCAAGCATTTGGTCCATAAAAGGTAGAGGTAAATGATCCTTTCTCGTGGCATCATTGATTTTGCGGTAGTCTATACAAACTCTCCACCCAGTAACGAGACGGGTAGGAATCAACTCGTTGTTTGCATTGGGCACAACGGTAATTTCGCCTTTCTTAGGCACACAATGGACTGGACTAACCCATGGTGAATCCGAAATTGGGTAAATCATACCCGCATCAAGAAGTTTGATAACCTCTTTTTTGATGACTTCATGTATTTTAGGATTCACCCTTCGTTGGCTTTGAATTGTGGGCTTAAAGTCGTCCTCCATGAGAATTTTATGTGTGCAAAAGTGAGGATCAATTCCGCGAATGTCAGAGATTTTCCAAGCGATAGCTCTTTTATGCTTCTTCAACACGGCGACAAGTCGGGCTTTTTCTTCTTCTTTCAGGTCCTTCGCGATGATGACCGGTAGCTTCTCGTTGTCTTCAAGGAAAACGTACTCAAGATGAGGAGGTAGGTCCTTAAGCTCAATAGTAGGAGGATCCTCAATAGATGGTGTAACTAACGATGGATCATCATTAGTCACCTCTTTAGGAGAGGGAGGAGGAAACGGGTCTTCATTGAGAAGTCTCTCAATAGTACGAATGTCTTCATCCCAATCAGTGGGAGAATCATCATACTGAATATCGAGAGGACCCAAGCTAGCTTCGAAATCATCCAAGTCACTTTCTCCAAAAGGAGTCAATGCCGGAGCAATTGCGGAAACGGTCTCAACATTGGGTAGAGAAGAGAGAGTACTTTTGCAAGCATCATGAAAATGTTCTTCACAAGCCTCATCGAGAACATCAATAGCATTAACACTCTCATAAGAATAAGGTTGCTTAGAAATCTTACCCATGTTGAAGACAATTTTTTCGTCACCAACTCTCATGATTATTTCTCCCGCGGCTACATCAATGAGAGTGCGACCGGTCCTCAGGAATGGACGTCCAACGATTAATGGAACACGAGGATCCATCTCGTAGTCAACGACAACAAAATCCGCCGGGAAGGTGAATTTGTCAACGCCAACAAAGACATCTTCGGCTATCCCCACTGGATAAGCAACCGTACGGTTGGCTAATTCCAAAGTCATTTTGGTGGGGACTAGCTCGGGGAGAGATAATTGCTTCCAAACACTTAAAGGCATTAAGTTTTTACTGGCACCTAGATCGGCTAGGGCCATGCAATTCTCTACTCCCGGGAAGTTGAAAGGAATCAAGAAGCGACCCGGATCACCAAGTTTGGTGGGCAATTTCCTTAAAAGCACTACGGAGCAGTTCTCATTAAGTTGGGTCTGAGAAATGTCAAGAAGCTTTTCATTATCACTTAGAAGATCTTTAAACATCTTAGCGTATTTGGGCATGTGAGCGAGAGCCTCGGCAAAGGAGATGTTAAAATTCAGTTGTTTAAACATTTTAAGAAAGTTTGAAACTTGAATATCATCCTTGCTCTTTTGCTTCTCTTTCCTCAACCTTGAAGGATATGGTATATTGGATGAAGAAGAAGGCTTTAAGGGAGTAGGATCACTCACAACCACGGGTGGTGGGGAAATGGGGATAGAAGGTGAAGGAGGTGAGGAAAGTTGCTTTGTTTCCTTGTTCACAATCACGGGTGGAGGTGTAGGAAGCTCGGGTTCCATATAACCTTTTCCACTACGAGTGGTGATTGCTTTCATCTCCCCTCTTGGATTCGCAACGGTGTTACTCGGAAGAGTACCCGAAGAAGAGGGTTGATTACCTTGGATGAGCGAACCAATCATATCACGAATGGTAAGCGCTTGAGTGCTGAAAGAATCTCTGATGTCGGCACGGATCTCATTGCTCTGTTTTGCCATATCATTCCTAAGCTCGGCTCGAGTATCGCTCCCTTGTTTCGCCATGTCATTCTTCAAGTTGACAAATTGACTCTGAAGATTCGTCACCATCTCTCGATTAGTCTTCATGAATGTCTCGACGTCTTGATTCACTGCCATCGGTTGATTGAGAGGTGGAGCTTGGTAAGCTTGAGAATTTCATTGAGTTGGGTATGGGTTTCTTTGGGATTGATGTTGATTTTGAGCACGAGGTTGGGATTGGTTGTTTCGGTTATAGCTTTGTTGTTGGTTTTGGTTTGAAGGAGGGAAACCGGGTGGAGCAAGATAATTGTTGGAACGATAACTTAGCAAGCTACGGTCTCCTTGAGGACGAGCTTGATAGCCCCCCGTGGGATAAGTACCGTATGACGCGTTAACGTTTTCAGAGAAATTGCCTTGGGTGGAAGAACAATCATTATAAGAATGAGGACCACCACATGTGTCACAAGAAATAGCAACGGCTTTAGCTTGTTGAAAGTGGTTTGTGGCCATGGTCATGAAATTCTTGTTCATCTCAGCGAGTTGTCGAGAAATTTCAGTCATCTCAGGATTGGAAGTAGTAGAAGAAACATTGAATCTCGAGTTAGATCTTGAGGATGCGGATGAATCCCAATTCTTGTGGTGAGTAGTCATGTTTTCAATCAACTCTCGACACTCCTCCGTTCTGCTTTTCATACAAGTACCACCGGCGGCTACATTGATCGTGTCACGATCACGAAAAGTGAGACCATTATAGAAGGTGTCAATGAGAGTGACGGGGAGCATATTGTGATTAGGACAGCGGTCGATCAAATCATTGTACCGTTCCCAAGCATCAAAAAGCGATTCATCATTGTCTTGCATGAATCCACTGATTTGGTTACGAAGGCTCGTGACCATGGATGGTGGGAAGTAGCGCGACAAAAAGCGTTGAGTCATGTCGTCCCAAGTATGAATAGAGTTCTTTAGGAGACGGTCAAACCATTTTTCGGAATGGTGAGAACGCGAGTGGGGAAAGAGTTGAAGGTGAATTTCATCCATAGAAACACCAGGGGACTTCATGCTTTGGGTAATGGTAATGAATTTGTCGAGGTGTTTGTTGGCATCATCATCCGGAATTCCGCGAAATGGGTTAGTTTGCACTTGCTGGATCATGTGATGCTTCAACGAAAACTCCTGAGCCGTGACATGCATCGGTGCAATCGGGCCTCCACGTCCGTTCATCGTGGGTTGACATAGCTCCTCCATGGTTCGTAGGTCGGGTAAGGGTGGATTATTCATGTTTTGGTGGGGTGGATGATTATTGTTGTTGTTATTTGGGAGGGGTGGATTATTATTGTTGTTGTTGTGTACACCGACCATATCTAAATCTTCGAGAGTCTCGGGCTCTGAATAAGACGTTGATCGAGTACGCATACACCAAAAAGAAAATGCAAGAGAAAATATTTTTGGTTTTTATAGGTTTTTAATGTTTTTGTATTTTTGAAAATTTTATATTTTTATGGGTTTTTTTTGAAAATTTTTGTGCTTGAAAATAACGTTCCCGAAAGAACGGATCCCAAAATCCAATTTTTCTCACAAGAAACCGTTGATCCTTACGAAAAGAGCCGGCAGCGGCGCCATTTTGATAACTAACTTTTGATTGGTTAATAAAAGGTTTTGATTGCAAGATCTTTCTTTGCGTTGCTCGTACCCAATTGATATATGTCGTTGTTTCGTTCTCGGTATCTTCTCGAATTGATCATGGTCAAAAGTGGAATCGTTGTAATTGGTAACTAAAAAGGGGGAGCTTTGGTCTAAATCTACTAAAATGAAAAGATTAAACGTAATAAAATTAAACTAAAGATTATAACTGAGAATAAGGCTAGAATTTAAACAAAACAGTAAATACCATAACAAGGAGAAAACAACTTATTCGGAATGTCCCTTCTCATGCAGAATAAAACTGGGAAACTCTATTCTGAATGCCTATGCGGAATGTCTGCTCTTGTTCGGAATAATAAGGTTATTCGGAATATCAAGCTCTTACTCGGAAAAAATCTCTACCCGAAATGTTCAAGGCCATGCGGAATGTTTTGCTGAGAAACCCTATGCGGAATAATCTGAAAAGGAACTCTATGCGGAATCTTTTGGAAAGAAGAACTATGCGGAATAATTAAACAGAGACCCTATTCGGAATATTTGACAGATTCTCTATGCGGAATATTTGGGTAAGAGGGCCATGCGGAATAATTAGAAATTCCGAATAACCAAAGAAAAGTTCAACCTACTCGGAATAATTGATATTCCGAACCGACACAAAATCTTAAACTCTATTCGGAATATTTTGAATATTCCGAGTAAACAACAAAACACCACCTTGATCCGGAATATTTTGATACTCCGAACCAACGAAGTTTCAGAAATTCTATGTGGAATCTGGGCAACTCAGTAACAAAGCGAAGAACAGGGGATTACATAAGCACGAATTTAACACCAAAATTTACCAAGTTTTCAATCAAAACTCAAATCAATTTCACCACTACTCATTTACTCATAGAAAGCTTGAATCCAAAACAACAAAATCGCAAAACCCACTTACTTTTTATGATCAATCCAATAAAATAAAACTTAAGAACTTAGAATCAAAAAGAGATGAAGAACAAGATGATGGAAAGATTAAAAGTAGACTTGTATTAATGATTTAAGATTCAACAAACAAGTGGAAAGATTAAACTTACAAGATTGGAAGAAATCAAAGAAAATTGGAAACCACTCCTTAAGGGAGATGGTTTCTTCCTAAGAACTCGGAAAGAAAAATAACAGAAAAGAAGTAGTGGAGTCTTGAATGGGAGGAGTATTTATAGGCTTTTCCCTTGGTTGGTGAGTGGGATTTCTTCATTTCTTTTTGTCTTCTCGTCTTTTCAGAAAAGTTGACGTTTTCGATTTCGATTCGGGATTTGTCGACGAATAATTTCAACTCGTCTTTTAATTTCTTCATTTAATAGACTTGAGTTTCTTCGACATAGGTAAATCTTCCGTCTTTGGTCCTTTTCTTCGATAAATCTTCAAATAGGCCCATTGACTTCAAATCTTTTGCATCTCTTGGACTATAGACTTCATCTTTTCGTCTTTTCCCTCGATAAAACCCGTGCAATCCCATGTTTTCTCCAATATTTATCCGGTTGGCTCTGAAAACACAACAAACACACAAACCACGCATAATTCCAAACAAATGACATTAAATACGTTATGGTCTTGTTTTAGCAAGAAATAAGTGGTAAAAGGATGGGTGTTTTCACACTCATCAGGTTTACAAAACATTTTATAAAACATTTAAAAGAGTGCGAGGCTATGAACTCACGTTGATTAAGAAAGGCGGGTTATCGGCGACGGTGCGTGCTTCAATCACGGAAACCTATATAAATAATACTCGGTCTTAGACTTTTGTTCAATGACTTTATAAAAATAATGGCTATGTATATATATGATGATATTATAAGTATGATAATGATCAAGTGGGATTTTATATCTTTATTCAACATTATAGTGTTATGTGTTAGTAAATTTTTAAACTAGTTACACTAGTTTTAACTTGTTTGCATATTAAGGCTCAATAAGCCCATTATAATCCCAAAACATTTTATTAGCCCATTTTATACTTTTAATATCAGGCCTATACTCACATGTTGGGCCCAAGTGGGTTAAGCCCAATGAGTAAGTCCATTAGTGTTTAGCCAAACTAGTTGGGATAATAGTCCAATAAGGCTACTTTGGCCCGTTAATGTCCATATGTTATAAAGCTCGGATTTTATCGGTTTTTACTTGTAAAATGTATTTAAACATCAGTAGATGAGTTATAAAAAGTTTACATTAGACCGGTCCGACCGTTTAAATTTTATTTGACGAAAACGTTAGTATTTCGGTTTTAGCCGAAAAGACGTAAAACTTATGTATATAGTTTTATAACTTAGAAAACATGTCAACTTGTAAATTCATAAAATGTCACACTCATTTATCAAATTATATAACTTATTTTTATAAGTATTATATAAGTTAGTGGGTTTTAGGTATGTATTTTATATTAGTTTACTTGAGTGCTTATTTTATAATATATACTTTTATTTTCCAAATCTGATTATGAAACTCACTTTCACCATTTTTACCATATCTTGAGTTCTACAAGGAGATAGAAGCTCAATTTTGGGCAGCACAAACTAAATAATATGTGCTACAATTAATTCCATTTTAGATACTGCTCATTCATCCTCTAAGTGTCCCTAATAATTCGTCCAAAACAGACTATACGGATTTGAACCTTAATAATGTTTTGATCATATCTTACTCATTTTATGGATTCCATTGAGTGGTCAACTCTCACATGAGTAAAAATAATATACCTTAATGTATATTAAATAATATAAGTTATTTTAACAAGTTATCATATGGTTCTTTACTGTTTTATACAACCTACAATTTTATTTATGATTTTAACATCTTTACATGTAGATTTTAATCATTTTAACCAAATTTATCAACACAAGATCCCCACATAATATTTTGATCATCATTGATCATCATATACATATACATTTATAAAGAAAATACAAAATTACATTTACAAAATAACAAGGTAATGGAAGAAATGATCTTGTTACCAACCAAGATAGTGAAAGTTATGATCAAGGTTTGGTTTTTGATTACCAATCTTATGATACACCAAGACCACCTTCAAGATCACCCAACTATATGATCACCTTGTGAAAAATCAGCCCTAGACTCCAAAAAAACTTCTTTTGTAGATGTTATGATCACCTTCAATCAATAAGACTTCAAAAGGCCTCCATCTTATGCAAGATTAACACAAGATTTATGGTTGAATTTAGATCAAATGGGGATGTTTATGGTGAAAAGTGGACAGCTAGGAGAGGGAGTGAGAGAGAGTTGAGAGAGTTTTGCATGTAGAAAAGTGAGTAGCTAGTTTGTGTCTTGGTGGTTTTTTTGTATAAATGGTTTTGTGAGTAAACTAGGACAAGTGTCCTAGTTAACTTAATAAGTTGACACCTCAAAGGGGTGTTGGCTAAGTTTGGCCGTCCCATGGTGGGGGTGGGGCAAGAGTTATCTTGTCTCATCTCCATTAATTTACGGGTACTCCTCGATCCTAGTTTCCTCGATTTGCGTGCCCTAGGGTCGTTTTACAAAAAACGTTTTTATTAATTATGAATCAATGGCACAAAACTGATCTAATAAAAATTGTCTCATAAAAAACGGAGTTCAAAAACGTAAATACGTAAACCTAGGGTTTCCGGTTTTGTCGTAAAGGACGTTAAATTATGCACGTAAGCCTAAATTTCAACCCGTAAATTGTGAGTTCATCAACTAAAAGAAAAAAATAAGTTTCAAAATAATTTACTACCTGAAAATGTTAGATTGTCACAATAATACTTGGTTTTTACACCTAAGTATGAAAGTTCGTTAAACCGAATCCTTTCGAATTGAAAACCGGTCTTAAGTGCGACTCAATCGTCTTTTGGTTAATCAAGAGAATGGTTTGGTTTTGATTATCTATTTTTAAACTATTAGCAAGTAATTAAAGTGTCGTTGAGTAAAATGGAAGAATAAATATTAATACTAAAATGACGAGTAAAAATAAATGCTTGTAAACTTAAAGGTAACAATGGAAAAGTACTAGCACACTAAATAAAACTAACTCTTAGAAAATTTTCAAAAAAAAAATATAAGAACTTAGTTGAAAAGTACTAAAAGAAAGTAAGATCGGAATATCAAACAAATGCAAACAATCGGAATAAGCCCCAAAAAGGTGTCCCGATTGGAATGTATTCCGATCGGTTGATCGGAAAGTAGGAAGTGACCTGTGATCGGAATGTAGGATAATGGCCACAATCGGAATATAAAACTAGACTACCAATCGGAATGATGAACAATCAAACACAATCGGAATACAGGGTAGTTTAAATCGGAATACATGCAAAAATACCCAATCGGAATGTAGGACAAATGAAACCAATCGGAATGCGAAAGCCCTGATCCGATCTCAGTGATCGGAATAAGGATGCAAATCGGAATCTGGGGAAAACCCTTTTCCGATTGGCCAATCGGAAAAGGGGAGGCTGCTCGGAATGTGTAAATCGGAAAGTGGTTTGTACCCTTTCTGAGAATGGTGGAATTCGGTTAAGCTAGGTAATAAGCTAACTTTAATAAGCTAATACCCGAAACTTAACAAACCAAATAATTAACCGAATCAAATAAGCACTTATCAACTTATCTAACTCGAAATTAAACAACTTTTTGGATCAAACAATCTAAACATGAACTTTTAAAGAAAGCTTTTTATAAGAAAATAAGCTAATCATAAAAATAAGCCAATAAGCACAAAAGTCTTAAAGCATAATCAGATGAAAACTTATGAAATGATCAAAAGATTAACTTTTTAAGCACGAAATCAATTAGAACAACACGGATCATATGATAATCGCACCAAAATCAATCTAAAATCAAAGAAAAGTAGAATGAGATTAAGAATTAAAAGCTTAAAATAGAACTTGATTAATGAAAATAAGCAATACAAAGATGTTTAATCCTGAAAGATTAAGAAAGAAGATGAAATTTAGTGAGAGAAAGTTTAAGACTTTCTCTCTCTAAAACTATAGAAAACTAAGAAAAAGTGAAAACTAGCTAAATTAACTAACTACCCTCCTAATGACTATTAGGAGGGTATTTATAGGGAAGGTGGAAGGAGTGCATGTGTTGCATCTTCTTTCTTGCTTTCTTCACGTTTTCTCGACTCGACTTTAATTCTTTGTCTTTGTCGTCTCGGGATTTGAAGTTGTCTTTTTAATTTTCTTCTTCTATTAGACTTAAGTTCTTCGACTTTGTTAAACTTCCGTCTTTTGACTTTTTCTTCGATAAATCTTCAGAATAGGCCTTG
Organism: Glebionis coronaria; assembly: GCA_025667525.1. Lineage (NCBI taxonomy): Eukaryota > Viridiplantae > Streptophyta > Magnoliopsida > Asterales > Asteraceae > Glebionis > Glebionis coronaria. Next base: position 316,097,039 of record CM046875.1, on the reverse strand, counting down.
GACTTCCATTCTTTTTGCACTCTTGATCTTTTGACTTCGTCTTTTCCCGTTTTTTCCGATAAAAGCCCGTGAAAGCCCGTGTTTTCTTCCTTTTTCATATTTTGGTCCTAAAACACAATAAAAACACAAACCACGCATAATTCCGACTTTTACGACATAAATCACACGTTTTGGTCTTGTTATTATTGGAAATAAGTGGTAAAAGGATAAGTGTTTTCACACTTATTAAATCCCCTACACTTGACCATTGCAATGCCCTCATGCAATGCATTAATTTTAAAGCACGGTTTACATTTTCCATCATAAATAACCCACCTTGGCCTTTATTAAATACTAAACATAAAAAGATAGAACAAGTAAAGAAATTAAAAACATACATTGGTTTTGGCAGCCATGAACGTTTATCATCCTCAAGTTTCACGTTCCCCATACCAAGCTTAAAAACGAGATCATTGTTATTATAAGTTAGCAAACTATAACGAACTCATGTGGGCCAATTACTCACTTAGACTCCCTTATTCCTAGGTGTATCTCTTATATTTTATTTTTGTCTTGAATGATCACGAGGATGCATTGTTTGACTTATTTTGATAGTTATTTAGTCCGAAAATAAGGTGAACGATTTAATCAATAGTTAGCTAAAGGACCAAATCTTTTAAAACTGCTTCTCGGGACCTCATAAAGTTCATATCTTGGCATAACTCGCTTCGCGATTTGAGACCTTTCTCGGACCGATATTTGGCAGCGACTTCATACTTCGAATCTTGAGAGACGTTCATGAAATAATGGCCTTCTCTTCATAATAGGAATTTCTTCACTTGAAGTTTTGAGAGATTCTTCATCTTTGGACCACGACTTCTTCATTTTTCTCCAATCTTTATTTTGGACTTTGATATACAACGATCCGCCTCCTTTTAGGACTTGGATATATTTATCCTCATACCTTGTTAGGGTCTTTTCGGATAGACTTCTCCATGACTTTTGGGGAGTTTTTGCTTTTCTTCGTGTATCTCGATCCTTCATATTGATTTTCGATAAATGATTCTTCACATCACTTTTGGATCTTTAGCAACAAAATGTAGCCCTCATGCCTTGTTAGGGCCTTTTTGGACTCGCCAATCTTCGCATCCCGCTCCAATAAGTTATGCCTTGGCTATGAACTCTAATCCGTACCGAGCAACTTTTAAACGATCTGGGGCTAGAAGCTAAGTAACCTTTTAAATCGTACAACCTTATTTATTGCAGATAAATTATTAGCAAGCGATGGGAGAATAGGCTCATAATTAACTCACATAAATTCACAAAAGAATACCGAACTTATAATTGACTCTATCATCTCTCGTTCTCCACAATTTAAAATCTCAAGGAATGAGACTCGTGGATGCTTAGCCTATTAAATCAAAGTTTTGGGTTTTCGAGTCATCTATAGGATCTTGCAAATTCTTAGACTTTTTCAAGTTTAGAAATTGCATTTTAAAGTTCCCTTGATAAACAACTCTCTAGGATCAATTATAGAAACTTGCGAAAAGTTATTGTTCTTAACCCGTGAGAGTTAAGACTTTCGCGTTTTATAGCTGCCTATATAAAAGCCTAGCAAAACTTGACTTAAACACGTTAAGGATACTAGCTAGAGTAAAGTTAGGTAAGTAAACTCGGGTTGAGTCAAAATGTTCACGACTAAGAAAAATCTAAAACCACTTTATTGAAAAACTATTCTAGCAATGGAAACATAACAAAGGCAAATACAACTATACAACTAGGCCAAAATAGATTAAAAATTTTGAAAAATGTCGAAAAATCAAATTTTCCGGTTAAAATGAGGGCAAATTCATGGAAAAGACCACTTACTTCGATAGAAGTCCCCCCTACACTTGAGATAAACATTGTCCTCAATGTTTAAGCATGTGGGAGTAAACTCCCCTACACTTAGGATATTGTGCACTTTGTTTAAATCTTGCTAAGGAAAGGACAACTAAAGTGAATTCAATGTGAACATATAAAATATGAAATATTGAATCACAAGAGTTTAGGATAGAACCAGGAAGATGGGAACACGGTATCACGGTTCGTCAAAAGTCATCAAGGTGGATCTTTGAAGCTTTAATCCCTGCACAACACAAGAAACAAGGCAACAAACATATGCGGGGCTCCCCTACACTTATTATGAAAGCAGTAAAGGATAGATCACGGGTTGCCTCCCGAGAAGCGCTTGTTTTTGTTCACCAAGTCACGAGCCTGACTCGACCAAAATTTAGTTCATGGGGAACATGGTGAGGGATGGAATCATCTCTTGAGAGATGTCCTCACCAAAGTACAGCTTCAGACGCTGGCCATTCACCTTGAAATTGGGTCTATTTGGCTGAGAAAGCTCAATGGTCCCATATGGAAAGACGTTGGCGACGGTGAATGGACCAGACCAGCGGCTCTTCAACTTGCCAGAGAAGATCTTCAACCGAGAGTTAAAGAGTAAGACTTGATCACCAACGTGGAACTCTCGGTTCTTGATTTTTGCGTCATGAATGATCTTCGTCTTCTCCTTGTAGATCAGCGAGTTCTCATAAGCTGCATTCCTCAGTTCATTTAGCTCGTTGAGTTGAATCTTGCGATGATCACCGGCTTTGTTGATGTCGAAATTAGCCCACTTCAAGGCCTAGTGCGCCTTATGTTCCAGCTCGATGGGGAGGTGGCAGGCTTTCCCGTACACAAGACGATAAGGTGTACAACCGATCGGGGTCTTGTAAGCAGTACGGAAAGCCCACAGAGCATCATCTAACTTATCGGCCCATGCGGCGCGATGCTCTCCCACAGTACGCTCCAAAATTCGCTTCAATCCACGGTTGGATATCTCGGCTTGCCCATTGGTTTGGGGATGATAAGCGGTGGAAAGACGGTGATTGACACCATACTTAGCCATGACTCTTGCAAATTGATCGTTGCAAAAATGAGTCCCGCGGTCACTGATGATAGCACGAGGAATGCCAAATCGAGCGAAAAGCTGCTTCAAAAAGTTCACAACCACCCTCGCATCATTCGTAGGGAGAGCCTTGGCTTCAACCCATTTAGAAACGTAGTCGACGGCGACGAGGATGTACTTGTTCCCTTTGGAGGATGGAAATGGCCCCATAAAGTCGATGCCCCATACATCAAAGATTTCACATTCTTGTATGAAATTTTGAGGCATCTCATCCTTATGTGTGATCTTGCCTTGGCGTTGGCAAGCATCACAATGCTTAACCATTTCGTGAGCGTCACGATAAATGGTAGGCCAATAGAATCCAGAATCAAACACTTTCTTAGCGGTGTAGTTGGGACCAAAGTGACCACCGGTGGGTCCTTTGTGGCAAGCTTGAAGAATGTCAAAGGCTGCCGGTCCGTCAACACATCAACGAATGATCAGATCAGCACATTGTTTGAATAGATAAGGGTCATCCCAAAAGTAAGTCTTAACATCGTTCAAGAACTTCTTCTTTTGTTGGGATGTTAACCCTTTCATGAGAATACCACCCGCTAAGTAGTTTGCAATGTCCGCAAACCACGGGGTGCCATCAAGATTGAGATTTCTAGACATTAAGGTCTCAAGGGGGAAAGAGTCATTGATCTCTTTGTTCGGATGATCCCCTTGATATGGATCCTCAAGTCGACTCAGATGATCCGCGGCCAGGTTTTCAGCACCCTTCTTGTCATGAATTTCAATGTTGAATTCTTGAAGGAGTAAAACCCAGCGAAGAAGTCTTGGCTTAGAATCATGTTTTGTCATCAAGTACTTCAACGCGGAATGGTCCGTGTATACGATGGTGGGGGATAAAACAAGATAGGGGAGAAATTTCTCAAAAGCATAGACAACAGCTAGAAGCTCTTTTTCGGTTGTCGTATAATGCAATTGAGCCCCCGTCATTGTTTTGCTAGCGTAGTGGATTGGTTGGAAGTGTTTATTCACTTGTTGGCCCAAAACCGCACCAATAGCAAAGTCGCTAGCATCGCACATCAATTCAAAAGGTAGCTCCCAATTAGGGGTAACCAAGACCGGTGCCTTAGTAAGCTTATCCTTAAGAAGATTGAATGCTTGGAGACACTCTTTAGAAAAGATAAAAGGAGTATCTTTTTCCAAGAGGTGGGTCATCGGGCGAGCGATTTTGGAGAAATCCTGAATGAATCGACGATAGAAGCCCGCATGACCCAGAAAACTTCTCACACCCTTCACGGTTGAAGGTGGAGGTAATTTGGCTATGACATCAACTTTAGCACGGTCGACTTCAAGACCGGCTTTAGAGATTTTGTGTCCTAGCACAATGCCTTCTTGTTAACTTGGATTCACTATGAACACGGGTTTATGATCCGGAGGTCGGGGAGGATTGAACAAGTGTTTAGCCATGGTTAGTGAGAGAAAGAGTTGCTCTAATAAAAGTGTGTTTATTAGAGAGAGAAAGACAAGAAAGAAATGAACAACCTCACCCCTCCATGGAAGTATGGAGGGGTTTATATAGCACGGGACTTGGACTATTACATATGACAATATTAGTCCTTGCAAGTCCCGGCTATGAAACTAATGTAATTCTGTAAGTCGCACACATTTTAAGGCTAACAATCTTCCCCCAATGTGGAGACATACGGAATTACTTACAATGTTCCTAACAAATGCAAATACAACAAAAATATGACAATATTAAGTTTGCTTCCAATGCTGAGGATGACATCGTTGTCTTCAAGTCTTCTAGAAAAACTTATACCCCAGTTTGAATCCTCTTTGTCTTTGCTTGTTGAGGAACCATTGTATCATGTATGAACTGGATTAACTTCCCCCCAATTCATACCACATGTCTTGAAAAGCTTTCTTCATAGACTTCTTTTTGACGAAGCTTCTGAATCAGCTTCCCCCCAAACCAATATCCCGGTCTTGAGCAGAACCTGTAGCTTGAGCGATCTTCTATCTTTGACATTTTTTGTCTTCATGATTATGAGTTTAGGGGAACATGTAAGAAATCAGCAACCAATCTTCTCACGCTTGTAGACTACTTCCCCCTAGGAGTTGAACTAAGTACTCTAGAGTGGGAACAAAGTCTCCAAAGTACACGTTCTTCCCCCATGATGGTGACGAACTCTCGGAAGCATCATCTGACGTGTACGGTCAAAATCGCGAGATATTCTTGTCGAAAGTATGATGGTGACGAACATTCAGAAGCATCATCTGACGTGTACGCTCAGAATCGCGAGATGTTCTTATCAGGAGTAAGAAGGTTAAGAACACTCGAAATCATCATCTGTCGTGTACACACAGAATCGTGAGATGTTCTTGTCAAGAGTATGGTGGTTAAGAACACTCGAGAGCATCATCTGACAAGTACAATCAGAATCGCGAGATGTTCGTGTCTGAAGTAGAAATATTTGTTGACATTTTGTAGCTCAAGTTGCTCGTGAGAATTGTTTGCTGATCACATCTCTACTCTTGTACTCTCTGGCTAAACTTACCAACCTCGTATTCTTTCGGCTATCTGTAGTGACCACTAGTGAAGTAAACTTGATATTCCAAACTTGAAACTGAAGTACAATCTCCCAAATTTGTTACTTACGCTTAGCACTGTTGTTGATTGACGAACGGTGCAGAGAAACGTCTCTTAGTACCTTATACATAAAAGAAGAGAGTAGTATAAGATGTAAAACACCTCTTGAAGTATCCACAACTACAGGTGAGTGTGACACTGAGCACTACAACGTAACTCCTTAAGTGATAGTTGTCCATGTCGTCGACCATCCACCCATTGACATTGGAAACTAGATAAATCAAGTCTCAATCATAAATGCTGAAGCGAATCATCAATCGATAGAGGGGGTGAAGAGGCTCGATGATGAATTGAGTAGACGCCTTCGTGATATTCCACTTCAACTTCAAATAATAAATATCAAATCCACTTCGTAATCACTTGACATTACTTTGCCCGAATACTAGCCGTTTTTGACAATTTCAATGAATCTTAAAGGATCGTTTTGGTGTTTGTTTGTTTTTGTCTTCGTGTTTGTTGTGTGTGTTGAGTATGAGTGAGTGTCGTTAACTAGAGAACCAACGATGACTAGAGAAAGAGAGGTCGTCAACGTCGTCTAGCAAACTTAACTTTGAAGCCCAAATCAGTCATATACCCAACGGTGAGGTCGTCGGAAATTTTTCAGAAATAAAGTTTCAAAACGAGCATTTTCTTTAGTCGAAATGAACCCGTAATCACCATATCCCCATAATCCGTACATCCATCATACCCGACCAAATTTGGAAATAATATGAAGCACACCATAATACTATATCCGGTTTCACTTAGTGGTTAAACCGAATCTCACTTCAATGACACTCGGCCCACTAAATCCATCAACTCATTTCTAAATAACTCTCGGCCCAAGAACAGTTGACACAGCCCATCACATAATTTTTTATACCCGGTCCATGTGATCCCAAGTTTGGGATAAGTAACCACAGCCACCAGATTTCTCATAAGATAAGTCAACATATACCTAATCTCCTTAACCTAATCACATTTTCAAACATTGTTTCCTTCGCCTCTTTCTTCATTCAACCACCAAGCTTTCTTTCATCACTCCCATCAAAACAAAAATCTTCTGTCACCAAATCTATCTAACTCCATCTATCATCAAGCAATTAAACATTCAAATCCACAAATCAAACTAATATCTCATAATCCAATCATCTTTAATCACTGGTACAAAACACATCCTTCTTCTCACACGAATGGAATTAGACCCATCAATCTCAATCACTATGAAGTAATTCGAGTGCATATTCGTGTTGAAGAAGGCTTCAAGATCGTGTTATGGTCTCGGGTAGGGATTCTTATGATGATTTCGATTGAATTCGATTTGATCATGCATGTGTTTTTTTTTTCATTAAACGAAACTAAGACATGATTATGACATACTTGTTATTAATCAGTCTTGACTTTTCGAACAGAAAAGTAGGATAAATCCCCACAGATCTATGATGATGGATTGTGTTAAAATCTTTAATAAAGATATGAAGTGATTTTTTTTTATTCGTAGATGTTACATAATGATAGTTGGCTAGTGACAAATGATGAGGTAGTGGTTGATAGTCGGGTTTTGAGAAGTCATGGTCAAGGTATTGATTTTTGTTAATTGTTCTGAACTCATTGATTTGACCTAGTTTGACTCGGTCAACTCGGTAAACACCGAGTTGACACGGTGTGATGTAGTGAGAGTTTTTTTTTTTGGCTTAAGTTGAGTCATTGCAGTGTTTTCTAAAAAAATCAATACAGTGTTATCGCAAGGTTTAGTCACCATCGGAATGTTCAGATTCATCCCATTGCAATGACCATCGGAATCCAATCGGAATAATCATCTGAAAAATCCATAGGAATGACTATCTGAAAACCCATCGGAATGACTATCTGAAAACCCATCGGAATGACTATCTGAAAACTCATCGGAATAAGCTGTCGGAAAACCCATCGGAATGCTTTATCGGAAACACAGTCGGAAAAGGGTTTTAAAACCGAAAATGGTGGATCTGTTATCTTTTTTTTTTATCTTTTTGTCCTTTTCCCAATAAATTGGGATAATAAAAAATCAGTGATCGAGATGAAAAGATAACAAAGAAAACATAAATGATGGACCAGAAAACGAGATACAAGTGACTGATATTTTAAAACTTAGATAAAACAAATGAAACAAATGATTTGGACAGATTTAGAGAATGAAAAAGAAATCAAACCGTGAACGCATCAAACACAAACACGAACACAAAACGTGAGACAAAAACACGAAACACCCCTGGTTAGCTCTGATGCCAATTGTTAACTTGGATTCACTATGAACACGGGTTTATGATCCGGAGGTCGGGGAGGATTGAACAAGTGTTTAGCCATGGTTAGTGAGAGAAAGAGTTGCTCTAATAAAAGTGTGTTTATTAGAGAGAGAAAGACAAGAAAGAAATGAACAACCTCACCCCTCCATGGAAGTATGGAGGGGTTTATATAGCACAGGACTTGGACTATTACATATGACAATATTAGTCCTTGCAAGTCCCGGCTATGAAACTAATGTAATTCCGTAAGTCGCACACATTTTAAGGCTAACACTTCTTTTACCATAAAATGGCATTTTTCCCAATTCAGAACAAGGCGAGTGTCTTCGCACCGCTTAAGCATACGTTCCAAATTGGCAAGGCAAGAAGAGAAGGAATCCCCGAAGACCGAGAAATCATCCATGAAGACTTCCATGGGTTGCTCAACCATGTCATGGAAGATAACCAACATGCACCTTTGGAAAGTCCCGGGAGCATTGCATAGGCCAAAAGGCATCCTTTTGTAAGCAAATGTGCCATAGGGACAAGTGAATGTTGTCTTCTCTTGATCTTGGGGGTCGATGGGTATTTGAAAATAACCCGAGAAACCATCAAGAAAGCAGTAATATTCATTACCCGCTAAACGTTCAAGCATTTGGTCCATAAAAGGTAGAGGGAAATGATCCTTTCTCGTGGCATCATTGAGTTTGCGGTAGTCTATACAAACTCTCCACCCAGTAACGAGACGGGTAGGAATTAACTCGTTGTTTGCATTGGGCACAACAGTGATTCTGCCTTTATTAGGCACACAATGGACTGGACTAACCCATGGTGAATCTGAAATAGGGTAAATCACACCCGCATCAAGAAGTTTGATAACCTCTTTTTTGATGACTTCATGGATTTTAGGATTCACCCTTCGTTGGCTTTGAATTGTGGGCTTAAAGTCGTCCTCTATGAGAATTTTATGTGTGCAAAAGTGAGGATCAATTCCACGGATGTCGGAGATTTTCCAAGCGATAGCTCTTTTATGCTTCTTCAACACGACGACAAGTCGGGCTTTTTCGTCTTCTGTCAGATCCTTCGCGATAATGACCGGTAACTTCTCGTTGTCTTCCAGGAAAACGTACTCAAGATGAGGAGGTAGGTCCTTAAACTCGAGAGTGGGAGGATCCTCAATAGATGGTGAAACTAACGATGGATCATCATTAGTCACCTCTTTAGGAGCAGGAGGAGACAACGGGTCCTCATTGAGAAGTCTCTCAATAGTACGAATGTATTCATCCCAATTGGTGGACAAATTATCATACTTAAGATCGAGAGGACCCAAGCTAGCTTCGAAATCATCCAAGTCACTTTCTCCAAAAGGAGTCAGTGCTGGAGCAATTGAGGCAACGGTCTCAACATTGAGTAGAGAAGAAAGAGTACTTTTGCAAGCATCATGAAAATGTTCTTCACAAGCCTCATCGAGAACATCAATAACATTAACACTCTTATATGAATAAGGTTTCTTAGAAATCTTACCCATGTTGAAGACAATTTTATCGTCACCAACTCTCATGATTATTTCGCCCGCGGCTACATCAATAAGAGTGCGACCGGTCCTCAGGAATGGACGTCCAACGATTAATGGAACACGAGGATCCATCTCGTAGTCAACGACAACAAAATCCGCCGGGAAGGTGAATTTGTCAACGCCAACAAAGACATCTTCGGCTATCCCCACTGGATAAGCAACCGTACGGTTGGCTAATTCCAAAGTCATTTTGGTGGGGACTAGCTCGGGGAGAGATAATTGCTTCCAAACACTTAAAGGCATTAAGTTAATACTGGCACCTAGATCGGCTAGGGCCATGTAATTCTCAACTCCCAGGAAGTTGCAAGGAATCAAGAAGCGACCCGGATCACCAAGTTTGGTGGGCAATTTCCTTAAGAGCACTGCGGAGCAGTTCTCATTAAGTTGGGTCTGAGCGATGTCAAGAAGCTTTTCCTTATCACTTAGAAGATCTTTAAACATCTTAGCGTATTTAGGCATGTGAGCGAGAGCCTCGGAAAAGGAGATGTTAAAGTTCAATTGTTTAAACATTTTTAGAAAGTTTGAAACCTGAATATCATCCTTGCTCTTTTGCTTCTCTTTCCTCAACCTTGAAGGATAAGGTATATTGGATGAAGAAGAAGGCTTTAAGGGAATAGGATCACTCACAACCACGGGTGGTGGGGAAACCGGGATAGAAGGTGAAGGAGGTGGGGAAAGTTGCTATTTTTCCGTGTTCACAATCACGGGTGGAGGTGTAGGAAGCTCGGGTTCCATATAACCTTTTCCACTACGAGTGGTGATTGCTTTCATCTCCCCTCTTGGATTCGCAACGGTATTACTCGGAAGAGTACCCGAAGAAGAGGGTTGATTACTTTGGATGAGCGAACCAATCATATCACGAAGGTGAACCGCTTGATTATTAAAAGAGTCTCTCATGTTTGCATTAATTTCATTGCTGTGTTTGGCCATGTCATTCCTTAGCTCGGCTCGAATATCGTTTCCTTGTTTTGCCATTTCGCCCTTCAAGTTGCGGACTTGACTCTGAAGATTCGTCACCATCTCCCGATTCGTCTTCATGAATGTCTCGACGTCTGAACTCACTGCCATCGGTTGATTGAGAGGTGGAGCTTGGTAAGCTTGAGAATTTCCTTGAGGTGGGTATGGGTTTCGTTGGTATTGATATTGATTGTTTGCACGAGGTTGGGATTGGTTGTAGCTTTGTTGTTGGTTTTGGTTTGTAGGAGGGA